>OX401415.1:35946495-36327582 GCA_947846245.1 Cerastoderma edule
CAATTCTTCTATGTGTGTTATATAATCGTTAGGCTGTTTTGCAGTTTTTAAGAGATCTATTTTCAACTTCCAAATTCCAGGCGGGCCAAGTTAAATCATCATTAGCTTGCGTTACAGGGAGTTGAACCCACGCAGGAAGGCGTCACTTGATTTTAAATTTAGTACTCTAACTACTAGGACGCTCTTAAAAAATGGAACTGATTTAACTTTACTTTTAAACATCTTTTATTCCCATAATGGTCACAAGTCTGCAAAACACTAAATTTTCCACCACCTGGGGGCTTTCTTTAGAATATCTTCAGATGCTATATTATCAAAGGCCAGAATGGCCTGAACTGCGTCGCAGTATGGTCTGAGAGGTTTGTGCGTACGAATGGATTTGAAAGAAATCTAAGGGATTTTTGAAGACAAACCAACACATTTCTGTTGAATAGCAGAAATCAAAATAGAAGTCAAAAAAGACATGTCCCAGTACTCCAGTGGTACTCAAACCCAATGCTCTAATCAAATGAAAAAGTATTATTCCAGTTATCAACAAAATAGATATTGTAGACGAAAACAAGCATTTTTAGTTAAGATACCAATCTACAAGGGGCCACAGTCACAAGTTATTTAAGAAACACTTCAGCACAAATACAGCTTCAGTCAGAGATCATTGAAAAGTTTTAAAAGTGCATTAAATATATATTGGGTTAAATGCCATATCAAAGGCATGCCCGAGTGTTACGAACAGAAACCGGAACACAAGAAAAGAGTAGATCAAAAGGATCGGAGAGATGTAAGTCTAAAAAATGATCTCAACAACAAAGTAAACAATCATACATTCTAATCTGGGTGATTTTTTTATCTACTCAACAATACCTACATTTAGTGTTTCTTCCAGGATTTGAAACAATAGAGGTATTTCCCCAATACATTGGGCAAAAGGTGATAATAGATCTTCTTTTTCATTTTGCCATTGTAAAATGCACACGCTCACTTCATGGTCAGTAATGGTAACGAAAAACACGGTGTATTTCCCGGCTATACATCAGGCAATATTTCTTTTTCTTTCTTATAATGAAAAAATGAAAGATTTTTTGTTTAGTATGAACCGTCCTGTTCAATTACAAAATCAGCTTTCAAATAAAAGTAACGGCTTAAATATGTTAATCAATGTCGTTTTTTATTTCATAACAATATTACTGCAAAGAATCGGGAGCCGTATTTTCACTTCACTAAGCGAACTGGTTCCCAACCCTCTGGTAACCAAACAAACGAATCGGAAACCTATTACTGAAATTGGGTCATGCGTTTATGAAACAAAATAAAATCGCTGATAACTGTCAGTTTTTCTTCATGAATGTTTCTAAGCCGTTTCTGGCACAATGCCTGTCGTTAAAAGAAGTTTGCAAATCATAAAAGATGGGGACTTTGTTCTGCACTGAGTAAAAAAATACTGGGGATTCCTTTATAGATGGGGGAAATCCCACGGCCTAGATACGGGTACTGTGGGAACGTGTCAAGACGGCCCCATGTCAAAACGTCCCGGAGATCGATGAGAACGGCCATGGAATGGTCAAAACGGCCCAATTGTTGATTTTTCAATCAGTCAAAACGGCCCAAATAAGATTTACACTGTTTTAACACTTTAAACCGAAAATTTTGCCGTTTTGACTTATTTCGGGCCGTTTTGAACGTAGGACATTTTGACATCGGGCCGTTTCGACTGTTATCCGGTGCCGCTAGATACCTTCTTCTAGAAGTTCTAGGATGTTTGGAATTAACGCGGATAGTTTGCATTACCTTTTATCACCATCCTGCACATCACAGACGCATCCAAAACAAACCAAGGAAGAAAGAGTTATTTAACAAAATGACGATTTAATTTGATAAGAATTCACGCAGTTATAGACAGATTACAATCAACATAGAAGTTGGAACTACTTTCTTACTCTCGGCGGTGATTAAGCCCCTATAGGTAAAGAAGGATTCCGTACGATCACTATATACGCCTTCGCGCATGCGCGCGACGCGTATAATAATAAGAAATGTACAAAAGAGGAGGTAACTCAAAGTTTTGGATCAATATAAGAAATATCTTTCGATTGCACGATTCTACGATTGTGGAAGGTTGGTGTCGGTTTCGAAGTATGTTAAAAAATGAGGTTTTTTTTGCAACTATTCAAATTGAATTGAGAGGAAAAACAACAACATCAGATGATTTATACTTTTGATAATATGCGATCTGTGGTATTGAGTGGAAATCTCGCGTTTGCCGCCTTTGCCAAATATCGCCACAGACTGGCACCAAAGGTTAGATTTCTATTCAAAAGAGGATCAGTGCCAGAAGCGAGATTTCAAAATTCAGAAAAAAGAATATTATGAAGTGTATCTTATATATAGTATGAAAATATCGCAAATTATACATACTTGCTATCATAAATTGCACATGAATTATTTGTGTTTATATATGTTAGTGTAACTTCTGACAATTTGAAAAACAAATATAGTGTAGATCAAAAGTTATGATTTTTTTTCAATTCGACTTACGACGTTTCTAGAAAAAAAACCTTCATGTGTATTTGTCGCTGAGATTTCTGTTTGCGTACAAAATTTGACGCTCATTCTTTTGAATCTTTCCACAATTTTGCCCTTTTTTTAACTCCAAAACGAACTTTTCGTTTACATTGAAAGTATCATATGCCCTGCTCATGACTATTCTATTTGACAGATCACAAAATGTTGGTAATACGGGAAACATCATTTATCATGTTTTCAAACCGCTATCTGCTAATGACGTTAATTTGAATTATTAATGAACATAATTTTTTGTTTACAGATCCCATAGGGAAACCATTGGCATTCGATACGTATAAAGTAATAACGTTTTCTTTTTATGTTGGGTACAAACATTCAATGATATCAAGCACAGTTTTCCGCACCATCCGTCTTAAAATGTATCAATTTGGACTCAGCAGGTTTATACAATGAAAACACCTATGAAGTAACATTGGAGCCGCCATATTGTTTCTCGCGAGACTTCTTTCATTGTTTTGAAATATAGATCTTGAATGTATAATATAAATAGTCATTTAATTTGATTAAGAAAACAGATATATATCTCAACTTATAATTTCACTTTTATGTATGAGTTTCCGATCAAAAATAGTGATTTGAAATGATGTTCAACACCTCCATTTACATTGGATTACGCAACCTGGACGATCATAGGAAATGTATTCCTAGCCGGAACCATTCATAAATATTAAAAACCTACACTAACGCTCGAGGTGTTTTATCGGATCGCGAAAATAACAAAGTAGTTACGATTGGAAAAGAATATATAATGTAATGAATAATGGGGGTTTGAAAATAAAACAGTTTATATCAATGTGTATGATCTTTATTTGTTAATATGGTGGGTAAACCCCGTAGCAACAGTTTTAGTTATGTCAGCATATCCTGGATTAATCAATTCGAGGTTAGCGCTCCGAAGTGTTGAAATTATTATAATATTGCGCCTGCTATTGATACGAATTGGAAATGGTATATTAATCATTAAAATATGAATTGGCTAAAACTCCGTCATCTACATTTGTCATTCTTTATAACTGACATATGCTAATGCTTAAAGTATGAATTGATAATGAAAGCGATTGCAGTTTAATTCATTCCGTCATGAGGAATGAACGTTTACAGGTATTTGCCTATTTTTGCTTGGTTTTTTTAGTGAGTCATTGTTTAACATATTTTTCAACAATATTTCATTATATCGCTGCAATCGTGGCACAAATTCATATACCTGGCATTTCCCCACATGATGGACGCATTTTTTCCATTCCGCTGACTTCTTTCCCACACAAACATAATTGATCAGTTGTAGGAATTAAAGTGCGGTACGATAAAACAAATTGTGAAAGTACTTGGTATCTATTTAAACTCTTTTATTAGTTTGTTTGTTTGTTTGGGGGTTAAATATCGTATATAAAAAATAGTTCATGCCTTTGATTTCCTGGATTTACCAATACAAGGCTAAAGCTCTAAAGTATCTTGCCAGATGACGCTCCCACGCAAACAGAGGTACCGTTTGGGCTCAAACTTTTTTTTCATTTTCAGATTTGGATGAAATCTAACTAAACACCAGATACTATTGGACGTAAAGGATGAAGAACAAAGAATGTTGAGGATGAATTGGCACATAATTTTTACTTTATTCCTAACAATGTCATCAATACCAGGTAAGTAACTTACTATGCTCCCCTTTCTCCATAGTGGCATACTACCTCATTTAAACGCATCTACTTTATTCAACTTCCCATTGGCCTTACTATTTTCACTAATTGTGTACCACATAATTTTACTTAATTGTTTACATCCGAGATGTGTTTCAAAATAGCGATGATCGCTCGAAAACACGAGTGGTTGTCACCTGGTTAGAAAGTTCACGTGATACACATAAAAAAACTGCAACACAAAAACGTGAAGATTCAAAATGAAGATTTTTTCAGATTTCTTTCGTTCCCGACTTTTCTTAGCTGACGTTGTTTTATCGCTGGAAATTTAAATTACTTTACACTAAATTGTCAATTGTTCTAGAACTTTACAATTTAGTGTACGTTAGCGCTAGTATGACTTATTAAAGTATTGGCTCACTTATATACACCGACAGAAACCCGACATAAAAACCCGTAATGATTCATTAGGCGGGGTAATCACGTGACCAATGTATACGATCTTATGCCCGAACGAGATGGCCACGCCCATGACGGAACAGGTATTTTTGCTTTTCTCACCAACTGTTACCAATGATAGCCACATTGTGTTCCCCGCGTGAGTTGACCATCAGCTTTGCTGGTCTGGTGGTTTATGATAACCGAAGCTTTATAACGTAATTACGTCTAACACTCGGCATAGAAAACGCAGTCGACATGCGTAGGATAAAAAAGCAAAAATATCAGTTGCGAAGTCATTTTGAGGACCAATGATCGTACACATTAGTCACATTGGTCACGTGATTCCCTTGCCTGCCATACTTGATTATAATCGTCAGTTTTGGGATAGCTTAAAGGAGAGAGAAAACAGGGACCTGAGCTCGGCTCGAACCCGGATCTCTCAGATTTTATGAGCGCCATCTTAAATGCCAATGAAAGGAAACTAATACTACGATATCAAACTATTTTATTTGGTAAATTTTTGGTTAGATTTAAATTGTTATCTTCAACGTGAAAGCCAACGAGAAAAAACTCAGATAAGTCAGTTTGATAATTCAGATTGCCTGATTCTCACTCTGACCATGTTACGTGATGAACACATTTCTGAAACGACAAATCAGCGTGTTATTTTAAATAGGTTAACAAACAGATTATTGAGAAACATTGTTGAATTTGAGACAACTATATTTCAAGCACAAAATAACGTACGTTAAAGGAGTTTATTAAAAACAGTCACACATCATTCTTGTATGACTTTCTTGAATATAATAAAAGAACTCCATTATATTTTTTTTTCAGTGATTTATTTGTACCCATAACCTTTCATGTACCTTTAACCGCAAGGCAACGCAGTACCCTTTGTAACTTAAAATATCATGGTCATGAAAATCGATCGTTTTGCGTCGATTCAGTCAAAACCCAAACTTATTTATGTTACTAATGGAATGGTGGCTTAAAATGTCATGATCAGCAAATAAGCTTAACAAATAGGAATACAATGCCGCACTCTAACCACGTTCAATAAAGCGAATTTCACCAACCACGCATGGGAATTTTCGAATCGTCCAATTTGAAAGAAGCAGCAGACGATTAAAAAATAGGAAATAAACAAAAATATTTATCTTCATCATATCGGGTTGAAACCATGAGTAACATTATTTTTCACAATGGTGTTAACGTCTTAATTCTTAATAAATGTATTACTCATGTAACATTCGGAACACCTCGACCATTTCTTAAAATAACCTCGGAGGTAATGGGGAGCCATTTTGAAATTAGGTCGGCTTGTCCGGTTGCAATCGTATCTACTCGGAAATCCCCGGCACAAGCCGGGGATTGCCGAAAAGATACGATTGACATAATATGAAACAAAGATGTGTTGAAATGATATTCTTTGATGAAGAGTAAAAAAAAAAATAAACATTCAATAGTAATAAATAACCAATTTGTGTGTTTTTAAATACATATTTAGTGCATGTGTGCATGTTGTAATCATGTGCGTTATCCGCCAGAAATAAGGCGAATAACCCCAGAATTTCTGGTGTATTCATGAACTACCTACGAGGTATATCTACCGACTTGTGACGGGGATTGCCGAGTTGATACGATTGACTCATGTAATTGTCACGCTTCATTTTGGATTTGAAATCGCTGACGACATTTGAAGAGGTGTCATTATTGATTCCTTTACAAGTATCAATTTGCTTGTTTGTTATTGTCTTAGTCATCGCCTATTAGTTTAAACTTATCTATTTTACATCGATTGTGAAACAAGTCTTTACAACTTAGATCAATCACTCTCGATTCTGCTTCTGTATACATAACCAATAATCGCGCCGAATGTGGATTAATGAAAGTTCGCAAGGCAGATCCCGCCAATAACGGGATTCGAACCCACGACCCTTGTGACCAGAAGCCGACGCTCTGCCCCTGGACCACTGCCCTCTTCGACGAGTGAATCTGAGAGGTAAATATTCGCTAATGGGTAAAAAGTAACCGTTGCTACTTAGTTCAACCAAAAGTTGAAAATTTTAGCTAGCTCTAATCTCCAATTTTAAAGCATCAGCATTCTGCGAAGTAGTGTCATTTCAGTCAAGTTATATTCTCTAATGATAATGACAATTTTTTTAACCGAGATGGAAATATTTTGAAAAAGAAGTCATCGTTCTTTTGTTAGAGTCGTTTCTGTTAAAAATGTTCGGTACTACACGTGCATAGTCCGAACTATCCAAACCTTATTTACAAACTACCGTTTACGACAAGTCCCCTGTTCCGTATAATTCCCTTTTTATTTCAAACTGGTGTACTTGCGTTATTGTATCTATAGCAGACCGCCTACATTCGAATACAAGGTCCAATACTATATGATCCACTTTGATGTAATTTCCAGTAGGGGTAAAAAAGACCATTGTTTACAAAATGACCCGTTTAAGCAGTTTATTGCTAATCAAAAATTAACATTCTATATCTTTACAAAACGGCTATGGAAATTATATAAAGTTTATCACGCACCTAGATTTATGAAACATTATAGATCTGTGGTATTATCTTAAAACTACGAGACACTTTATTTCAAAAAAGCTTAAAATCGCAATCGGTGAGATAGACTCTTTAATACGATTTGTTAAAACGGTACCCCCTACAATGTTCAATCTCGATGGAGACAGGTCTACTGCGGATGTCGTGGTATAAATAATTAACAAGTAACTGTTTGCTCATTAATAAACGAAAGCATTTTCCGGATTGTATTCAAATATGTCAATACATATTTTTGTTAAGCGTCTGGTTTATTGCATGATAATGGAAACCGCTACGGGTAAAAATGTGTCCCAACCAGATGAGAAATGGATCATGGAATTTGGGTTGTTTGTTAGGTTGGTTTAACATTATATAAGCTATTTCTAATCTTTAAAATATTCCCACGCCAATTATGGATGGTCTTTGGCTAGATTGTGCCTCGATTGTGGGTCCAATTGTGTCTATATAGTATCCCGTTTTTAAGATAGATACTTTTATTGGATTTAACTTTGCAGTTTCTAGTCGTAAATAAATCGTACAAAAAAGACATGAGGGCTGTGCCAAACTTCAAAGAAGTGTCTTGCCAAAAGACACAACAACGAGATCAGTGGAGCCGGTCTGTGGGTTGGGGAAGGATCGTGTCCTGTACCCATAGAGATATAAATCCACCCTATTTACATATTGGCGCATACAAGACCCCAGGCTCGTTAGTGACTCTAAACTTATTTGTCGATGAGGGTTGTGCCAATCAGAAAAGAAACCAAATATACTCATTGAATCAGAAACGAGTCTGATTGTTAACATGCAACAGCGGAATCGACGAAAGTCGGCACAAACTCGGCCTTACTCCGTTGTTCTCGACCCAACTCGTCACGACTTGGCCCATCTCGGTAAAATCGGCACAACTCCGTTCCTTTCGTCTCAACTCGGTAAAATCGGCACAACTTCGTTCCTTTCGTCCCAACTCGACCCAACTCGGCACAACTCGTTCCTTTCGTCCCAACTCTGCACAACCCCGTTCCTTTCGGCACAACTCGGCACAACCCCGTTCCTTTCGGCACAACTCGACACAACTCCGTTCCTTTCGGCCCAACTCGGCCCAACTCGGCACAACTCCGTTCCTTTCTGCCCAACTCGGCACAACTCCGTTCCTTTCGGCCCAACTCGGCAAAACTCGGTTCCTTTCTGCCCAACTCGGCACAACTCCGTTCCTTTCTGTCCAACTCGGCACAACTCCGTTCTTTTCGGCCCAACTCGGCAAAACTCCGTTCCTTTCGGCCCAACTCGACACAGCTCCGTTCCTTTCGGTCCAACTCGTCACAGCTCTGTTCCTTTCGGCCCAACTCGGCATAACTCCGTTCCTTTCGGCCCAACTCGGCCCGGCTCGGACATTTTTCTTTGAAACGTTAGACAAAGTACTTGCGACAGCTTCTTTCGTCTCCCAAAAATTTCTATCCGAATGAATGAAATATAAGTTTTTTGTTTGTTTTTGTCTTAGTCATCGCCTATTAGTTTAAACTTATTTATGTTACATCGATTGTGAAACACATTTTTACAACTTAGACTAATCACTCTCGATTCTGCTTCCTGTATACATAACCAGTAATCGCGCCGAATGTGGATTAATGAAAGTTTGCAAGGCAGATCCCGCCAATCACGGGATTCGAACCAAAGACCCTCGTGACCAGAAGCCGACGTTCTGCCCCTGGACCACTACCCTCCTCGACGAGTGAATCTGAGAGGTAAATAGTCGCTTATGGGTAAAAAGTAGCCGTTGCTACCTAGTTCAACCAAAAGTTGAAAATTTTAGCTAGCTTTAATCTTCAATTCTAAAGCATCAACATGCTGCGAAGTAGTGTCATTTCAGTCAGATAATATTCTCTAATGATAATGACCATTTTTTTAACCGAGACGATAATATTTTGAAAAAAAGAAGTCATCCTTCTTTTGTTAGAGTCGTTTCCGTTAAAAATGCTCGGCACCACTCTTACATAGTCCGATCTATCCAAACGCAGTTATTTCATTTTACACAGTTACAGCTTTGATCATCCGAGTTAGGTAGGTACTACATGGTTAGTTAACCATTTAATACTAGATAATTTGCCGATTTACGACAGTGGTCCATTTAGCTTTATTTTGATTTTCAAATCAAAATTGTTTTTAAGGCCAACGACTATAGAACCACACTCCTATCACGTGACACCAGTCAGCAATCGCATTCGAAACACCTCGGCCATTTCTTAAAATAACCTCGGAGGTAAAAGAGAGCCATTTTGAAAGTGGGCCGGCGACGAAGGGCATGCCCGTTTGCAATCGTATATAGTCGAAAACTCCCGGCACAAGCCGGGGATTGCCGAGAAGATACGATTGAGAAAATATGAAACAAAGGTGTTGATATGATAATCTTTTATGAAAACAGTAAAAAACAATATTCAATTGTGATATATAACCAATTTGTGTGTATTTACGTAAATAGTTCGTGCTTGTGTGCGTGTTGTAATCATGTGCGTTATCCGCCGAAAAACAGCCGAATTACCCCAAGATTTCTGGTGTATTCATGAACTACCTACGAGGTATATCTACCGACCTGTGACTTGGGATTCGTTTAACACGCATTTGATTCAAGTTTTTCCATAAAAATTCTCTTTAAAACCGTAGTAATATGTATTTTGTCAATGGAATGAAAAATGGAGAGATAGTGATATAAGGAGATAGTGATATATGAAAGATGATATAGAGGAAGAGATAGAGAGGAAGAGATAGAGAGGTAGAGATAGAGAGGTAGAGACCAGTGAGAATTACAAAGCAGACGCCTCGTTTACATGATGTTTCATGTTAGTTTAACCTCATGTCTTCTGTAAAAGGAATTGAGTGAAATAAAGATTTTGTATTGCATTTGTATTGTATTGTAACGGGGATTGCCGAGTTGATACGATTGTTAGCAGTCCCACAACAACTTGTAAGCTGAAAGTCCAATCAAAGGACTGAAAAGCTCGAAGAGCTTGTTCTCCTATTTTTGAATGAAAACACGTATTCAGCATCTTTTGGGTAAACACATTGAAAATGGCAATTTATTCAGTAACGAGGAATATTTAAATCACCATTTTAATTGTTCATAACGCTCATGTGATTAGAATTTCAGCTTATAAATTGTTGTGGAATTGCTTGCCGCCATAAATCGGTAAATTAGAGGTTCCGAGATACTGCGTTTACATTGATTGCCAAAACGCCAAAGCTGTTGTGTCATTATGTTCAGAAAAACCCTTTAATTTCGAACGTAATGTGTGAAAACAACGGTTGAATTGTATGTCTTATATAGTTTAATACTTATTCAACCTAATTTACAAACTACCGCTTACGACATGTCTCCTGTTCCGTATAATTCCCTTTTTATTTCAAACTGGTGTTCCTACGTTTTTCTATCTATATCTAACCACATTCATTCGAAGACTTGGTCCAAGACTAAATTACCCAATTTGATGATATTTTCAGTATGGGGAAAAAGACCATTGTTAACAAAATGACCGGTTTAAACAGTTTATTACTAATTCGAAATAAACATTCTATATCTTTACAAAAAGGCTACGGAAATGATATAAAGTTTATCATAAACCTAGATTTATGTAACTTTAAATATCTGTGATATTATCTTAAAACTACAAGACTTTTTTTCTTTAAAAAAAAGCTTAAAATCGCAATCGGTGAGATAGACTCTTTAATACGATTTGTTAAAACGTTACCCCCTACAATGTTCAATCTCGATGGAGACAGGTCTACTGCGGATGTCGTGGTATAAATAATTAACAAGTAACTGTTTGCTCATTAATAAACGAAAGCCTTTTCCGGATTGTATTAAAATCTGTCAATACATATTTTTTGTTAAGCGTCTGGTTTATTGAAATTGTGCATGATAATGGAAACCGCTACATGTTAAAATGTGAGCCAACCAGATTAGACATGGGACATAGAACTCTGGTATTGAACATCGCATAAACCATTTCTACGCTATATAACAATCCCACACTCATTATCGATGGTTTTGGACCGATTGTGCCTTGATTGTGGGTCCAATTGTGTCTATAAAGTATCCCGTTTTAAGATAGATAGATACTTTTATTGGATTTAACTTTGCAGTTTCTAGTCGTACAATTAATCGTACAAAAAAGGCATTCGGGTTGTGCCAACTTAAAAGAAGTATCCTGCCAAAGAACACAACAACGAGTTCAGTGGAGCCGGTCTGTGGGTGGGAAAGGATCGTGTCCTGTACCCATAGAGATATAATTCCACCCTATTTACATATTGGCGCATACAAGACCCCAGGCTCGTTAGTGACTCTTATTTGTCGATGAGGGTTGTGCCAATCAGAAAAGAAACCAAATATACTCATTGAATCAGAAACGAGTCTGATTGTTAACATGCAACAACGGAATCCACGAAAGTCGGCACAAACTCGGCCTAACTCCGTTGTTCTCGACCCAACTCGTCTCGACTAGGCCCAACTCGGTAAAATCGGCACAACTCCGTTCCTTTCGTCTCAACTCGGTAAAATCGGCACAACTCCGTTTCTTTCGTCCCAACTCGACCCAACTCGGCACAACTCGTTCCTTTCGTCCCAACTCGGCACAACCCCGTTCCTTTCGGCACAACTCGACACAACTCCGTTCCTTTCGGCCCAACTCGGCACAACTCGTTCCTTTCGGCACAACTCGGCACAACCCCGTTCCTTTCGGTCCAACTCAGCAAAACTCCGTTCCTTTCGACCCAACACGACACAGCTCCGTTCCGTTCGGCCCAACTCGTCACAGCGCCGTTCCTTTCGGCCCAACTCGGCATAACTCCGTTCCTTTCGGCCCAACTCGACACAGCTCCGTTCCTTTCGGCCCAACTCAACACAGCTCCGTTCCTTTCGGCCCAACTCGTCACAGCTCCGTTCCTTTCGGCCCAACACGGCATAACTCCGTTCCTTTCGGCCCAACTCGGCCCGGCTCGAACATTTTTCTGTGAAACGTTAGACAAAGTACTTGCGACAGCTTCTTTCGTCTCCCGAAAATTCCTATCCGAATGCCATGAAATATAGGCAAAATTGTTGAAAACGACACAAACTTTACTTCAATTCTATACCAGGATCCCCAGGAAGTGAACTACCGGGTATGTCGGATATACGCATGCGCTCGTGTCAAGTTGACGTGTAGCAACATTTTCTCGTGGGGATCTTGAAAACTCGTTTTGATGTACGTATGGCTTTGTTCGCAGGGGGTATGAATTTATGCAAACAATATTTCAGTTATTTTACGGCTTTCCTGGATTTCAGCGGTACTCGGGATCTGCAGTGTTTAGCGTTGGCCCTTTATCTAATTGGGGTTGCATCCATGAACAACGGTATTTAACTCTCGTTTATTGAGACCCTGATTAGCAAAACATGGGGGTCTGTATCTAATTGTCCCGTGAAACGAAATATGAGCCTCGTTTTGAGAAGTATTTACACAGGCACACTTAATTGGTGTCGTAAATTGTGGCCTAATTCGCTTGGTCTAACTAATCCATCTATGTCGATAGTTTTCTTTGTCATTATTGGACAATAATTGATGCTTTTAAGCGGTAATTGTTCGGAAACGTTGTTCTCTGTGGGGATTTTACATGCATTTAGTTATCATTACACCATCTATGCGTGTTTTTTATAACATTGTTAATGCCAATGCCGCAAGCTTTTGTACCTCTGCTTGTTCTATAACAGGATTCAAACATAGAATGTACAGTTTTCCTGGGTACTGTTTTACCAAGCTTCCTACGCAACCTTCTAATTGTTCTCCCCAGTTTTACATTGATCTACCTTTTTTATATTGTAACATATCTTGACAGGGGTCACATTGCTGGCTCTTATTTTTACTGTTATCTATTCGACTATGAGCTTGTGTGCTTTATGTCTAAATAAAGCTATGTTATGTTATGTTATGTTGTGTTATGTTATGTTATGTTATGTTATGTTATGTTATCTATTTGACTAAAGGCCATCCATCTTTCTTGCGCACCATCAACAAAATATCGAGCATGACAGTTTCACGTAACACTGTAGATGGAGATAGATTCTACATCGATTGTGATTTTAGTTCTTACATTTTCGATTACTCCTCTGCTTCCTTGATAGATAAAATGTACCCGTGCCTAGCGTACAAATATCAAAGGTCGCAATACGGACCCCAATATACACTTTATTCGAGTCAACAACTATACATAGCTACCTTCTTTTGACCCACACTCAGCACAAGTACTGGTAGCTCTGTATCCAGGAAGCAGAGTCGAGAGTGATAAATATAATTTGTAAAAAACTTGTTTTACAATCGATATAAATATAAATAAGTTTAAACTAACTAACAACTATTGGGTCCCGAAGGTGGCAACCACCCAGGGACCACTGTCCTCCTTTAAGCTTTTTTCAAAGTGAATACAGCATGCACGCATGGTCTTTGGCTGTTCTACTTGTTATATTTACGACATGAACTTCAATGGAATTATTGATTCACATAAATCAGCGTTTGACCATTAGCCGTTTTTTGCATGAGTAGATGCTTACGCTGTCGTTATCGACTTCCTGACTTTTGTTTGGCCATTACATTTTGTATAGCAAAACGAACCATAACATTAATTTTACTTTGAGTAGGGACTTGAACAATACAATTACAAGTCATCAACAATCATATGTATTTACATTTATCCATACAATTTTACTATAGTAATACATTTGTTTCCATTTGTGTGTCTGTCGAGAGTTTCGATGGGGTTATTGATTCCATATACCATTGTTTGGCCACTACATATCTTTTTCTTATTTATTGATTTTACTTTTTGCATTTGTTAAATTAGTCCTTTGTATGTTTCGATATCATTTGATTACGTGTGCATCGTGTGAGGTGATATTTAATCTTTTCAACTGACCGTTGCATGATGCAACATCTCTTTTTTACAGTCTTAATTATGAAGCACAGTTAAACTTGTGTTAAGAGGTCAGCCTATTGGACAGAGTAAATCGGATGTCTAAGACAGGTGTACACTATAAATTTAACAATGGGACTTTCTGTAGTGGTTGTTTAAGGCGGGTTGGCTGCTTAAAAGGGTGGTTGCTTAACACAAGTTAGACTGTACTGTATCATGCTTGTTAGGCAGAATAAAAGGAAATGGGTTATGTGCCGTAAAGGGAATAAAAAAGCAATTGGGAATAAAATGCAATGTATAATGTAAAGAAAGGGGGATACAAGACCAGGCAGAATAGAATACAATGGAGAACTTAAGGTAATTGGGAATATAAGGTAAGGGGAATTAAAGATAATTTGTAATGAAATACAATCGAGAATAAAATGCAATTGGAAATAAAATGCAAGGAAGAGCAAAGTGTTCCGAAGAATAAAATACAATGGATAATAGAAGACAATGGGGATTGAAATGCAATGGAGAATAAACTACAATGGGGCCATATAATGCAATGTAGAACAATCTTCAACACACTTTGGTGTCAGACCACAAAAAAAGTCGAAACGGAATAAGATTTGCAGATAGTGTGACTTTGAGTTTCCCAAACTAAATACGCAAACAATTTCTGGAAACTCAAAGTCTCGCTATCTCTGCAAATCTAATTCCGTTTCGAATTGTTCTCCCTTGCATTTCAATCCCTTCTTTTCTTTTTTTCAATTGCATTTTATTCCTAGGTGGTTTTTGTTTGGGAGTAAACAGGGACACACAGCATTGTGAAATAACAACATGCATTCTTATATCATTGCTCGCATTTTCGCGATACTTTGAGCCATGCATCGAACTTTAATCTAAGGGTTGGTGTCACCATGTAAAACCAAATAAAACGATAACACTTGCGGATGCAGTTTACCATTACATAGGTTTATTCCTCGATCGACGGGGGGAAATGACGTCAATAGATCTAATTACTTTTGTCAGCGATTCTATAAACTAATATTGAATTTTCCTCTAAAAACCCTGGGCGCTCTCTGCCACCAATCGACCTACCTACCCCACACACCCCACAAATCACCCCCATCACGTTCGCATGCCCCCCGAGGGGTTACTCTTACTCGCTATGTCACACCAACTAACGTTACACTGTATTGAAACGTTACATTGACCAGCAAATAGGAGTTCGGATCGCACGATGTCACATTACGAATTGGAAAGTAAAGACAGTTTCACCAAGACATTGTAATTAGGTAGATTCACACGAATGGCCATCAAGTCAAATAGCGGTGAAAATCGAACCTATTCGTAAATCTTGAATTTAGTCAATCGTTCTGCTCAATATTCTAACCGACCCGCTGACTGCTTTCCTACATCAACACAATTAATCATTCGTGAGAGACGAGCAAAAATTTGATACAATGATTTCATCTAACTGTAAAAGAAAACAACCTTTGTTATCACTTTCCCAAACAATAACGACATTTGACTACTTTGTTGCAGACGATTTTAGAAACATTGTTGGAAAATGAGAAATTGCTCGTAACGAGCAATTTCTCCTTTTCCCACAAGGGATTCTGCCCTATCAGAAGATTATTTTTCAATTTCATCACATTTTGAAATGTCGTCTGCAAACTCTTTAAATTTGGGACTGGCCAAAAATTGTTGTTTGGGAAAGGGTTAACGAAGATCGTTCCACTGATTCTTGAACAGGTCTGTTGTTTTAAATGGTTTCAATAAAATAATAGTTTAAACATTTCAAAAATTGCATAAGTCATTTGTTGAAACGTAATTAGCTTTCTTAGTCCAAACGATATCCCTGGCTCAAAGAGAAGAAGAGAAATTTTTGCTCCCACGGGCTATTGGTCTTTGGCACGATCGAGCACGGGCATCGAGCCGCAAACCTACTTTACACGGGACAGACACTCTATCCATGTGTAACCGCAAGGGTCTTACTTTTCAAATGACAAGTGTCACATTTTCAAAACTGGACCGGAATCGATTGATGGAGTGTTGCGCAAACAATCGACTTGAAGCTAAAATTTATCATTATTAAAGATACATCTGATTGCTAACCCTTTACCCATAATCTGGCAAGACTGTTATGCAGATGCACTTTACGTCCTTACTTTATAATGTCGTTGGTTGATGTGTTTTGATTCGGAGCGTTCACAGAATATATTTCGAATTTAAAACAATGCAAATCGATTTCTCTTCCTGAATGCTTGAAAAGCTTGGAATCCATTAACACTTAGAATGCTGTTTTAAATGCTTTTTAAACATTTTTTTGTATCGTCTGCTTTCCAAAACATTTAAAGTATGCTTAATTTTGATGAGAAAAACAACTCAGAGTAGCAAACAGGTAAGATCACAGGCAAGCCGCCAAGTAAATTGGCGGCTGGCCTGTGGTCTAACCTGTTTGCAAAAGCATGGAGTCGGTTCCAGCACTATAAGGGTTAATGCAACGGGACTTACGTATATCGCATGCTATTCAAAGTCACGAATTACCATTGCTGTCACGCTTTTAAAAGCCCGATGAAATGTGAAAACGATCATTACAAAATACATCCATTATCAAATATCCTTTTGGGGTTTGGCCCAGAATATTTACATTTAATTTAAATATCTGACACCACCGATTGAATTCCGCGAAACAAACAAATGGGCGTATGAATATTCGTTGCAATTAGGGCTAAAAAGCTTCCATTATATTGTTAACGTACAGGATGGTCTTTGAAAACAGAAATGTTTGTCAATCGTCCTCTGGAAAAAAGTGCATTACATTCCAACGCAACATCGAATAGTCTATCTATCGAGGTTAGATGGTTGGTGTCTTAAATCGTAAGGTATCCAATTGAAAAGAAACATGACGTCAAAACTAACGCCGACGAAAACAAAACAAAAAACGTGCCGGACATTTGATCATTTTTTGTACAAAAATCGGATAAGACATAGAGTGTTTGTTTGTGTCCTCTTCTAATCTGACAAAACATCTAATGATGCTGCTATCTTAGGAATATTAACATTAGATTTATTTAGAAAGATAATTCAGTAAAACTCGAAGATGACTCGTATTTGTTCGGAAAAGGACTGACATTCAGCCCAATAATTTAAGCGAAGACATTGCTTAATGTAACGTAGCGGAAATAACCGTTGTAAAGGATTTGAACCAACAGGGGTACGGAGTTACACTCCAAATAAAAAATAGCATTCAAGTATATCTTTGTATGCACTTTGGGGCACACCCATTCATCAAAGCAAGAAACGGGCTTTTATTCTTTGATTCCATTTCTTAATCGCATTTGAGACAATTTTATCCAAGACCAGAATGTGAAGTAACGGAAAAAACATAAAACATGGATACATTGTTTTGGACACTTACAGTCTGTGTATGCCAGATATCCAGAAAAAAATATCAATTAAGCTATATAGTAACTGTCTGTTCTGTCATCATTACATGGAATATGAATTATTGATAATGTACAATGTTTCGTTGAATAATTAGTTTTAATATACCCGATATGGCAATGACAACATTGAAATGAATGCACGAACGAACGAACGAACGAACGAACGAACGAACGAACGAACGAACGAACGAACGAACGAACGAACGAACGAACGAACGAACGAACGAACGAACGAACGAACGAACGAACGAACGAACGAACGAACGAACGAACGAACGAACGAACGAACGAACGAACGAACGAACGAACGAACGAACGAACAACGAACGAACGAACGAACGAACGAACGAACGAACGAACGAACGAACGAACGAACGAACGAACGAACGATTTTTTTCATGTGTGATTAAGCAGCGTTAAAACCAAAATTGAAAACAGCCGGAACTCGATTCCGGTCACCGACCCAACAACCCCTCGGGTCTTGAATGGGGTTCACCAAGGGTATCCATTATTATCTCATATGATATTAATTGGTAAGGAGTGGAGTTTCTTTTATCTTTTTCTCAGCATGCGAGACGATTCGATATTCAAATTGATCATTCTCCCTCCGTTGCATTCTGGGTAGATGAGACGACATGAAAATTTAATATCCGGTTCCGGTTAAGAGGTCAAAAAGTGGTACTAGAAGTACAAATGACCTTTATTTGAAATGTTTTGTGAAAACAACCACGAAACCATAGGTACAAGTAGAGCTCGAACATCGGACCCCGGGGATATCGATATTTCGGGTTATAATTACGAAGTTAGATGTTTTCATAGTCAGTCCGTTCAGTTTACATCGTAGCTATTTTATTCTCTTCCGTTGGAATGAGCTTTCCTCAGACCAAAATCGAAACCAGATCTGTGAGTCGGCCTCGAACACGGGACCCACAAGTTCTTGGACTACTAACTTAAACACTGGACAAAACAGAACCCCTAGGAAAGCGGTATTTTGGGTTAAGTCTACGAAGTAAAGACGTTTTCACAGCACATCTGTTCTGCTTTCATCGCATAATCATTGTATTATTTTGTTGGACTTTTCTAAAACTAAACCAGACTTGATTGGCCATTCTGACACAGAATTGATAAATGGTGGTGTGACGATAAATCCAATACAAAATAGAGATAAAGGAATTAATATGTATATGTATTATTCATCTGTAACGATTCACCGGGTAATTCAAATTAAGATAATCTCCAGTCATAAAGGATTAAGCATACAAAGCTATAGAAATGTGTGGTAATTTCTTTTGAGAATATTCACGGATATTTTAGAAAAAGTCGTTGTCGTTGGAAACATAAGTGTGTGCGTACAAACAATTCTTCTATCAAAGATTCACCTTCAGGAGGCGTGTCTGAGTTACGTTAAAGCTTCATATTTACAGATGAGAAAACGTGAAAGTCAAAATAGATTTTCTTTAAAACAATGCAATATTGATGGCGTTGCATAAAACGTAATGATAAATAAAGATAATCAAATGAAATCTCAGTAGCTGTCAACATAAAGATAGTTACAGCTGGTATGCGGTGAAAGTCAAAAACGTTTAGACCGCTTTTGGATAACAGTATATACACATCCGTAATATACAGGCTCTATATACTTAAATAGGAACTTACTCTGCTTTCATGCACTATTTTCCAGTGAATGTTATATATAACAAAACAGAAATAGTATCGTTTTAGAGAAATTTTATTTTGACTGAAAGATTTTCTCACATCTTTGAATTAACGGTTTCAGTGGTTATGCCCGAATTGGTTGAGTACACAAGCAGTGCGCGTGTACTTAGGAAAAGTTCATTCCGATAAAAGAATGACGTAGTCGTTTTTCAACAACAGCGTGCCCTGCCACTTAAGAGATAATTACATCCAAATTGTCGTGTAATTTTTCCTTTGGTAGGGTAAAGTAGAAACTTTACGTCGTTTAATATACACTGTATATATCAATTTAGAACTAGTAACTGCTTATCACATCAGGCTGTACAACTAAGATTCTTACGTTTGTCAACGTAATCTTTTCGCAATGATTTGTACTTGTAGTAACAAACAACATAAAAGCGCTGAAAGCACTGAAAGACTAAGATCCGTTTAAAGCAGAGTTATTGTACAATTATTTCAGAGTTAGTAAACAAAAGGAAGGCAACTGCTTCCTCTGCCACTATTTTACTCAATTCTTCCTGTTAAATGTTGACCGACAATTGTCAGTAAATATGTAGTAATTCGCACAGAGTTTATTTTGATGAGGATGAACATGTGGGTAAATGGGTGAACGCGTTTTTATCACAATTTGTTTTTCATACTTTATAAATTGTCTCGTTTTGTTGCCTTCAATTTGAAAAATAAAAGAATCCCAATTATGATAAAGGGTAAACATTCAAACAAGTTGAGTATATCTGGCAAATACAACCAAGTGCTTAACCATTTGATCACAATACTATTAGATAGTTATCGATTCTTATTTGTTTGCCACTTATAAATTGAAACGTTCAGAGTTATATAAAACATAACAAAGGACGAAAAGTTAACTTAAGTTATGGATTGTCATGTACTTTAGGGGGAAATAAGAATAAATGTGAAGCATTTCCTCCATGTATCCCCCACCCTATATTGGTGCCTTGCAACTTGTCCAAATTGAATGTTTTCCTTGACTTCTTGATTGATACTTATTTGGAGGACTTTTTGACCCCTTATGTACGAACACTATCATCTTTAGGGGTCACATCCAGGAATTCGGGGTCATTTACCATATAAGTATGGGATAAAGGAACCTTTGCTGCAGGGCTTACAACATGTAAAAGCGTGAATAAAACCTAATGTCGCAGAGGATAAATTACTCAGAATGGGTAATTCATTTAGATGCTATAATGGTCTCTTTCGCCTTTCGAAGCATAAACGTCAAATTGGAGTACTTTTATGGCGTAGAGGGTCAAAGCCCTTTTATGGTCCCTCCAATTTAGAGATTCCAACCTACGTAATTCTTCACTTTGCTTGCTTTTATTTAACTACAATGGTTTCCTCATCCCAAATAAAAAATTCAACTTCCATAATTCTACGCTATGTCTATGTTTCCGGTAAATGGTTTGATTGTCGCTATTTTCAAGTACGTTTGTTTATCGAAGGAAATGCGATTGAACTCGTTAAATGTTCGATACGACGTGGAGTTCAAAGAGAATTGGAAATAGCGGTTCAATAAACCGGTCTTATAGCGCGAACTTTTGTTTCGAGATTCCTTGGGTGTTTAACGCCATATCAACAATTTTTCAGTTATGTAACAGCTTTCCCAGATCTACCAGTACTATGCTATGACTCTGTAGTGACTTGCTAAATGTCACTCCCACAAAACCAGATGTGTCGGTTGGGCTCCAACTCGGGACCCAGAGTTCTAGGTACGTCACCTTAACCACTAGGCCACGCAGGGTCCTGAGAGACTGCAATTGCAAGATACACGTTTGGATTTGTCTTTATAATGTAATGGAGTATTGCCATGTTTAATGTTGCAACTTATATACCAGAGAGGGAGAGCTGTAACTGTATTTTAGAACCTGTTGATTAACCCATTTGCTACCCATGCTTTCTGATGCATTTCATTTTTTGACAATGTATATTTTGGGCAATAGAATGTGTAAAAAAATATGTTGAAGGAAAGGCAAAGGGGTGAACTTGTCGTTCTTAGAAATCTATCATTTCTGAAAAAAAAAACTTCGTATTGGTTTATACCCAATTTCATGAAAGTTCCGTGTTGTCCATTTTTTATTTTGCTCATGTCAACTTTATCCATCTGGTTTTGCTTTCAGCTTGGACCAGTAACAACGTCTCGAAAAGAAAAATGCGCAGAGCAATGTTTCGTCGAACCAATATCAAGAATGGGATTTTCATGCGTGGCAACTTTTGTCTACTGGTGTTGTTTTACAACTTAGGACCATTGCAAATTAGCATATAGGGAAAGGTGCTGAGCAACGTTTTGCCAATCAAACTTAAAGACAATGTGTTTATTTTTATTTATGGCAACGTTTGTCATCTGCTGTTGCTTTCAATTTGGACAAAGTCATAAATTCCCATACGCAAAGTGCCGTTTTGTCACGTTTAACTCTCGCGAGAACTGGCATTCTTTCTTGATCGATTTACTCTTTTAGTACACGAACCGACTTCATGCTTATGCAAACAGGTTGGATCCAGGCCAGCCACCAAATAAATGTGATCTAACCTATGAGCTACTCTGAGTATCTTTTCTCATTAAAATTAAGCAGACATTTAAGATTTTGAAAAGAAGTCGACACAGAAATCTATTTTTTTAGAAAATTACACAGCACTCTAAGGGTTAAATAGCGCCACGTGCTTCAGCATATGAATTCGAATCGCTTTGAACAGAACCGGAATAATTGCACTATTATGATATCTCCTTTGAAGCGATTTTTTCATTGCTATACTTTATCAATAATAGAATAGAATATCGGAACACATTAACTTCTATGGTCCCAAGTGATCAAAGGTCAAACCTTTACCCAAGAAATTACAGTGTATATAGCAACTTCGCCAAGGCATTATCTTTTGTATTGGGTCAAACATTTGGAATGCATTTTTGACATTATATGGAATTGTATATAAAACAAGTGATATCATTGGCTAAAATACGAACATTTGTTCTCAGAATTGGAGAGTTGATGAGAGAAAGCAAAAATGTCTATTTAATTTGGTTTTACATCGTTTCAACAGTATTTTTGTTTTTTCATTATTATTGTTTTTTTATTTTCTATCTATTTATTTGTTTTGCGGGTCCGTCTCGTAATGATAAAAACGCATAAACATGACTGTTTATAAGGCTTGTCAAATCGTGTAGCGCCATTGGCATTCTGTAAGTCAACCGTTAGAAAATCTATCATGATGTAAGGAGTATGGTTTAGTGTTTTTGAGAAAAAAATGAGAGAGATGTCATGGAATTAAAACGAGTCAGATTTTATCACGTTGACTATATATATACTGTACTGTACTGTACATACTGTACTATATTGCGTTGCTCGGTTTATAATGTTGAAGGATCGCCCAAAACTTGACTTTCTATAAGGTATTGTAAAGTCGGATAGAACCGTTGGTATCCATACCTATATGATATTTTAACTACATATTTTAAAGGGACGATGTATCATGGATTACTTAACACAATTATTCATTTCAATAGCCACGAAATGTCGATATATAGTGACCGAAATGGGAGACAAGTAATTGTGCGTGCAAATTCTGATTGGGATGACATGTTTAATGTTAACCTTTAGAGCAGATATCGGTCGCCCGTTTATAATCAATCAAGGTCAATTATCGATGATAGTTGTTTCAACACTAGAGCAGTAAAAATTGCTCTGCGTACCCAGATGATTATAGCCGTAAAGAAATTGTGTGACGAAAGGAAAAGGGGCTCATAACATTTTTGTGAAAGAATATACATCATATTTAATCTTATGTCGTGATATTTTCTCCTAAATTTGCAAGAAAAAAAAGGAGAAAAATACCAACTACAGTTTTACATTTATTATATTATTGTTATCAAATGTTATATTTATCATATTTCATAACTTTTTTGCTGAATTCGAATGCTTTTTTACTTGAACATTTGGAATAATCCAGATTTATGGACCTGGTTTGTAATTCAGATTGTTCATATTTGATATTGTCAACTTTAACCAATAGAAAACAGAAGCATTCAGTTGATATCTTAGTTCTACATTTAATTAGCTTTGTATAACAGAGATTGGTACACATTTACATAAATCTCCATCGACCCAGTAAAAACCTACGCCTTTTTAGTTATAAAGAAACCAAATGCACCACCCCACACTGAGACAAAGGGAAACGATGCTCGCCGAAATTATGCATCTGCTTATTACGACAGTTTTAACCAATTTCCACCACCAAAACATCATGGCTCGTGTTGTATTACTGTCGTCTGGCATATGCTTTCGATTTGGAATAGTCCAAACTTCCCAATAAAGAGGGAAAGTGTCGATGTACTTTTACGGTGGAGGGAGGAGAAGGCGTTGGACCGAACAGAGGTCGATCTAAATATTCACCCTGTTGAACGCAAAAACGCCATTAAGAATTTATTTGATGAAAGATCATTCTATCGTATCCCGATATATACGACTAATTCCTGTGACCATTGCTTTCAAACACACCCTTTTAAAACAAGTGCCGTATTTGATTCGACGAAAGATCGTTACATCAATTTCTGATATAAATGTTTGTTTTTTCGAAAACACCAACTGGTAATCATTTATTAACAATTCTTCTATCTAATTGGTTTCTTTGCTTTGATAATTTTGAAAGTACTAGGCTAGGGCCAAAAGACACTCCCATGAATCCAGAGGTAATGTAGGGGCTCGAACCTAGGACTCTGAAACTGTTTCCTTTGCTATTGAGCATCACAGTATCTTTCGTTCGAGTTGTTCTAGACTGCATTATGATCAGCTATTAACGCGGCAAAATACTTTGTTAATTTGCTTGTTAGTTTACCCTTAGTATGCTGGGTAGTTTTCTTAAAGGCCCATTAAAGGAGATTAATGCTATATCAAACTATACTATTTGGTTAACTTTTGAACAGATTCAAATAGTTATCACCAGAAAACACCACCAGCACAATTAAAATGTGAAAGTAAACCAGAAATAACCCAGATTAGCAAGTTTATAATTCAGATTTCTTGATTCTTCACCTCTGACCTTGACAGTTGATACACACATTTTTGAACCGACCAATCAGAATTTGTTATTTTGAATATGTAAACAAACAGGTTGTTGATAAACATGAATGAATTGGAGACAACTATATTTCAAGCACAAAATAACTTACTTTAATAAGTCTATTTAATAGGGTCTCAATGCATTCCTAAACTAATTCTTATGACTTTTATGAACATAATAAAACATTAATTTGTGCTCCTCTCCTTTGATGTGCCTTTAAAATAAATTTTGTGTTGTCTGTTTTCCAAAACGTTAAATATCTGCTTAATTTTAAACGATACTCAAGAGTAGCAAACATGATAGACCACAGACCAGCCGCCAATTTACTTTACGGCTAGCCTTGACCCAACCTGTTTGGTTAAGCATGAAGTCGCTTCCAGCACTATAAGGGGTAACACCGCTTTAAACATATTTTAGACGACATATCGGATCGATACAATCTCAGATTTGAACAAGCACAACTTTTTATTTACATGCGTTTTTACGTCGTGTAAATATTTTTCCAGTCACGTTACGGTTTTTCTTGGTTCACCAGCACTAGGCTAGGGCTTACTATTTGTTCACCTGAAACCATATTTCAAGTTAAAATGAGATCACATATTACCAAGGGTATCAAACAACCACTGAATTATTCATCACTAATGCGGCGTCAATTTCAATATCTTTTTAACCAATTATCGAAATGCCATTGAATATCGATAAAAAAAAAAAAAAACCCGCACAATTCACTAACACGTATTGAGCTCTACGTGACAAACGTGGGATTAGAAAAAGAAAGTATTGCTTGGAAATTAATTTTCTTTTTCCCTAAGTATTTCCCTAATTCCATAAATATATATTATAAAGTACGGTTCTTTTTTTTTTCTTTTTGACCGATTTTTCCGCGAGATCATACCATCATTGACCCATGTCGAAAACTGTTTTCATTTTGCCGGATTATGCCATGCAGATCTTTTTCCATTGACTCATGCATAACACGATTGTGTCATAAAAACTTTCTTTTATCACATTTGTTTTCATTTGGACGACATATGCTATGAAATCATTCTTTTGTTTAAACTTATTTATTTTACATCGAGTGTGAAACACGTTTTTTCAACTTTAATAAAACATTCTCGATTCTGATTCCCGGATACACTACGAGTACTCGCGCAGGGCAGATCCCACTACTCACGGGATTCGAACCCACGACCCTCGTGCCCTGAGGATGACGATCTATAGTTTCATTGACTCATACAAAACACTGCTTTCATTTCGCTCGAATATTCCTTCTTTTATTGAGTCATGCAAAACACTTGTTTCATTTGACCCGTTTATGTCATAAAGTCCTTCTTTCATTAACTTTGCTTTCATTTGGCCCAAATATACCATGGCGTTATTTCTTCGTTGGTTCATGTACAACATTGCCTTGAATTGGCCCGAAAATGCGATCTTTCATTGACTTTTGCACAACATAGATTTCATTTGGCCCGATCATGTCATAAAATAATTCTTTCATTGGCGTTACTTTCATTGGGCCCGAATATGCAATTTCATTTGCAAGGATTATAATTGCGAAATTATTCCTTCGTTGACCCATTACTTTTATTTGGCCTTATATTTCAAAACCCTTCTCTCATTGAAATTGCTTTCAGTTTGCCCGAAAATGCCATGGAATTATTCATTGATTGACTCTTGTACAACACTGCATTGATCTGGACCGAATATGTCTTCTTTCATTGACTTTTACATACCAATGATTCCATCTTGCCCGATCATGCCATGGAAACAGTCTCGTTGGTGTATGCTCAACTCTTCTTTCGCTTTTTCCGGGTTTTTTTAATCATACTACGATCATATATTCAGATCCCTTAGCATTACATTAATATTTCTTTAGAATGTGATTGATATGATATCATACCTATCGGATCTTTGGACGTAACTTAAGTCTTCTTTTATTTTATTTTTTTTTTTATTTTTTTTTCATTTTATCTGTTTTTTTTGGGGGGTTTTTTCAGAGAATGAATGGTGTTTTAAAGGCTAATCGACAGCTAAGGTCATTTGGTTTGTTTTTGGGTTTTTCTGGTATGTTACTTGGATGAAAATATAAACACACCTGCACTTTGTAAGACTAAATCTAGCTATACCCCCATCAAAGTTACTGTTTTCACTTTGCACATCATTTATCACAAATGGTATTAAAATCTTTCTATTTTCAGAGTCTTCGTCTTTAACTGTCAGTGACAAACAAATTACGCTCACACACCACGATTATGTGAAATCTTGGAACGAGGCACAAGCAATTTGTGTTGCCAACGGAGGAAGTCTTTTTACAGAGGATTCCACGGAAAGATCCAACGTTATTGCAAACTTCAGGGGGTCCTGGACAAAATGGTAAGTACAACATTAACTTCTATATCCAGTAAAAACTTGATACTCGAAAACTTGAAAAAAATGTAGGTATTAAAATTCATATAAATTTGGATGAAAATATTATGGTAGTAGTGGTCGATGCAGCGTAGAAAGGGGGGCTTAGAGTGAATTGTTTGCTCATACGGAATACCTTGGTCCGCATTCTCGAAAATTACGACTTCGTAATTAAACTTAAACTCTAACTTAAACTCAAGTACAATTATCGTAATGAGCTGAGTCGAATAGAGTCGTGTTCTACGCGTCATTACCTTTAAGGTTTTTTATGTCACTTGAGACAAAGATTGGGATGATTAAAAATCATTGCTTAAACTTAAGTTGAATTCATATACTTACACTTAAAGCTGGGCAAATATCTTGAAGTTATGCAATAAATCATTCTTACATACCTTCGAGAACAAAGGCTAAGTAATATCTCGTGTATTAGGTCAAACTGGGCGTTTCTGTTTGCTTGCTATTTGTTTATATATGGGATTAAATACAGTGTCATCCATTCTTTCTGTTATGTTACGGCTTTACTTGAT
The DNA here is from genome assembly GCA_947846245.1 of Cerastoderma edule. Classification (NCBI taxonomy): domain Eukaryota; kingdom Metazoa; phylum Mollusca; class Bivalvia; order Cardiida; family Cardiidae; genus Cerastoderma; species Cerastoderma edule. Next base: position 35,973,772 of record OX401415.1, read on the forward strand.
TCACCAGTTCCAGGCGAAAGCCTTGAAGTGTCTTGCCACAGGACACTCCCAGGTTCCTCTGGTGCTCGAACCCGGGACGAACGAGTTCAAAGACCGACACCTTAACCACTACGCTATGAGCATTTTAGAAACGCAATCTAACTGACTCTAACGGGAACATTGTGTTTTTTGTTGAAATGAAGTTGAGCGCAGTTTTCAGAAGTTTTATAGTATTATCATTGCGGTCATAGCCCAACTTGTCAGGATTGCGATATAAGGCTACCAAGGAAGTAATCGCGCTTTCTTATATTTATTACGATATCATTTTGTAATCTAGCTTGCTTATCTTTATTAATCTATTATTTTGTAACCTCGCTTGTTCATCTTTATAACTTATCATTTTGTAACCTCACTTATTTGCACTTATCACTTTATGAATTCGTTATCTCGCCTATTTACCCTTTTCATCATTTTTAACCTCCCTTGCTTATCTTTAGTGCCGTATCATTTTGTAATCTCGCTTGTTTATCTTTAACACTCTATTATTATGTAATCTCACTTGTTCATCTTAATAACTTAATTATTTTGTAACCTTGCTTTCAGGGACGTTTGGATCGGTCTACACTACCCGGTCGCGGAGTCCGCTGACGAATACGGCTGGACGGATTGTTTCAGACAAGACCTCACCGCTAACACTCATTGGATGAGTTCAGAACCCAAGAGATCTTCCAGCCAGCGGTGCGCCATCTCCGATAAAACAGGCGGCGATTGGAGGACGGCCGCGTGCGATAGCTCGAATAGATTTGTTTGCCAGACAGAGGGAGGTAAGGCGGAAGTTGTTGATCAATGCAGCGCGCATGCGTGTTGGTGTATATTCATATCCGGCTGTAATTAAAGTTGCTAGTTCATATATGAGAAAAATTGAAAGTCAAAATAGAATGCCGTTGAAACAATATAGTCTTTGTATTTTTATTTGATATACAATTTAGAATGGCTTTTGAAAGCAAATTGATTCAAAATGCGTCAAGATTTCAAACTATGTACATCCTAAAAGCGATATATCTTAAAACTATTGCAACGCTTTTACAAGATGAATATCAATAATAATGTTATCAGATTCTTAGTAATGAACCCCCCTTGAATATCAATAATAATGTTATCAGATTCTTAGTAATGAACCCCCCTTGAATATCAATAATAATGTTATCAGATTCTTAGTAATGAACCCCCCTTGAATATCAATAATAATGTTATCAGATTCTTAGTAATGAACCCCCCTTGAATATCAATAATAATGTTATCAGATTCTTAGTAATGAACCCCCTTGAATATCAATAATAATGTTATCAGATTCTTAGTAATGAACCCCCCTTGAATATCAATAATAATGTTATCAGATTCTTAGTAATGAACCCCCTTGAATATCAATAATAATGTTATCAGATTCTTAGTAATGAACCCCCCTTGAATATCAATAATAATGTTATCAGATTCTTAGTAATGAACCCCCCTTGAATATCAATAATAATGTTATCAGATTCTTAGTAATGAACCCCCCTTGAATATCAATAATAATGTTATCAGATTCTTAGTAATGAACCTCCCTTGAATATCAATAATAATGTTATCAGATTCTTAGTAATGAACCCCCCTTGAATATCAATAATAATGTTATCAGATTCTTAGTAATGAACCCCCCTTGAATATCAATTTTACATTGAAATTATAGGCCCATTAAAGGAGACAAATGCTATATCAAACTATACTATTTGGTAAACTTTTTGAACAGATTCAAATAGTTATCACCCGAAAACACCATCAGCACAACTAAAATGTGAAAGTAAACCAGAAATAGCCCAGATTAGCAAGTTTTATTTTTCAGATTTCCTGATCCTTCACCTCTGACCTTGACAGTTGATACACACATTTTTGAACCGACCAATCAGAATTCGTTACTTTGAATTTGTAAACAAACAGGTTGTTGATAAACATGATTGAATTGGAGACAACTATATTTCAAGCACAACATAACTTATGTTAAATGAGTCTATTTAATAGGGTGACTCAAAAGACCCTGGGTCTCAATGCATTCCTAAACTAATTCTCATGACTTTAATGTACATATTAAAAGAGCTCTATATTTTTTTCCAGTAATTTATTTGTACTCCTCTCCTTTGATGTGCCTTTCAATTACATGAATGAAAGCTGGCAAATAAAAATTTCAATCAACAAATTATTCTTATAGTATAAAACTTGATTTGTTAACAGCATTTCTGCTGATAAATTTTTGACTATGTTAATCTGATTTTTCTCCATCAATTGTGGAAGACTTTAAATTTTGTTTCAACATTTCTCTGTGGTATCATGCAGTTAAAATGATCCCTAAACAGAACTGTATATGTTAACAGGCTTGTTGCATTTCACTCACTCGGCACCAATTATTCCGTTAAGAAAAGCAGTCGCATTGATTTTTGCCCGCCCAATTATCTTCAATTTTATATGCAACTGAGCCGTTCGTGACAAAAATGTATCCGAGCATTAAATATCTAACGCTCCGTCTAGGGGGTTTACAGGTAGTCAGCATTGCAACCAACGGGATTTTTCTCGATACATAACAGGCATATTCCCAATTCGAAATGTTATTGAATCATGATTTTTCTCTCAAAAAAATCAAGTTGCACCAGCTTTTACGTTTCCAAATTAAGCAATTAAATCGATACAGCCTAAATTCAACAGGCATAGGCCTCTTCCTAATTTAAGAAATAGGGACCATGAACTGACTCGTTACCTACTGTGAATTTTGCGTATCCAATTCATTTTCGTATAAGTTAATAACTATTTCAACAATGTTTCAATTGTGTTACAGCTTTCCTAGATTCACCAGTACTATGATATAGCGCTGATCGAATACGGGACCCTATGGGTAACATGTTTATCACCTTTACCACTAGGCAGTGATGTTACCATTGGATGTTCGGGACGAAGTCAGGTCATCAAGAAGTTTCAGGGCATTCAGGTAGCATTACAACTGGGCATTCAGCTTTCGTTTAATCATATTTTTGGTCAATGGAGCATGAATAGAATAATAGGAACATTATAAATGAATCAGGTTTCTAGGAAATTTGCTTAAATTCAACCCAATTATTTAGGTAAAGGCAGTGGTAATTGTTACGTAGCAAAGGTAGCCACTGTGTAGAGTTTGATTCTGTACTTCAACTATATCCACTCTATCTTCTCTCTCAAACAGGGGCGTGTACTTTCACAACCGGAAGCGGAACTCCAATTACCCCCCTAAATTACGAGGCGGTTTCAACCACGGCGGCTACCATCGACTCCTGCAAATCAAGATGCCTAACAACAACGCACAACTTCAAGAACTGTTGGGCGCTTAACTACGCTGTAACATCGGTGTGTGTTCTATACTACACCGACGATCCGTTTCTCTTCTTACCGCTCGGAATTACCACCGGCTCTACAGCGTTCCACGTCAAAGAATGTTATACAAGTAAGTAATGACAAAAAGTGCATAGTGATATACCACTGGAAAAGTCTATGAACCTTAGAATGCTTGGTAATTCTCTAAAAACAGATTTTTTGTGTCGTCTGCTTTCCTTAAATATCTGCTTAATTTCGGTGATAAAAGATACTCAGAGAAGCAAACAGGTTAGATCACAGGCCAAACGCCAATTCATTTGGAGGCTCTCTCTGGCATGGATCTAACCTGTTTGCTTTACCATTTAGACGGTTCCAGCACTATTAAGGGTGAAACTCTTCAAATGTCGATCGATAAAAGAAGTGAGATGTTTCTCTTTGAATAATCTTTCGAAAATTCTAATAGATAATTGCATAAAAACGGTAAAATAAACAATAACAATCAAAAGTATAGGTCATAAAGGTCTACCAACTATCATATATCTAAGATGTGAATGGATGGTGTTTTATGCGTATCGACAGCCAAGGCAATTTAGCGAGCATATCTAAAATACGAATTATTATTTTTCAAATCTAATAAAACGATCTGGTCTTGTGTTATAGGTACTATCGACACCACAAACGACACGACCATTACACAAGCACCTGCACCTGAACCGCAGGCAGGCTGCACAACATTCAACGATCGAACAACTCCAGCTACAACCACAACCACAACTACAGCTGTTCCAACAACTACAACAACAACTGCAGCTGCTCCTACAACTACAACAACAACTCCAGCTACAACCACAACTACAACAACATCCACAGCTGCTCCGACAACTACAACAACAACTACAGCTGCTCCGATAACTACAACCACAACTACGCCCGCCCCTACAACTACAACAACAACTGCAGCTGCTCCTACAACTACAACAACAACAACTCCAGTTATAACTACAACCACAACTACGCCCGCTCCTACAACTACAACAACATCCACAGCTGCTCCGACAACTACAACAACAACTACAGCTGCTCCGACAACTACAACCACAACTACGCCCGCCCCTACAACTACAACAACAACTGCAGCTGCTCCTACAACTACAACAACAACAACTCCAGTTATAACTACAACCACAACTACGCCCGCTCCTACAACTACAACAACATCCACAGCTGCTCCGACAACTACAACAACAACTACAGCTGCTCCGACAACTACAACCACAACTACGCCCGCCCCTACAACTACAACAACAACTGCAGCTGCTCCTACAACTACAACAACAACTCCCGTTATAACTACAACCACAACTACGCCCGCTCCTACAACTACAACTACAGCTACAGCTGTTCCTACAACTGCATCCACAACTATAGCTGCTCCTACATCTGCTTCAACAACTACAGCTGCCCCCACAGCTATATCTACAAACACACATGTTTCGGTAACTACTGCCGCGTCCACGACCACATCCACAACAACACAAGCAGCTGCGACCACGAGTACAGTTTCGTCGTCGACAAGCACAACTCCTGTGGCGACCTCAAGCACAACCACGCAGGCCTCCAGTACTACTTCTACTAGTTCGACAACATTAAGCACAACTACAGCACAAACACAGTGTTTCTGTCCGTGTTCTAGCGGGTTGAGTGAGACAGCGAATTTGACAACCATCGAGAAAGTGGCGTTGATTCAGTCCAAGTTGAAAGTTGACTCGAAATCGTTATCGTCGACCGTACGAAAGAAAACGAGTGCGAAAGACGAACGCAAGGCATCGCAGTCAGTTGGCTATATAGCGATCGCATTTAGTTGTGTTCAGTTGGGCTTTATAGTGATACCGGATCTTTTTAAGGTTGTTTATTATTGTTTTAATTGGTGGAAATCAAGTTCAGCCGTGACTCCATAAGAATGTTTAAAGGTTTTTGGTGGCCAACTTGTATGGATCGACAAATGAGTGGTACTCGCTTTATTGTAAAACTAGACGTTTCAAAGGTTGTTTATATTTGCATTATTAAGTGAAAACAACATCAGCCATGACTTATTATAATAAGTTAATTTTTAAGGGTCCAATTTAAATGAATCGACAATTGTAAGAAACTGGCTTTACTGTGATACAAGACAGTTTGTTTACTTATATTTTGATAGGTGGAAAGCAAGTTAAGTCGTTACTCAACAAGAGATTTAGTATGAAATATTTAAATCGGGAAATGTATGAAAATGACTGTATTATGACACTAGACGTTTTAGAAGTTGCTAACTTTAGATTTTAATAGGAAGAAATCAATCAAGTTCAGTCGTTACTCTACGTAAAGTTAACGTTCAAAATGTCCATCCAGTATGGATCGGCAAATGTATGAAGAGGGTTTTAATGTCATTCCTGAAGTTTCTTTTAAAGTTGTTTACTATTGTTTCATAGACGAAAACAAGTTCAGTCGTTACTCCATATGATATCACCTTTCGAAATGTTACAGTTTGGTTTGGCAAACGCATGAAAATGGGATACTATACTTTTGTTTGATAAGCGAAAAACATGTTCAGGCGTACTTACTTTTACTCGTTACTAGTACTTTAAACTAGTGTCACTCTATTATGGATCTGTAGATGTATGATAAAGGTGATTTATTGTGATACATTTTAGAGGTTGTTTTCCATTGTAGAAAGTGGATGTTGATGTTACTCCATAAGAAATCATCTTTTAATTGATATAACACATTTATATCCTGTTATTCTAAAGAAATTGAATGTGAGTTGCATTTTCTACTTGTATGCCCTTTTTACAGAGATACCAAGACTACATATCTACCAAAGTATTATTATACTTATTATACTTGGCCATCCCTCACCAAGGGCAAAGATTGATAGACTCACAATCTCGGAAGACAAGGTCAAGTCTGAGTATTTCATTATCTTTTTTAAAGACAAAACTCCCAGTTGTTATATCAATGTACACTACACTACTTTGTATGATTTATATCATTGATTGTCTTTGTATTTATCGATTGCATTACTAGATGTACTACACCAATGCAATTATCACATTTTTTTCATACGTTGTTTATTTGCGTTCTGCATTCATGTCACCATGATTGAAAATTTGAATAATGTATACATTTGACGGCGACATGTTAAGTGTATTTGTCAAATTAATATTATGAAAAGAAGTGGTATGTGTCGACATACGATGAGTCTTAAGAATGAATAAGTGTGTGTGTGTGTGTGTGTGTTGTTTGTTTGAATGGTGTTTAACGCCGTATCAATGATTGTCCAGGATAACAGCTTTCCTGGATCCATTAGTACTAGGCAAGGGCTCTTAAGTGACTTTCCAAAGGTCATTCCCACGAAACCAGAGGTATCGGCGGAGCTCTAACCAGGACTCCCGAGTTCTAAGTCCGTCAACTTAATTACTGGGCCACGCAGGACCCTTTTAATCGTAATATCGAACATTTTTGAAATTGTCTCTGATTGTTTTTTAAAGAGATAGAAAACAAGCCGTTTCTCATTGACGAATTACTTTTGACAGATTCCTAACATGACATCCTTTTTAATAAATTGAAAACTAGTTTCACAATTGCTCGTCAAGGAGTTGGCGTAATGCAAAATTCTTAATGGACTTTTTCGTTGATTGTGTTCTGTAAGTAGCAAACATTAAAATGTAAGTGTAAAAACTCCTTGTCAATAAATGAGGGGCAGTATCCAATATTCATTTATTCAAATGTTGCAATGACATGTTTCCGTGCCTTCAGTGCTTTGATAATACACTCTTACGAATATTTAGCATGACGAATATAAGATGTGTAGATACACAGTCGAACGGTTGTAAGACCCGCATGATACTAGTATCTGAAAATCATTATTTACGAAATAAACCGTTTAAACAGTTTACTATATCTGTAATAGAAATTTGCTATATCCTCACAGCATGGTTATTTTATGGGAAGAGAAGGGTTTCCGTACTCCTTTTTACGTTACTATATAGATATATAAGGTTATTTATTTTATTAAAAAAATATTTTACTCTTTAAAAAATGCGATAGTCTGTTAATGGATAAATGGGCGATGTTTTCTTATATATGAAATGTTACATTTTTATTTGTAAAAAAACCTTTTGAATAGCTTGTTCATATGTCTGCTTTTGTCAACATTGTTTTTTCTTGTGTCTTATGTATGAACTGAGCTTAAGAATAAAGATAAGTACTGAGCTTTAGTACTGAGATTTAAAAACTTAAGCAAAAAGTCAGATTAAAAGATGAACAAAAACATGTGCTTATACATGCTTACATCGATCGTTTAATGTAATCCATTTATTCTCGATAAAGCAATGTAATAACTGGCAATTGTTTAATGCATGAAGGTTGTAGCTGTCCACGATTATTTCATTTGTTTGCTTTTTAGGGATTTTCATCGCATCAGCAGTACTTCAGTAATATTACAATGCCGAACTCATAAGAGATGGAGGTATTCCCCAAGCTTAACTGACCGTTACTTAAACGATGGAGTATCTAACCGTTTTGAACCATCGACATTCTGTTGGTTAGCCGGAAGACTTACGCTCATGAAATTCCAAAAATATTCATATCGTATTTAGTCCACCATTAAACATATATACCCTCCAACCTCCGCCTGCTTCTCCAAAATGAGCAGAACGTAAAGGTAGTCGAATGCGCTTCTGGGAAGCAGATAAAGGCTATACATGATGGAACATGGTAAGGTGTTTCAATTTAAATTCAATTTTAATCCATAAATTCGAAAATCCAAGAACGCTATGCTTCGGACAATGTTTAAACTATTCGCAGATCATGCTTTTTGTATGTCCGAACTTCGTTTTTAAGCATAAGAGCTTTTCTCCCGTTGTACAGTTATCCAAGAAACGGTGGTTTCCCAATCGTTTGCCCTTTAACCAAACATATAGTAGCTTATGGGCCGTCATTCATACTACCGAGGCTCCTCCACCCCACTGTTGTCTCAAATCAAGTTTTTCGAGATATATAAATACTAATTGAGTGATTTATTGCCAATGGAGCAGGCGGTGTTTTCCAATCATTTAAATTGTTCGAAAATTCTTTCCCATAGATACCACTAAAGAACTGAAGATGTTGTTCTTTTTTTATGAGAATCCTGTTATGCTTACAAATTAGTAGTACGTGTACATTTACAAAAAGTATAACGATGTCTAAAACATTTTGTGTCGAGTATCATACAGAGGACACTGCATGTATGTTTCTCTGAATGAAAGGATTACTTTATGTTGTAAATTGATATATAGATGTTCCTACAAACACATTTATATGAAATGTAGACAGGAGAAAATTAACAAATACAAACATTGACAAACAAACGTCTATAGATGTTCATACAAACACATTTATATAAACAATGTACAAATAGTAAATATGGTCGGAGCAAGGTTTGATATTTTGTACTTAATACGCGCGTCTTGATAAATAAACAAAAGCCTATAATTTCAATAAGAAAATACAATAATAAAAACCAAAAAACATTGAAACATCAACCATGCACGATTCTATTTCTCTTTTCAATTTTTTTTTTATATGGGTTTTACATCACATCAACATTATTTCAGTTATGTAGCGATGCCCGACTCTTAATGATGGAGGAAGACCCCATACTCAACTGCCCATAAGGGCTGGTCAAGGCGGGTAGAACCATCGACATTCCGTAAGTCAGTCGGGAGACTGCCTCTTCTCTTTTCAAAAGCATGGAAAATAAATAAACCCAAATTGTTGATGACTTTAGCACTTTTTGAAGTTATTAATGTAATAGACTTGTGCATATTAGGACGATTGAAATAAAACTTATTGATATATCTTTTTCTTAATTCAGCATATGTAGCACATTCTAAAATGAAATGATACTCGTCCTCTAAAATATTACATGTAACACATGTTCTATTTTCACGAGGAATTTTATTTGGTTTGTGCCAACGACCAGCCTCAATCTGTAACCTATGAGAAGACACTCGTAATCTGGTCATAGCAGTACAATGCTTTGCACAATTAAAAATACTAAGATATTCCTGAAATTGAAAATTACATATCTTAGAATAAAATAGAGCTCTAGAAGAGTTATTAATACGGCCACTCCAATTCTGAATAAATTGATCGTCCAATCTTTGTCTAACGAACAAGTATCATGAATATATTGTATACTTGATATCATGTTTTTCATATTATTACATTTTCTGTATTTCATATCGGAATCGTAGTATATTATCACTGTCGAAGTAATCTATTCTGTATATTGATGACTTTTTATCATACACATTTACTTTACGCGAAGTAACGTATCGTCATCCTATGACGTCACGTCCGTTCTTCATTTAAATTCGTTTACCTTGTGAAGTGTTAGCCGAAATGTTGAAATAAAATGATCGCACAAAAAACGTGTTGCTGTCAACTCTTTTTCAACGAAGAAAGAATAACTAGGAAAAACATTTTCTACCATTCTAACATAAATATTCAACTAACATAAATATTCAACCAGTTTGCATTTTCCATCACGAAGAGGTGTGTTTATTTAGAACGATAATAGATTTTTTTTTATTTTAACATTAAGCACATAGGCTCATAGTTATTACAATTATATATTTACATGCATGCTATGAAAATGACATGTACATTTTACATATGCATAAAAAGCAAAATTTGATAAACATACAGGATGAGAGTGACGACTTAGATAAACTTAATACAATTCCTGAAACTATTTTCTATTCTATAGAATAGTAACTTCTTCCTATTATAAATGCATGTTTGTAATAGCTAGAAAACTTGATGAGAAATGATCTTTGATCAGTATTAAGCAGACTGATGAACTTGTAAATACTGGGGTGTTCGGTGTAATACTTCGGTAAGTAAATGGATCTTAAGTCTCTAAAATAAGGACAAATTAATGTAAAATGGTACTCATCTTCAATATCACCTAATGGACATAAATCGCAATATCTTTCGTTTCTTGAAATATTACTATGGCGCCCCTTTTCAATTTTTAGATCATGTGATGACAATCTTATTTCACTTAACATAATTCGTTGTGATCTACTCTCTAAAATATAAATAGATGCTTAAGTAGTCCTCAGGTAAGCATTAGTCATAAAGGGCCTATCTCACAAAGATTCGTAACTTGACGTCTACGTTTACAAAATTGCTCGACAATGAACCTTTCAGAGCAGTCATTCCTTTTCGCAGAAAAAGGGGTGGAGCTTGGAGAAAAAGCTAATAATAGAACTGTATCGATCCTTGCAACGAAAGCGAAAAGCAGGAATGTAGATTCGACTCGGAAACTAGGGGTAAAATTCAATCGGAACTACTCGGGTATTTCCGTGAGCTGTGAAATACACCTCGGATATAAGTGTAGGGTTACAATTTTTCGGGTAAATCGGCATCCGCCAATTTACACATTTTCTAAGCGTGCACGTTAAGTAGTTCAATGTGTATGGAAGTGTTGGACATCCTTTTTAATCACTTTTGATCAGTAACTCATACCAAATGGCGATCTTGTTGTTGTGACATGTATACTTGTTTCCTCAATCAAATTGAACGACTTTTTTTATTTTACATTCAAGATCTATTTTTAGAAACGAAAGAAAGTGACGTCATTCTCCCGGGAAACAATATGGCGTCATCCCTATTATTTCAGAGGTGTTTTCTATTGGATAAACCCGATGTGTTCAGATTGGGTAAAATTTAGACATTACCAAAAAGGAAGGTTCAGAACCGGCTAAAGGTGGGAATTAGCGAATCATGAATTAAGTCGGGCCTGTTGACTAGGTTCTGTAATCCTGATCATTTCTCTTCATATTAACGTTAACGAGTAAATCTATCGTACGAACCTATGTTAGACAGGCCTCTGTTCTCAATACTGATGTGGCTTTTCTAGTGGCTTACTTAGAACATTAACCCTGATAGCGCTGGAACCGACTTCATACTTATACAAACAGATTGAATCAAGGCCAGCCGCCAAGTAAATTGGCGGCTGGCCTGTGATCTAACCTGTTTGCCACTCTGTGTATCTTTCCTCATCAAAATTGAGCAGATATCTATGGGTTTGGAGAGCAGACGATACAAAAATCCATATTAAGAAAATTGCCCAGCTCTCTAAGGATTAAAAAGAGCAACTCGTGCTCAATTATTTCATCCTACGACTCAGAGGTACTTAAATCAAGAATGTGACCACGATTTAACATTTATAATCATTTCAATTCGAAGTGGAATGAACATTTATAGTTTGAGCAATCGCGTTCATGTTTTCGAATCATGGTTTTCATACTCATATATACGCAAATCGAAAAGAAAATGAATAAACCATTGTGATATAAAGAGGAATAGTTTGTAATAATAGTTTCCCCTTTGGTCACGGTGGTTTCTATCAAATTTCGCAAAATAATATTTCCTCATATATTTTTAGTAGAAATCACGGTGACAAAAGGGGGCATTGCTTCTGTCAAGCAATTCCAATTTTAGTGTCGGTTTTTCTATAGATTTTTTTTTTTTTAAAATGTTTCTTTTTTTTTTTAACTTTTACGAAACCACTTTGATAAAAAGAGAAATTGCGTGTTGCAAGCCATTTCCTCTATTGTCATTGTGGGTTTTTACAGAATTTATCAAACGGTTATTCCTCATTTATTTGTAATTGTTTTTTCAAAACTCTGTTGGGTTTGTCTCTGATAAAAAAGCAGTAAACTATATTCTTGTTTCTTGTTAATCGATGTACGATATGTAAAAAAAAACAGAATCAAAGACACGAGGTTACGGGGTAAGGAATTCCTCTTAACATTAATTTATCAATATTAATAAAAAGAGAAAAGCAAGTTTGTAATTCTTTTCGGTGGAATACAATGTTAAAAAGAATTCTTTGTGGTAAAAACCCTGCAATGAAGATAGAATGGCAGTCGAATTGCCCAAAGACCAAAAGGGTCTTTCCTTTGCCGATACATAAAGCGTAGTTTCTTCTTTCTCAGTTATTAATTAAAGGGAAACTACCCAAATAAAACGATAGGGAAGACTTTGCGAGTTACCTCCCTTGTTTTTATGTGCAAACCGCGAGATGCGTTTTATCTATTTCGCAAATAATAAGACATATTTCATGATTAAATCTTCAATTTGAGTTTGTCTGAGTACTATCATATGAATAAATTATAATTTTATCTTTTTATACCTATAAAACATATGGTAGCTGATATCATCTCAATTTAAGGAGAAAGAATAAGTAAATCCATTTGAAATTGATCGATTACAGATATCGTGACACCATTGACCACATTCCTAATTAAAAGTCCTATCTACCAAACACAAAAATCATCTTGCTAGTAAAAAGAATCCACGTACTTTTCAAACATTTGAAAACTTCAGTGACAAAAGAAGTATTTGCTCTTCATGAAGACGTATTACATTAAGTAAATACTAATAAAAAAAGAAAGCAAGTACACAGATTACTGTGGCGTTATTTATAATCATTTGAAGAAAGAAGAATGTGACAAATGGAGATTGTTTTGACACAGTGTTTTAATCAAAATATTGTCTTTATGAAATCACTCAAAACGAGAAAAAACAACTCTGTAACAACGCCGCTTTTAAACCAAAATCAAAATGGAAATTTATATATTGTTTTTATTTAACAGTTCTGTAAGTTATTGGTTTCAATTTAAACCAGTAACAGAATCCGATTTGTAAGCAAACGTGTATAAGCAAAACGTACGTATTTTATAAAACGGGTGTTTAGTCGCAACGAGAGCTATAATCATTAAATACTTGAACATCTCAAAAGATGATAACTTAAAGGTACTTGCTCACAAATTTGACGAAATTTGGAAGTTGAAAATTATTTTTTTTAAAACTGCACAACAACTGAACTTTAAGTTTATGCGCACTGAAAAATAATCAAAACCACCACTTAGAACTAGATCGTTTTAATTTCTTTAAAGTTTTTATACAGTGACTTAATACGTATTTTAATCCGAAGGGGTGATATCGCATTTCAGATCTACCGCATATACACTGTGCATACCTAGATAAATCGATGCTTCCCGAATTAATAATGCTTTAAATAGCTATTTTGATTGTTTATCAAACAACAAAACAAACAAAAGCTGTATTGTTTTACTGACTTTATTTTGACTTTCAATTTTATCTTCTGTGAACAAGCACCTTTAATGACTATCTTCAAACTAAACTTACCGGATTGTCGACGATGTTTTCCCTCGTTTTGCTATTGAATGGCACATCCTGGGCAGGGCACAACCATCTGGTCTTGTGCGGATTCAAACTCCTCCTCATTGGTCAACTTCACCAATCGGAAACGCTCGGTGATGTTGCCTGACTGAATTTGCCGAAGAATTCCGATTCCAACGTCACGTTTGTCTCCATTGTTGCAACACAAGGGAGGTAACCGCAGTGAGATGACAATATAAGGTGAATGGTCACAGGCGAAGATAACTGGAAAGAAAATGGTTGAAAACGGCGTAAAACATCAAACATACAAAGCAAAATTATCTTCGTCTAACTAGTTGTGCTGTCTATCTACATACCCGGATATCTCAAATTTGCATACACGGAGTACCGATGGTTCTACCCGGCTAGACCAGCCATCAAAATATGGGGTCTTCCTCAATTATTATGAGTCGGATATCACAACATAACTAAAATAATGTTGACGCGATGTAAAAATCCCACAAGGACCAAGGTCTACCCTTAGCATACACATGTTGATGAATGGAACGAGAAGCTTATAAAGCTATCAGTGGAAGACATAGATCTTGGGGTTGAACGTCGGTCTCAGAACACTTTGGTCGCTCGAATCCCGTGCCATGTGTAGCGGGTCCATTTTGTGACATTTCATTAAAAAACGATTTCTTTCGCCAGTACCGGTAATGTTACAATGGAGCAGAATCGAGAGTGATCAATATAATTTGTTAAAACTTGTTTCACAATCGATTTTTAAAAATAAATAGGTTAAAACAAAACGCATAAAGATTACGACGCAAGTTGTACAGTGCTACTGCTAGATATGTATCCAGGAAACAGAATCGAACGTGATTAAAAAGTCGTAAATACAGGTTTCACAATTAATTTTAAAAAATGAGTTTGAAAAGAAAACGAATAACTTAACGACATAAGTAGTCACCATGCCGAACAAACAATCTTGAATGAGTCACGCATTGAAGTTATAAGTTATTTGCGACAGCACTGTGAATGTAAGCAAGATAAACTGCACGATTTTTACCTTAAATAACCACGGGTAGATCGTGGGAAACATACCAATAGCGACATACCTATCGCTTTATAAATACGATTACACAAAAACCTTGGATTTTGATTTGTTTGATATAATAGGTTTTTCTAACATTGCGTCTATAATTTTAGACATATATTGCGATGAATAGTGCTATTCAAGGTGGGTAGAACATTTGGAATCCCGTCTCTTACCCTTACCTGTCATTAGATATATATTTCCATGGGTTTTACATCGCTTCAACAGGATTTTAGTTATATTACAATTCGCGGCACATCACGGTGGCGGAAGACGCCTTAACCCTTAGAATTCTTGAATCGACTTCATGCTTATGCAAACAGGTTAGATCACTAGCCAGCCGCCAAGTAAATTGGCGGCTGTCCTGTGATCTAACCTGTTTGCTACTCTGGGTATCTTTCCTCATAAAAATTAAGCAGATATTTAAGGATTTTGAAAGATGACAACACAGAACTCTATTTATAGAAAATTATCCAGCGTATTAAGGGTGAACTGATTTTAGATATCATGTGATCTTATCCACAAATAGTGATTGATCTAACGTGGTGACAGATGTTGCTTATTCATTAACACTTTATACGCGGGCTGTGCATATGGACTAAACGTTTGTTCTGTGTGTACATTCAAAACTGCTGTTGCTTGTATCCATTGATCTTCCGCTTGCGAAGGAATATCAATTATTTAAAAATAAAAGTTTCTCTTCTTTCAACATGACCGAAAAGGTCACTTATCTATTGCATGCATGTTAAGTTGTTAACTCTTTTCCTTTAAGTGAGTTTATCGCCGAGTCCAAATTGAAAGCATCAGAAGAATATGGAATATAGATTAATCTGATTTTTTTTTTTTCGTTTTGCGACTAGAAGCAAACACGAATTCCGGGAAAGAAACTACACCATGATATTCCGTGTTTATGCATTTCTTTCTATGACTAGCAGGGGTTTGGGGAAAGCCTTGCGTCCTAAAAACCAATACCGGGCTTGCCCGGGTGATCCAGTCGGAGATTTTCCATTCTAATGTAAATACAGCTTAAGTTATCCGAGTAAGTTTCTGGATACCAAAGGTTAGAATTGGTTCCAAACCGGGAAAAATCGTGAACTTTCGGGCGATACAACATAAAGGTCACTGAAAACGGCACCAGATCCCAAACAATCAAACAGACGAAATTATAATCAAATCAACCAACAATTGAATCAATTTAATGACGATATATTTTTGATGAAATAGTATTCTTCTACTAAATATTTGTGTTGTGACCTGGGAAACATAGATAGGTGAGCTGTCAGTCGATAAAACCTTGATATCATAGAAAACGGTGCCAGACCCTAAATTTAGTTTTTATCAAAACAAATTCCACTTCATGTTGATGAAATAGTATTCTTTTTACCTTAACCTCTCTCTTTCTCCTTCGCTAGATTTAACGTGCTTGCAATGCACCCGAGACCATTGGGAGAGAAAAAACATCGTGGAAAAGGTAATATTCGGCACAAGTTTGGTCGCTGTTTCTGTTCAGACATCCACTCACTGCACTGGTCAAGAAGGGAGTGAAGTTAAAAATAGCCGTGCGTGTGGCTTGACTAATTTTCTATTGTTAATCGGATATACCCGCTGGCCATTGTAAAAACATTGTACAGTCGAACAACGATACACTGGCAGTGGTTTGGTTTTCTTTTCCTTTACTCTGTAATCTCATTTTTGCACTTTCGTTACAGAGTTTCATACAAACCATTGTAATGAAAGGATAACTTTAGTAAGTTCTTTGCGCTAGATTTGTATGAATATGGGATTACTTGAAATAATGATTATTGTTAGAAAAAAATATGTATAAAAAGCTACATATTTTATGCAGTAGGTGAGAAAATAGCAACAATACGTTTTGATAATTCACTCAATATTCTTATTTTATTCCAATGTTTAAGCATTACACCTTCTGTTTTGTATTTTTGTCTATAATGGAGAGATATAAACAAGACGGTTCATGTGGCAAGGATAAACCGCATAGTCAAACGATGAGTTCGCAAACTGACCATCAAAACAAAGGGTTTATCAACGCTTCTCATTTGTATACATTACCACGATTAGTTTAAGGGTTTTGTTTTGATATTTTGTCCGTTTAAACCTTTTTCTCCATGTACACTTGGGTTAAAAGGGGTAAAAGAAATCGTTTACCGTGTCTTAATTACTTACGCCATCCATCTTGTTTTTCCGCATTCTTCATACAACTTATTTTTCGCATTTCTCCACAAAACTTATTTTTCCGCATTTCTCAATCAGAATTATTTTTCGCATTTCTCCATACAACTTATTTTTCGCATCTGCTAGTGGTTCCAGCTTTTCAGAAACCACTGTTACCAACTGACAAACTGCTCCCAAATGATAAGTTTTTCATTTGCCACAACAGTTTGTAACTAACAACAAGGAAAGCTATAATTTCTATTTGCTATATTTGTCGTCTGGTGATGCTACTAATTTGTTCGGTACCATAAAACAGTTTCGATAAAACTTGCCGTATTCTATTGTGAATGGTCAGGCATGGCCCAGTGGTTAAGGTGGCGGACTAAGAATTCGGGCCTCGAGTCCTACCGACACGTGGTTTCGCGGGAGTGTCATTCGACAAGTCACTTCAGGGCCCTAGCCTAGTCCTGGTGGATCTAGGAACGCAGTAACATAACCGATGTATTGTTGAGACAACTCTAAACACCATACAAGAAGCTAACTCGGATGGTCAAAGCTGTAACTGTGTAGGATGAAATATCTGTGTCTGGATCATTCGGACTAACAAGAAATGCAAAATTATCTGTTGTTGTTGTTTTCATTGTTGTTGTTGCTACGATTATAAATAGTAAACAAAATTCATCCTGCCGATTTATCCGTGTCGAACTATACCAATTACCACCCTCAGGTAAAACCTCGTGACAATTTAATCCTATAGCCTTTTAACCATGTCGTGTTCGGTTGTTTTCATTGGTTAGTTCGTGTGAATTGTGTTTACTCTACGGATCCTTTATGAACTAGTGTTAATGGAAATAGTCAATAGTGTTTGAGCACTTACTCTTCTGGGTGGGGAAGCTTGTGAAAAACGTGATTTTCGGTTGGCTTTTCGATTTTGATTCTTCTTTTCGGAGATTTATTTACCTTTCTCGGGTGGATTGGGTTCAGACGATCTTATTCTAACATACTGCTGCCATCGGTCTGAGATTTGTTCACCATTTTTCGGTACATTAGTTATAAATGTGTATGCCGGTTCAGGGTAGTTTAAGTGACACGGAATCTATTTGAAACAGTGCGTTTTAAGTGGTACATAAGGAAGAACTAGATAATGTGTTAATCCTTTCGGAGTGGTTAGAGTGACATTAAAATCTATAACATCAGTGGTTTTCAAGTGAGAATCTTGTACACAGATATTTCTTACGGGATTGATTAACCTGTTTCAATATAATAGATATAGAACGTGTTTAATTATTTGTGTGTGTTTTCGTAGTGGTTATCCAATACAGTGAGACAATATATCTGATTTTCTGATGTTTCTACGTGTAAACGTGTAAAAGAAAACTTTCTTTCTCTGGGATTTTATTTTATATCTGTGTTTTGTTTTGCCTTCACTGATAAGCCAACATGGGTTCTCTTCCGTGGGTGACCAAGAAAACGGAGGTTAGCCTGGTGATAAAGTACTCGCTATTCTTCTTCAATTTCTTCGTTTTTGTAAGTATGAACTGTGATTTTCGCATACATATTATTTCTTGTACTGAAAGTCCTGGATTCGAATCGCCGTTAGGCTAGGTGAAAATTACCGGGACTAACCCACAGATTGGCGTGAGTACTGGTTTAGTATCCAGGAAGCAGTCATCGAGAGTGGCTCTGAACAAGCTTCAAGCCGCTGTCACAATCGATGTAAAACAATAGGTAAATATATTGTATCAGGGCTTTTTGCTTTATACACCTGGGGCCCGTTTTATTAAACAACTTACGGAAAATGTTTGCGTAAGTCAAAATTGATTAACATGGATAATATCTTCAAAGAACGTACAATATTGCAATGTGACACATCATTGGAAGCGTCTCGGAGAGACGATTCCAATGATGTGTTACTTTGCAATATTGCTTTGCCAAATATTGAAATAAAAGGACTTGTTGTTTTAGACTTACGCAAATCTTAAGCGTAAACTGTTTAGTAAAACGGGCCCCAGGGGCTTATAAACGACACATTCCCAATGGAAAATATCTTATTTTGTATTGGGCGGAAACCATTCAATCGTAACTACTCGGGTATTTCCGTGGCCTGAGTGTTTCCATTGGATAAACTCGATGATTTCAGATTGAAAACCTTTGTGACAAAAGGAGGGAATTACTCGGGTCGATCAGAGGCTTCTGAAGACTCGGGCTGTTTTAGAGTCGTATGATTTAAAAACGTTAATCTTAAGTACATCTATAAATGAGATGGAAAAAGCAATTTTTAATCAATGCATAACACGTCCCGTCCATCAGAAATAAGTAAAATCATTTTGTACATGAAATTTTGTTGACTTAAGCAATATTGTGAACGAATCCTATTCATACTTTGTCCGAATGATCCGGACGTAAATATTTCATATGTAACACAGTAACAGCTTGGATCACCAGAGTTAAGGTAAATTGCACATAAACCGCCATTTTGATCTATTTCTTTCGTTGAATTACTTCGGTCGTTCTAGGTATAGATCGGTTGGTGCCAAAACTATTCGCTCTACAGCGATTAGTTTCGGCCCAGATCGATGTATACCGAGAACGACCGAAGTAATCCGACGAAGGAAAGAGTTTCAAAATGCTGGAGTGTGGGCATTCTACCATAATTCTTACTGAGAATTAGAGAACTCTTCGAAAACATCAAACATCTCAAACGTTAAGGGTTTGTCTCAGGTTAAGCTGACAAAGGGCGTGACACCGACCCTTTTCTTCACTTATACTCGTTTGAACATATCTACGACAGAACTAATAGGAAGACATTGGGATAAAAAAGAAACCGCCCACGATGATAAAATTTCTCTTTTCATCACAATGGTTTTTTTCCCAGATCTACGTATAATATATCCTTTGTCATTCTTTATAAATGATGTACTTTGTTGTTTTCCATTTCGACCTCTCAAAGATTCATTTTCTGTGAGGAAAGGGACTAAGCCCTTTGTCCCTTTATGGAATGTCTTGATGGCGTTAAACATAAAAGAAACCTACAACGTTTTGTTTCCTTGGACAAATGATCATAAATTCGGCAAATGATGATTTATTCGGCAAATGATGATATACTCGGCAAATGATGATATACTCGGCAAACGGTGATACATTTTGCAAAAAATATGTTCAGCAAATGATGATATGTTCGGCAAATGGTTATTCATGTATATTCAAAGTCGGTATAAGATGGTGAACTATGACTGCAAAAAGAAACCTGAAAATTGTTGTTGAAAATGAAGTTGAACTTCAATCATACAACAAACGACAGAGATCAGAAATAGGCGTTAAATGATCTCAGCGTAAAAACAATGTTTTAATTTTGGACTAAAGCAGTATGTAACGTCAATCAGCAAAGAAGACCACAGATCATAATAGAGACGACAAATAGTTTTCATGGTTTATATATTTCATTGAAGAAATATTTAACTGCAATCAACAAGGAAGAACAAAGGCAATCAACAAGGAAGAACAAAGACCAAAAATAAAGACAGATATAAAGTGTTATTTTTTTTTCAATTTTGATTTTTAAGATGTGTTGATATAAGAGTTTGCTTTGTAAGAGCAAATTTCTCAATCCATTGTCACATTAGTTTCGTTTGTCTTGTGGCCTCTGGTGCGTTAATTCATTATAAGGAGTAATGAGCTTAAACTTAAAAGCATTTCAAGTTCATCCATAGATCTGTAATCATTAAGTGTTTACATTACTTATTTACACGACCAGGATTGAAAGAACATATGTCAAAAGGGGACTTAACGTTTTACCCCATTTCAGATATAAACTATTTTTCATCTTAATAGGCATGTCACCATGTTATACTTGTGTCTTTGAAATAGTGTATTGATTTTCACGTCTTCTGCAAGGATTTCTTTTATGGGGAAGGGCATGTGATGTGATGAGAATATTAGAAACACGAACTCAATCGTAACTACTCAGGCATTTCCGTGACCTGCAAAATACACCTTTTTCATAGGATTAACACAATGAGTTCATATTGACCAAAACTATTTATCTTCAGTCTATCGATATATTCTTACCAATTTCGAATTATAAGCAACAATAGATGACAATTCTAATCAAAGGATCCTGACAAGCATGGCTTATATCCTTATATTGTTATTCGGTAAAACTAAAATAAATATACTAACCAAAATGTCTACCTTCTAACCTAGACATTTATAACTGAGTTTTGGGAAAAAAAACCTTCAAATACATACATGCAAACACGTCTTTATCTTTAAAACTTAAAACTTTACAACGATTTTATTTATTTTTTCTTCTTTCAATAATATAAAATCATGATTTAAAAATAAATGTCATTTTTTTTAGTTCATTCTTCCATAAACAAAATAGAATAAACAAGTAGTTTTATTCCTAAAACAAATACCACTGTCAAAACGTTAAGGTATTTGATGTAGACATTTATCAGATAAAATCGTGCCTGTTACGCAAATGTTGCTCAGGGGAACTTAAAACGGAAAATCACGAAACGTTAAATGTCTTAGTCACCATTTTACTATCTCCAATTGACAATTAATCGAAACCTAACCCTGTATCCAATTAATATTTAACTCATTTCTCCATATGAGAAATTGGGGAATTTGCGACATTTGCTCAAGATTGAAAGCGACGAAAGACAGGAAAGGCTGGCATATAAATATACTTTGTTTGTAATATTGGTACGTTTACTTTAAACATATTTTATTGCCACAAAACTTAACAAACGAAATTTAATCAGGCAAATAAATAATCAGGATTTGGCGAAAGGGTTTGGCCACAAGTTATACCATCTCAGATCCGACCATCCCCTTTGGCAGGTATTTTCGGTCATTCCCTTGACTGTGATATTAGTAAGAAACCATTGTGAGCAAACAGGTATATCCCTCGTTATAAGAAATTTGTCAGTTTGGCTAAAGTGGTTTTAAAATTGTTCTGGGTGTGGGGTAGCTTTAAATAGCCTACACATAACTAGAGCATAATTAGATTTGCAATATGACTGAAAGCGTTAAAAAATCCAAATTTTACCAACGTACAATCAACCAATATTTAATGACAGCGAATATAGAATCTAAGATATTGTTGAAAAGGCGTTAAAAGCAAAATCAAGTCACCATTTTACCAGCCAAGAGTTACTGTCAGTCGATTCGAATACAAATATTACTGAAAACGGCGCAAACCCGCAATCAAATCAAATCAATAACAATTTAACAACAATGTAGTGACTGGTAGCCGAAATGTAATTAAAATTATTTTGAAACGACATTAAATCCTAATCCAACCAACGAACAGAAAAATGTACAGGCAGCGAATAGGATTGAAGTGTTGTTGAAAGTGTTTTAAAACTCCAATACAATCCGAGACATGATACTTCGTGATTATGTTTACCCGGAAGAAACGCGAGACGTTTGCGTGTTTGAAAGCGTAACGATTTCAACCCGCATGTAAATATATAGGAACACATCCGGCTTTATTTAGATCTACGCATGTCCCTACTTCTTTATTCAATTACTCTATTCAAGTGTTTATCTTGCGTCCATTAATCGAATTATACACGCATCTGATTATGCATTTGAGTTTTGAATACTTATGTAAATTTGATCTATGAAGTTTCATTCGCATGCGATTACTCTGCCTGAGTTATACATTCATCATTATGATATTTATGTGCTGGTCGAAATTGAAAACAACAGCAGACGATAGTTTGTGCAGCCTAAAATTTGATTTTTACTTAGAGATAATAAGTAGGAAACGTTGTGAAAATATGAGAAGCTGTTTATCAAGATTCTTTAATTTCCATAACAATTGAGAATTACATATACGTGATATAAAACAGCAATGACTGTATAAATCAAAATGAAAACAGATGAATCAACAAAGACATGTACAACATATGGGCCGCGTCACGCGAAAAGGTGCACCCGGACATAAATAAAAACCGCTGACTCAGCTCTATCTTAGCGCTATTATTCCAGCATCTAGTCACGACAGTTATCATTTGTATTTATTTAAAGGTAGAACTTGATGTCCTCTAAGATGGCAAACAGTGTAACCCCAGACCAGCCGCCACGTCAGTGACGTGGCGGCTGGTCTGGGGCTACACTTTTTGCTATGTCCGAGTGCCCCTTTTCCCGTGACGTGGCCCATATGTAGAACTTTTGTTTGAATGATCTTATTTGTGTTCCAATTAGATGACAAAGCTTTCCAAAGATAAAGAAAAATAAGAGAGATAGATAAGATAACAGCAAAAAGAACAAACGCGAACCTAGAAAAGATGATGCATAGGTGAAAATGATTAGAAATGTATATGCATCAGCCAATGATTCTTTTAGTCCCCCCTAATTCCATTTTGGATAAAAATGGATAGGCTTGGGGGAAGAATATAATAATAGAAATACCTTAAGCAGCGTGTAATATTGCATGTACATATATATATATAGAGAAGTGAGAGAGTGATTGTGGCCTTAATTATTTAATTCTACTACATGTGAACATGTCTATGTACCATGTAATCGTCAAACGAAATGTATTTCCTGATCTCGTGACCCGTGGTTAAGGTGGCGGACTTATAACCCTTGATCCTTCCGATACCTCTGATATGGTGAGAGTGGTCTTTGGCGAGTCACTTCAGAGCCCTAGCCTAGTACTGGTTGATCCAGGAAAACCGTAACTTAAATGAAACAAATGTTGATACGGCATTAAACAACATACAACTAAACTGTTCTGATCAGTATCTGTGCATGGTTGAGAAGGAACGCACGGTTTTTCTAGAATAAGCAACCAAAACATCATTTATTTATCGGTATTTCGTGTATTTTAACACGTGTCGTGAATAATTTATGCTATCTCTGCTCCTAAGATTAGCGAACCGAAGCGAAATAAATCAATTTAAGAAAAAATGTAGAAAATAACAAACAAAAATCACATGGATTTTTTACCATTTCTTCCATGGGAATCAGTGACTCGGTTAAATTGGAAGCAAAAGCAGACGAAAACAACAATTACAAAATATTTATATCACCTTTTAGATATTCGGTACAAACCATTGTGACAAAAGGATAAATTGCTCAAAATGAGCAATTTTCATAATGGTTTCTAGATTCTTCTACATTAAATGCGTCAACTGCGTTACCATTCAATAAGGTCATGATTGTTTTGCCGCCATATATAGAACTGTTATCATGAAAGCAAAATTGGCAATTACTGAAATTGTAAAGCGGTGTGATATGCCTTTTAGGAACGCAATTATACTATACACACCTTTATGTCAATAACAAATTAACCATTCGTCTCCGTGGCTAAGTGGTAAGAGCACACAACTTGAAATCATACCCTCTCCACATGGGTTCGAGTCCCGGTGGTGGCATTTTGATTTGCATGAAAGGTAGAAGCCCACTTGACTTACGAAATACCGAAGGTTCTATCAGACTTGATCAATCATTATGAGCCGGACATCGCAACATAACTGACATAATGTTTACTATACTTGTTTTACATCAATCGTGAAGGGAGCTTAAAGCTTGTTCAAAGTCACTCTCGATAACTGCTTCCTGGATACTGAACCAGTACTCGCGCCGATTGGTGGGTTAGTCCCGGAAATGATTACCTCGCCTAACGGGGATTCTAACCCAGGACACTGACCCTCGGTACAAGAGGCCGACGCTCTTCCTCTCGACGACTGCCGACACCATTAATTGATGTTGATTACGATGTAAAACCATGTTAGACAAACGATGACCACTAATTCCCACAAAACACACGTCTTTATACCATTGTTTGATTTGGATAACATTGCATACGTGTCGCTTTTAACAGTTTTTAACCATTTCGTGACGATCCATGAATCTTTTATCGTCGCAGAAATTTCAAAGGTTCCAAAGATAAATTTCCTTTTTAACGTAAATAGAAATATGAAAGGACGACCCCAGAAAAGCGTTAACTTAGACATGAACGGAACATGAGTTCTCTATCATTCAGAAGCCGAAAGTTACATTTTAGATTCAAGAAATCTTTGTCGTAGGCCTACTTTAAAACGCATTTTGTTAATCACAAAAACAAAGAGTACTTTTTAGATTCAAGAATAACGACCTTTTTTTGTGAACGAAGTCGTAAGACTACGAATGTTTAAGAGACATACACCAGATGTCCAAGTTTGAACCCTGATGTGACGTCAATTTTTCCCCACGTATGATGAAGTCAGAGCGGCATGTACGCATACTTTATTTGACCAGAACATGATTCATTCATCTTTCACCACTGAACTTAACATACATTCACGTGATTGAAAAGGTCTTGGTAATTACACGCGTGTGTTTAATTCATACAACACGGCCCTTTGTTTTAACCCATTACCAAACAAATACCACATTTTACCACTTTGTTTCAGACGACTCTTGAAAACATTGTGGGAAAGGAAGAAATTGCTCGTGACGAGCAATTTCTCCTTTTCCCACAATATTTTCTACTCTACCATAAGATGATTTTCCAATTTCATCACATTTTGAAATGTCGTCAGCAAACTCTTTCAATATGGAACAGTCAAAACGTGTGTGTTTTGTAAAGGGTCAACCACATACGCGTACACGTATTCCTGAATTGATACTGATCGCCTTGCATTCGAATTTATTCAGCCAGTGTTACTATTAATGCGGTTTGGGGGCAAAAGATTAACAAATTAACCCATTCCGTCAATATTACTTCTCTAAATGAATCAAAATGGTAGGACTTGAAGCGTTTTCGTGACAAAATGATCAATTCTTCTTGTGCAACAATGGTTTGCTACCGTTTTCAAAAAAAAATTGTCATTATCCACATACGTTTTATCTTGCTTTGGTCTGTTCTCTTTCTTTCAATTTGGACAATTAACAAAATCGAATATGAATATATTTCGTTTTAATCAAGAGATTTGATTAATTAATACGTTACCTGAAGCCTCGTTTACAAGAAAATCAAAATGAACAAGACCTCTTTTTATCACTATGAGTTTCTTTAAAAAAAGAAATTCCATTTTCTCATAAATTTGTTCTTACTTCTCCTGATCTTTCTTTCAATTTGGACAGATAACAAAATTGCAAACGGAAATGGATTATTTTACTCGAGGTGAAAAGGGTTAATTAATACATTATCTGTATGCGCTTTTACAAACGTATCTAAATAAGTAATTTCTTCTTTTGTTACATTGGAATTCTTCCATCTTCAATGATAAATTGTCATGTATTCCTCATACTTTTTTGTTTCTTTTTCGTCTGCTCTTTCTTTCAATTTGGACAGATAACAAAATTGCAAACGAATATGGATTATTTTACTCGAGGTGAAAAGGGTTAATTAATACATTATCTGTATGCGCTTTTACAAACGTATCTAAATAAGTAATTTCTTCTTTTGTTACATTGGAATTCTTCCATCTTCAATGATAAATTGTCATGTATTCCTAATACTTTTTCGTTTCTTTTTCGTCTGTTCTTTCTTTTAATTTGGACAGATAACAAAGTTGCAAATGAATGTTGATTATTTTAATCAAATGGAAAAGGGTTAATTAATACGTTACCCGCAGGCGCTTTTATATACGAATCTAAATACGCTATTTATCCTTTTGTCTCAATGGTTTTCTTACATCTGCAATGATAAATTGTCATGTATTCCTCATACGATTTTATTCAACTTTCGTCTGCTCTTTCATTAAATTAAGACAGGTTATACAAAGTCGCATATGAGTATAATTAGTTTTAATCACGGAGAAAAGCGTTAATTAATATGTTACCTGGGGGCGCTATTACAAACGAACTACACGTTTTCAGGTCAGACACACTCACTACTTATAGTAATAAGAAATAAATCGATGTATGTTTGTAAAACCTGTCGTGGGAAATACATGGGAAACGGCATTCATGGCGCATAGGAAATCCGTTATAAGTTTATGGAGCAAGTACGCGCTGTTTTCGGTGAATTTCGGAATCTGTGTAAGTCATTCGATTGCTCTTATATCATTTCTTTTGGTCTGTTTTGTTTGGTTGCTGTATGTACCTGTATCATTTCGTTTGGTCCATCTTGGTTGGATGTTGTTGATGGCTATGTCTGATCTGAGAATTGGAAATAAGGAAAGCGTACACGCTATGTTGATGCCGTTCCACAGGTGAAATGAATTAAAAATGCAAGAGAACATGTTGTTAATGACGTTACGGTGCCATGCTTTTTATCAATAACCATATTTCTGATGCAGTTGTCACCTGAAAACATCGTCTGGCAGAAAATATTAACGATGAACGTTGTCACCATGATTTCGCTGTGTGTTAAGGTAGAATATCCATATTCCGCCATTTTGAAATTCAGTTTCTCTTCAGAATACTTCGACCGTTCTCTGTATACCCCGAAAGATGTATATCGAGAACGTCCGAAGTACTCCGACGAAAGAATAAATTTCAAAATGGCGGATTACGGGTATTCTACCTTAATAATACATACCAGTTTGCGTTAATGACTCCATGGCATTTTCTATCGTCACATAAGGTTTTAATGTGATCGTTTGCCATATGCATATGAAATCTGTTACATCAGATTTGAAATGCATTATGAAAACCCTTTATGACAAAAGGAGAATTGGAAAACAATACCTGTTGCCAAAAACTACCGTTTAGCTGAGACGATTAACTATGTACCCACATCATAAGGTTCGGCAATGAAATGATGAATAAAAGGGGAAAACAATCTTTTATTTGGACTTCTTTTTTACCGGACAGTATTATTTAAGAACAATCCTTTGAAGCCATGAAAGTTGATCTGAAGCGTTACACTTTTCTGATTTCTCGCATCGAGATTTCGTTAAAAGTTCCCTTTTTTTTTCTCACAAGAATAGTGTTATTTTTCTATGGATCATTGTAAAAGTTACACACGAAGTGTAAGTGAATGCTAGCGATGGTCGTGAAAGGGTTTAATGTATCTATTCATTTATAGAGGACATGACTTCCCTGAAGCAATCACTTACCTTTAAATGTGCTTGTTAAGAGAAAGGAACATTTGAACGTCAAAACAAAACGACATTGAACAAATATGGGTTTTGTATTGCTGTTTGGTATTTAATTAAAGTGGTTTTCGAAACCATGATAAATTCATGAAGCATCAACTTATTAAAGTATTACAGTTTGCTATACGCAGTAGATCTCAAAAAACGATTTCACGCTTCTTTTGAATTGAAATCCGTGTTGGTTCACTGTAAACGCTCTTTAAAGAATTAAAACGATCCACTTTTGCTTCCAAATGACTACTTTTCAGTGGGTATCCTATAACAGTACAGCTGTTGTGCAGTTTTAAAGAAATTATTTTTCAACTTTAAATTTTCATGACATCTGTAAGCAAGCACCTTTAATGTATCGATAGAAAAGGGTCTAATAAACTTTTGTTATGTTAGCACATATCATCTTTATAGAGCAATATCTCAGTTGATCACACTGGTTTCTGCACCATATCGAAAATATCTTGCAATGCATTCTTGGTAGTTGTCGTCTGCAATTGCTTTCAATTTGGACCTTTTACAAAATACGCTTATATTCTATTATTGAATCGCTGGAAAACCTCAAAATGACATACACACAAGCGGTATTTTCGTCCGCTTCCTTTTAGATTGTTCTCAACAGACGACTTTTGAAATCACCATCAACAGAACATCTCAAAGTAAAAGGAACCTCGAAATCATCCAAAAAGACAAAAGGTCCATTATTAGAAAGACATCGTCGTAAGAAATGAAATATCGTTTGCCGCACTGTATAGAGCAATCGTCTGCTATTTGACGTATCTAAATACACATGTACAGTAAGATGAGAAATAATTATGGTTATATTGGCCAATTTGGTTTCAAATATTCGTGATATTAGAGATCACATGACATTTCTGTTGTCATAGTAACGTGTCTCTCTATGTAAATGATCTATGTGTAGGTATTCGTGACAGAGTGGGTGATGATCATTATCTGTGTGTATCTGTGTGTTTGCTTTGTCATCTTGTAAACGTGGTAAGTTTAGACTGGTCCAATTTCAAAGCACTTTAAGCAGACGAAAGATGAATTTGGTGTGTTTGTTTCTTTGTTATGTTTGTTTATTTGTTTGTTTGATAGGATTTTTGTAATTGTTCAACGATATTTCAGTTACAGTTTGGGTTTGCTTTATTGTCTTGTCTATGAAGCAGGTTTAGTCTGTTTTAAAGCGCTTGAAGCAGACGACACATGTGTTTGTTGGCTTGTATGCTTGTTGGCTTATTTGTTTGATAGGGTTTTAATACGATGCAACAGTATTTCAGTTATATAGTGAGTTTGCTGAATTATCTTGTACATGGTCCAATTTGAAAGCGCCAGCAGACGAGAGTAGAATTGAGATTGCTTGTTTGTTTAATATGTTTTTTACCAAGCTTTCTACCTTGCTTGAACAGCCATTATGGACGATTGAGTTTAGGGTCTTCCTCCATCATAAAAAATCGGGCATCATAACTGAAATTTTGTTGACGCGATGTAAAACCCATAAAATCCCCAGAAGGTTTTATTGAGAAAAGGTTTCAAGGGGTTGTTTCAGCTGAGGCATTTCAAAAGTTGGTCGCGATAAAGGACATCGCTTGAATGAGTAGATTTCGTCTTTTGTCACAAGGATATCTGTCGTTGTCATGGTTTATTTTGTCATTTCGGGCAATGGGTTTTGATGTAACGCGGATTATCCAAGCTATGCCTATGAATAATGATATGTTAACGTCTGGATCATTCGGACTAGTTTTGGAGTCGACTTCTACGAAGTAATCGAATCGAAACAAGGATTGTTAGAATAAACGTGTTCATATTTGAATTATTCAAATTTGATTTATATTTACAGCATGTACAATGACGCATCATATTGAATTAAAACTTTTTAGTCAGTCTATCTCTTTACTCGAAATTACTTCACTTTTTTGACGCGATGTCAAAAACCAAATGAAAATTTACAATGTAAGAAAGGGAACCCTTACGTATCTTAATTATTTGCGGTATCGTGTAAACCTTTTTTCTAGTCATTCGATTATGTATGCTAAAATATGCTTTCTTAAACTCCATGAAAGCCAGGGGACATCGTTTGAATTTTCGTGAGAGGAAGTCGTCCGACTGGCTTTCGGAATGCCGATGGTTCTACCTGGCTTCACAAGTCCTTGCAGGTATTTGAGTATGGAATTTTCCTCCATCATTACAGGTCGTGCATCGCACTGAAATAATGTTGACGCGATGTTAAAACCATATATTTGTAAATACAAGAATTCAAATCGGCCAACTCCGCGTAGATTCAAATCCCTTCATCAGTTTTTTAAAATTTCGTGAAATGTTATCGCCAGAATGCTTACGGCTTACTTATGGTTAGTTAAGATTTGTGTCGTTCTCAATCGATTACAAACTGGGCATCGTTATATAACTAAATTACTATTTATGCGATGTAAGGGTAGAATGCCCATAATACGCCATTTTTAAACATCTTTTTTCGTCGGATTACTTCGGTCATTCTCGTTAAACGTCGGTCTGGGCCAGAACTATGCGTATGAAACCGTGTGTATGCCGAGAACGATCAAAGTCATCCAACGAAAGAAAATGTATCAAAATGACGGATTATGGATATTCAACCTTAACACACAATAAAAATCTATACTATAAGAATGGCAACGTCTCGTGTATCTAAGTTACTTGAGATATCGTTTAACGTTACCTATTCTCTGGTCCTTTGATGTTCTACACTATTCAAACATTGACTATACCACACTACATATACACAAAGTAATAAAGTAGGCAAACATCTCGGCACAGTCAAACCCAGGGCATTGATTTTCATTCATCTTAGGGTAGAATACCCATAATCCGCCATTTTGAAATCCATTCATACATCGGTTTACTTCGGTCGTTCTCGGTAGACATCGGTCGGGGCCGGAACTATTCGCTTAACACCGAATAGGTACGGCCACGACTGATGTCAACCGAGAACGACCGAAGTAATCCAACGAGAGGAATTGTTTAAAAATGGCGAAGTATGGGTATTCTACCTTAAATGAAGAAGATGCGACATTTTAGTTTTATAGCTACAGCCTTATAAATCATGATTCATTGTTCAAAGAAAAGCAATCCTTAAGGTTAGAAAAGGTAAACTTTCTATCGTTTTTAACGAAGTATCTTTTCTCACATTTCAAATAAAGAAAACGACACTAAACAAAATAAGAGTTTTTGAGGCGTTACGTATACCTACTAATTTTATACTTGTTATTTTTTCATCTATTTGACTTTTAATTGTTTTCACGAGATGATTTTACCTAGAACAAAAGACATGTTCAATTTTAACAAAAGGGAAAAGTTTTGCCACTTCAATTAGTGTTGGTTATCTCGGTAATAAATCGAAAACGTCGATGAGAACAATAAAAACTTTTAGTACAATCATGACACTGAAATTTTTTTTTCAAGTTTCACCATTTCGTTGTGATCTTTTTTATTTTACACCAATTGTGACCCAAGCTTAATATTGCAAACTTAACTGGGGTTTTATGAGTTGTTTGTATATACATGTAGTAGGTTTTATTGTATTTCAAATATAAAATGCCCACTTTCAAACTCATATCAGTTTCTGTTTTTATATTCTCCAAACAGAGTTAGCCCTACGTGCATGTTTTGTTCCTTTGTGGTGCATGGATGCTTAATCAAGTTTATAAATTCCTGTTAAACATAGAAACATAAATGAACGATGCTCTCGCTGTTGGTGGGTTAATCCCGACATTTTCACCTCGCTAACTGGAATCGAACCCTTTTGACTAGTGCAAAGAAAAGCTCTTTAGTGAAGAAGAAAAAAATAGATAAAACCAGTCTTGCACAATATGGTGTCTTGATACAACGCGTGAACCGTTTGAAATATATTCTCAAAAACGGTTAAGTTTTCACCGTGATACGAATTATTAAGACAATGTGCGTTTAGTTGAACTGTTCTACCCATCTCAGCTTGAGATCAATCTCTTAACAATCGAAATCTATCGGTAATTGTTTTTGTCGTCTGCTTTTGCTTTGAATTTCGACAAGTCACAACTTCTGATGTGGGGGAATTAGTAAATCAAAGTGATTGCGACAAATGCAATCGATTCCAACATCTGACTAGTTTCGTTCCTGCAGGAAAGTCACAACTAGCTTAGAAAGAGTGTCCTAAAATAGTTCGAAGAAAATAGTTAAAACTGATATTTGTATATGATAAAACGTAACTAAAATGAAACTGAAATTGTTATTTTGTATACATGTACTCATATCCAAAGGTAGATACAGAAGGATTGTCTTAACATATATCCAAACCTACATTTTATGACAGTTTATTATGCCCTTTGTAACATATCATAGTTTTGATAGAGTGCATCATTAGGTGTATCCTTTTGATGTACGCATGCTGAATTTTGTGACTGGTCAAAATTGTAGAAAACAACAGCAGACGGCAATTTATAAGGATTTGAAAAGCCCCAAATCTTTCGTCATATTCGGAACAATATGTAGTTTCTGTATGAAGCAGTGACGAGTATAATGGTGTGGGAATAAAACCCGATTCGTTCGTTCGTTCGTTCCTTCCTTCCTTCCTTCGTTCCTTCGTTCGTTCGAATGATACTTTTACTGTATGTAACGCAGAAACAGTTTAGATCACCCGAGTAACTATTATACTTCTCTCTATTAACAGTTGGTGTGTGGAGCAGTAACCGGTCTAATGGCATGGGTGCTAGCCGAGAAGAAGAAGACGGTGGAAAACGCCTACGACTTTTTCCTGGACCCCTCGTGTATCCTGTGCCTGGTGGGATCGGTGGCGGTGTTTGTCTCGTTTTTCGGCTGGTTCGGATCGCTTCGGGAGAACACGACGGCGCTAAAGATAGTGAGTGGTTGACACAGTCTGGACTCATCGGGTTTATCCAATGAAAACACCTCTTGTACTTTTAAATTTTCTAAAATAGATATCGAATGTAAAATCAAAGTACATAATGTAGCCATTTGATTTGATTAAGGAAACAGACTTATATCACAACAAATAATTTCACTAATATGTATGAGTTACCGATCAAAACAAATGGTTGAAAATGATGTTCAAAACCTCCATGTACATTTAACTACAATGTACTAAAGGTGGACGTACATAGGAAATGTGTCATTTCCCGGGGACGATTCACCCGATCTATTGAAACCCTACACTTATGTACTATGTGTATTTTTCAGATCATGGGAATACCCGAGTAGTTACGATTGTGATTTACAACAAGTGTAGGGTTACAAATTTTACTTTTATTTCCAGACTAAGAACGCGTTTCCTTGGGGGCGTCCACGTTAAGTAGTTAAATGTATATGGAGGTTTTGAACATCATTTAGAATTATTATTTTTTATCTGTAACTCATACATAATATAATTTGATATACACTAAACTCCTTTCATGGGCCTTTAAACTAGACAAGCAAACAAGCAGAAGTTCTAGTTTTCGTTTTCTTGTTTCAGTACCGCTACACAATGATGCTCCTATTTCTTATCGAGCTAGTATTTATCATCGTCATCTTCGTGATCGTCTATGTTCCGGATTCCCGGGAACAGCTGAACATCTATCCGGAAAATAGCCTGAAAGACGCGGTTGTTAAATACCGGGACGATGAGGACATGCAGAATCTGATAGACGGCATTCAGTTACAGGTACCGGACTTCTTAGCTTATTTGTTTATATCTAAGTTAATACTTGAAGGGTTCAGCGCAATGCAATATTAAGTGCTTCATATCAGTGAAGCACTTACCATTGTCTTGCAATGAACCCTCAACTAATTTGTTTTACACCGATTGGGAAACAAGTAAACAAATCACTCTTGATTCTGCTTCCTGGAGACATAACCAGCAATCGCGCCGAATGTAGATTAATGAAAGGTCGCAAGGCAGATTCCGCTACTCACAGGATTCGAACCTACGACTCCCGTGTCCCAAGGCCGGCGCTCGATACCTGGACCACTATCCTTCATTATTTATATTGGATTTTACGCCGTGCAAACAATCTTTAGTTTTGTTACGGACTTCCTAGACTAGGTTGCGGCGCTGAAGTGTCTTGCCGAAGGACATTCCCACAAAACCAGATGTACCGCTGGGGCCCGAACCTGGGACCTCCTAATTCTCAAATCCAGGCACATTTACCACTGGACCATGCATGACCCGATGTTATTATTCAGGAAAAGTTTAAAAGATATATTTACTAATATACTGATACTTATGGATCCCACAATTGCAAAAAATGTAATTTGATGAATTTAGAATTTCATGAAATGAAATAGCCTTTTTTTTTATTTCTTTTAAGAATGGAACATATAAGTTGTAAATTTATATCCTTAAATGCCGATAAAATGTATCAGGTTTTAATGTCTTCCTTTCAGAATGAACAAAATAAATTATAGATTATTGAATTTATGATTGCAAAGTATCAATTAGTAATTGTAATGTGTTCCTCTCGTGTTTGCCTTCCAGCTTCAATGCTGTGGTACGTCTAACGACGATATAGGCTACAAGGACTGGACCAGGAACCCCTACTTTAACTGCTCTGAGGGCCGGAACACACGACCGTTCGGGGAGTTTTGTTCCGTCCCATTCTCCTGTTGTAAAGGACAAGAGGTGAGTGGATATATCACGGTAGTATACATGTAGTATACATGTAGTATACATGAAGCATATCTCGAACTTCTGATTGTCAAACTCCTCTTTACGTCGAAGTAAAAAAGAAGTCCTGGATCATTTTTTCTTTACTTCTATTTTTTATCTAGTTTTTTTAGTTTACCTTATTTGTTTTACATCGATTGTGGTGAAAGCTTAAAGATTGTTCAAAGCCACACTCGATGAGTCTAAGTATTTTATATACCTGACATCTGCATGTCGAATTCCCTTTATCTCGAACATTTTCATCAGGTCCCGTTAACTTTGAGGTATAGAGATTTCACAGTTGCTGCATCTCGAACGCATCCTTCGTAACCTAGTGGAATCATTACTGATCTTGCAATCGCATTGCTCCTCTCAGCATTGGTTCGAAGGCAACTTCCTCTTCTATGGAACTCCAATTGCCGCCACCGGGATTTGAACCTACGCAGTGAGGTGTCATGCTGACTTTTGTATAGTATTACACTTTCTGTTATGTTCAGTTTGGTAAATACCATAATGCTATGACATTTGGCGTATCATACAAAGCAGTAGTTAAGCAATAGTTACGATTTCTACTCATTTTCTCTTGGTCTATTGATCTAATTATCAAATGTAGCGATAAGCAATTAGTGTATGATTAACCGGGTAACACAGTTGAATAGTCAACCAGCGTCAATAAGTTAATATGTTTTGTGTCATTGTAGGACGGTTTAAGGAATTATTTATGTGGCAAAGATATGCAGAGCTCTGATACGGTAAGTTATGAATAAAGTATTTAAAGGCCCATTAAAGGAGATTAATGCTATATCAAACTATGTTATTTGGTAAACTTTTGGACAGATTCAAATAGTTATCACCAGAAAACACCATCAGCACAACTTAAATGTGAAAGTTAACAAGAAATATCCAAGATTAGCAAGTTTTATAATTCACATTTCCTGTTTCTTCACCTCTGAGCTTGCCAGTTGATACACACATTTTTTAACCGACCAATGAGAATTCGTTATTTTGAATAT
Organism: Cerastoderma edule; assembly: GCA_947846245.1. Taxonomy (NCBI): domain Eukaryota; kingdom Metazoa; phylum Mollusca; class Bivalvia; order Cardiida; family Cardiidae; genus Cerastoderma; species Cerastoderma edule. Next base: position 36,009,316 of record OX401415.1, read on the forward strand.
GTAAACAAACAGGTTGTTGATCAAAATGATTCAATTCGAGACAACTATATTTCAAGCACAAAATAACTTATTTTAAATGAGTCTATTTAATAGGGTCTCAATGCATTCCTAAACTAGTTCTCATGACTTTTATGAACATAATAAAAGAACTTCATATATTTTTTCAGTAATTTATTTATACTCCTCTCTTTTATTGTGCCTTTAACAAATAACCCTTTTTGGGTCCATTATTTTGTATTGAGTTATACTATTGAGACCTTGTCAAATTCAAATATAGACTATTTTCATTTACTATGACAAATGTATTTTCCATCATGATGTATTGAAGAAAAAGAATGTAAAACAGAGTTTTCTTTCTCACAGTTAGGGTTTAACGCCTCAGCAATATGAAATCTAATGCATGTATGAAGCTTTAATCAATTATAAAAGAATCCCCTTTAAAGCCAGAAGGAACGACACTTAATCTGGAACGGTCCAACCTTGATGAGATTTAACACGAAGGAGATGAGCTTTTTAAATACTCGTCAAAAACTTAAACTACTAGAAAACGAAGACCCTAGAATCTAGACCAATTTTGACGAGGAAAGATACTCAGAGCAGCAAATAGATTTAGATCGCATGCCACTTTACTTGACGGCTGACCTGGATCCAACCTGTTTGCAAACACATGAAGTCGGTTCCAGCACTATAAGTGTCAACCTTGGTGTTTTAACCCTTATAGTGTTGGAACCGACTTCATGCTTATACAAACAGGTTAGATCACAGGCCAGCCGCCAAATAAATTGGTGGCTGGCCTGTGATCTAACCTGTTTGCTACCCTGAGTATCTTTCCTCAACAAAATCAAGATATCTAAGGTTTTAGAAAGCAGACGATACAAAAATCTATTTCAAGCAAATCACCCTGCCTTCTATGGGTTAAAATGAAACATTTCACTATTTTTCAGGACTCGGACACCCGTGCCAAGACGATCTACACACGTGGCTGTTTTAAAGCCATAACATCTCTATTAGAAGATAACGTATTGATCGTTGGAGGGATTATCATAGGAATCCTTTTACCTCAGGTAAATAACTTAGTTAAATAACTTAGTTTTTTAAAACCCAGGTAAATAATTTAGTTTTTATAACCTAGGTAAATAACTGTGTTCTTATACCGCATGTAAGCCTTATATCTCAGGTAAATTCTTTTTCCCAGGTAAATAACTAAGTTCTTTTATATCGGTGGCAATTAACTAATTTGTCATATCAAAGGTTAGTAACTAAATTCTTTTTCCCCGGTAAATAACTAAGTTCTTTTATATCGGTAGCAATTAACTAAGTTCTCATATCTAAGGTTAATAACTAAATTCTTTTTCCCAGGTAAATAACTATGTTCTTTTATATCGGTGGCAATTAACTAATTTGTCATATCTAAGGTGAATAACTAAATTCTTTTTCCCAGGTAAATAACTAAGTTCTTTTATATCGGTGGGAATTAACTAAGTTCTCATATCTAAGGTTAATAACTAAATTCTTTTTCCCAGGTAAATAACTAAGTTCTTTTATATCGGTGGCAATTAACTAAGTTCTCATATCTAAGATTAATAACTAAATTCTTTTTCCCAGGTAAATAACTAAGTTCTTTTATATCGGTGGCAATTAACTAATTTGTCATATCTAAGGTTAACAACTAAATTCTTTTTCCCAGGTAAATAACTAACTTCTTTTATATCGGTGGCAATTAACTAAGTTCTCATATCTAAGGTAAATAACTAAATTCTTTTTCCCAGGTAAATAACTAAGTTCTTTTATATTGGTGGCAATTAACTAAGTTCTCATATCTAAGGTGAATAACTAAATTCTTTTTCCCAGTTAAATAACTAAGTTCTTTTATATCGGTGGCAATTAACTAAGTTCTCATATCTAAGGTGAATAACTAAATTCTTTTTCCCAGGTAAATAACTAAGTTCTTTTATATCGGTGGCAATTAACTAATTTGTCATATCTAAGGTGAATAACTAAATTCTTTTTCCCAGGTAAATAACTAAGTTCTTTTATATTGGTGGCAATTAACTAATTTGTCATATCTAAGGTGAATAACTAAATTCTTTTTCCCAGTTAAATAACTAAGTTCTTTTATATCGGTGGCAATTAACTAAGTTCTCATATCTAAGGTAAATAACTAAATTCTTTTTCCCAGTTAAATAACTAAGTTCTTTTATATCGGTGGCAATTAACTAAGTTCTCATATCTAAGGTGAATAACTAAATTCTTTTTCCCAGGTAAATAACTAAGTTCTTTTAAATCGGTGGCAATTAACTAATTTGTCATATCTAAGGTGAATAACTAAATTCTCTTTCCCAGGTAAATAACTAAGTTCTTTAATATCGGTGGCAATTAACTAAGTTCTCATATCTAAGGTGAATAACTAAATTCTTTTTCCCAGGTAAATAACTAAGTTCTTTTATATCGGTGGCAATTAACTAATTTGTCATATCTAAGGTGAATAACTAAATTCTTTTTCCCAGGTAAATAACTAAGTTCTTTTATATCGGTGGCAATTAACTAAGTTCTCATATCTAAGGTGAATAACTAAATTCTTTTTCCTAGGTAAATAACTAAGTTCTTTTATATCGGTGGCAATTAACTAATTTGTCATATCTAAGGTGAATAACTAAATTCTATTTCCCAGGTAAATAACTAAGTTCTTTTATATTGGTGGCAATTAACTAATTTGTCATATCTAAGGTGAATAACTAAATTCTTTTTCCCAGGTAAATAACTAAGTTCTTTTATATCGGTGGCAATTAACTAAGTTCTCATATCTAAGGTTAATAACTAAATTCTTTTTCCCAGGTAAATAACTAAGTTCTTTTATATTGGTGGCAATTAACTAATTTGTCATATCTAAGGTGAATAACTAAATTCTTTTTCCCAGGTAAATAACTAAGTTCTTTTATATCGGTGGCAATTAACTAAGTTCTCATATCTAAAGTGAATAATTAAATTCTTTTTCCCAGGTAAATAACTAAGTTTTTTTATATCGGTGGCAATTAACTAAGTTCTCATATCTAAGGTTAATAACTAAATTCTTTTTCCCAGGTAAATAACTAAGTACTTTTATATCGGTGGCAATTAACTAATTTGTCATATCTAAGGCGAATAACTAAATTCTTTTTCCCAGGTAAATAACTAAGTTCTTTATATCGGTGGCAATTAACTAAGTTCTCATATCTAAGGTGAATAACTAAATTCTTTTTCCCAGGTAAATAACTAAGTTCTTTTATATCGGTGGCAATTAACTAAGTTCTCATATCTAAGGTGAATAACTAAATTCTTTTTCCCAGTTCAATAACTATGTTCTTTTATATCGGTGGCAATTAACTAAGTTCTCATATCTAAGGGGTATTATAAGTCACTCTTCAGTTGATTGCGATATCTGCCTAGACCGATGTGTACCGACGAAAGAATGTGTTTTATAAATGGCGGATTATGGGTATTCTACATCAAAATATGGTTTTTGCTTATTTTTTATACTTTCAGATGTTTTTAACCGGAATGACGGCTAATCTTATCATACAAATCAAGACACAATGGGCGAAATATCTCCGATTGCAGCAACAACAACAACAGCGACAACAGATGGATCAGCGACTCCGATATTAACACTTTACCTTATAATGCATAATTTGGCTGGTCGAATTTGAAAGCATCGACAGAAGCAGATGACACAATTTGATATTCATGTTTTCATTTGTGTTTCGAGTTTTGTCTATTTCTATAGAATAATACACGTATACATGTATATACTCATTATAAAGCATGGTAGAGTTTCGGACTGCTGTTTAATTCAAGTATTAAATGTGTTCAGAATAATTATCAAAAATGTCAATCATTAATTAAAATGTGTTTGTGCATGGAGGTGAGAAAATTTAAAGTTAAAAAAAGTATTTCTTTGAAACTGCGTCACAGCTGTACTGTTATATGAACCGACGCAATGAAGAACAGCCATTGGAAGCAAAATTAGATCGTTTTTAATTCTTTAAAGTATGTATACAGTGATTTAACGCTTATCGTAATCCAAAAGCGTGACGTCGCTTTCTTAGATCTACAGCATATAAACAGTACAACATTTTATAAATTGACACTTCCTGAATTGATTATGCCTTCAAAAGCTTCTTTGGATTGTATATCAAACAACAATGCAAAACTTGTATTGTTTTAACGCCATTTCATTTTAAATTTTTCTATTTGAATTTTCTTCTGTTAAAAGTCACCCTTAAAGAATGTCTGCTTCTTGCCTTGTTTACATTCCAGGCTCAATATTTCTCTTGTTATCTCGAAACAGAAATTATGTCATACGTACAATTTGTGCATTGTCTAAGTCGAAATAATACAATCTCAACAAACTAGTTTTCAGCACAAGTGTAGTTTAGACTAACCAGGAGGAACACGTTCTATATGGTCATAACTGCATAGTTTATTGAGATTTTATTCATAACCATGTTATGTGTTTGTTATGTTTCTCAAAGACTTTTTTGAGGACCGGGATTGTGCCTTTCATAGTGTTTTCTATTTTGTCTTACGTGTTATTTTTCTAGAAAAATGAAAGTTGTGATTTGTTTGATGGATTAAAGAAAGATAGTGCTTTATGGTTGCAAACAGTCGAAAAAGTGCATTTGTATATTTGCCAAAAAAACAACATTCTTTCGCAAATACGGTTTTATAACTGGTCGAAAATTTAAGCTAAAGCCGATGAAAGTAGAGAAGTATGTACAATGATTCTTTCTTTGGAGATTCAGGTATATTTTGTTCTGTATATGTTTCAGTATGTTAAGGAATATGTAAATCGTCATCTTTCTACAGACCAAACACATTGCGACAAAAGAAAAGAACTAACAAAGAATGATACTTTTTCTGAGATGTTTTGGGGACAAAAAAATGACTAATAGAAGGCCTTGTTGATCATGAGGAAGTTCGCCTATTGCCACAATGGTCGCCTATTGCCACAATGGTTCTTTAAATCTTCTACTAATGGTGTGTGAAACGATTATGTATAAATAGTCTCAAAATGAAGACAAAGATCATCCAGGGAAATATGTACATGCTAGTCCAACACATTTTTTACCATCGCAGTTAGTATTTCAAAAACAGTTCACCTTTACACAACCTAATAAGAAATTGCTAATTACTACACTTTAAAACTTGATTTGATGCATTTGCTTCACGGGGTCTGTAGAAACCAATTTGATACAAGAATAAATTGCACCTAATAGGCAATTCATCGTTTTGTCAAAATGGTTCGTACCCAATATTACAAATAACGTGTACCATTTTCATGCTTTATATTTGTTGGTACATTTTGTTAATTCCCATACAAGAATAACAAGAAATGTCGTCCCCGACTAGCATGCACATATTTCACAGACGGATCTGCGGCTTTACTTTATGCTTATCCTTTTGTCGACTGCTAGCGACATTTTGTATTGTGTTACTTTGTACAAGTTTCATTGATATGCTTAAACGGAATTCCATGTAAATAGTTTTAAGTTTGTTTTTACTTTTTTTCTCATATTGATTCACTGTTATAGGTGCGTTGTTATGTGGACTTACATGGGTTGTTGTTACTTGAAAAGTGTCCAAAATCGAATGTATCAGTTGATGACAGTGTGTGAAAATTAACGCCACGTTTTGGAAGATTTATAGTACATAAAATGATATTGAGATAAAAGAAATGGAGTTGTCACAAGCAATTCCCCATTTAAAACAAGAGCCATTAAAAATCGAAAGTTATGGTTTAAAATAAATATGGAACATTAACATTGGTATGCATTGTATTTAGACATGCATCGCTTTGCTGTGCTTTACCACATTTAAAAAAAAATGTTATATGGTACAGTACCAAAGCAATGGTAGCATTTTCACTTTTAAAAGCTCGTTCATATTAAACAATTTCGAAATTAATGATTCGTTCAAATTGAATACGGAAGCAGACAAAAAAAGAAAGTTTTGGCAAATAAACGATTCAATTCTGAAAAAGAAGTTGACAATAACGCAATAAAGATAATTTCGGGACGAAATTTCGCCACTTTTATTCAATGATCTATTAATCTCATCAATGAATAGGACTACAGTTTATTTTATTCACTTGTCCGTCAAGGCTTTTGGACAAGCTTGGCAATACGGAGAATTTATTTGTCATCCTTAGGCTCAATGTTTTATATGATTGCATGATAACTACACATTTGATTGGATTCTGACTGATCTTCACATACTAACACACGGATGTTTGGGATAGCACTTTCAGCAAGTACTTTAACCTTCATAGTGCTCGGACCGACTTCGTGGTTATGCAAACAGGTTAGGTCCAGGCCAGCCGCCAAGTATATCGTGGCCAAGGAAAGATACTCAAAATAGCAAACAGTTTAGACTGTTTGCTATTTTGAGTATCTTTCCTCTTCAAAATTTAGCAGATATTAAAGGTTTCGGAAAGCAGACGACACAAAAATCTATTTTAAGGGTCAGCGTGTTCTTGTTATCCATTGCAGGTCAATGATGCTATATATGTGTGGGTAAAATATTTCAATTTTCGTTCATGTATTTACACTTTACAGTAGAATATCTTTACCTCGAACTTCTAGTTGTCGAACTACTCTATATGTCGAAGTTGATACGGGTCCTGAATGATTTCTTCTTTATCTTTATTACTTTGTATTCCCGACATCTATACGTCATATTTTGTCTATGTCGAACATTTTTATGGGGTCCATTGAACCTTGAGGTATAGAAGTTCTACTGTTTTCATATATTCCTATTAACAAGTGTCAAGGTTGTTAGAAACGTCGGTAATCAAAAGATTAAATGTTCATTGTTCAAAATATGTTATAATGTTCAAAGAAATTAAACATATTTTTATAACACACGATTGTTTTCTAGTTAAATGATAACACTACAAACACAATGCTTGCCAGACTAACCGATTATGCTGTTCTTGCGTTTGAAGGTTGTGGGTTCAGTATCCTGCGCCGAATTATACTAAAGGTCAAAGAACCAAAAGTAGCAATGGCATTCTGTGTAATTGGGATGGCCTTACGACAGGCAACACTCGTGACTACTCGGGCATTTCCGTGACCTTAGAAATAGAACAGTTTTTAATGGGTCGATACTTCGTATACGTTTACAGCACCATAATGTCAGGTCCATGGCCAAGTTTCATATCTCTGGTTTTGAACTTAAGCAAACTATGCGTTCTTTTATACTTAGAAAATCGTTGTTAAAGTTTTTTCGTGCATGTTTGAATCTCAACAACTACTGTAAGGAATCAATGTGTGTATCCTTATATATCAGAAACAAATAATATTTCACTCACCTTTACCCATCTCTGACATCATCGAATGATCGAGCATGGTGTTTTATGGACAGCTGTTGTTATGTACACATTTGTATATAAGTTTGCTCGAGTATTGGAAAAAGACGCGTAACACAGCCTTACAGTGTAAGGGCTACCCGATTAATGTGTTTATTTGAGCGTGGACAGCTGATCATGGAATAAGAAGTTATTCACAAGTCAGTTATCGTGTTATGATTTACAATAGGGAGTATAACATACGGCACGTTCAACCTATCCTTCTATGACATTTTACTATGCTGTAGGTAGACAGGTGATTTAGAGCGTGTGACAAACTTAACCTGGGCAAGTCATGGAGCGCGAAGGTAATAGGAATTGCTGGAAGAAATATACGCTGTTTATCCTGTCACTAGTGTCATTTTGGGACGTATAACTAGGTGCCGTATAACATTTGTGATATCCGGCACTAACCATATAATACATCCACGCGACAAATCATGACGTCATAAGAACGAAATGACGTCATGTTTACATCATTCTCTACATATTTTTCATTCTTTCTCGTGTTTTATTTGTATATTATTTGTTTGAAAGAATACATAAAGGTAACAGGATAAATAGAATAGATGGTTGGTGTCTTTGAATTGGAAAAGTTATCGGGCTCGGCATCGGAATATTATCCGTTTCGCCTTCGGCTCACCGGATAATATTCCTACGCCTTGCCCGATAACATTTCCGATTCACGACACCAACCATCTATTCTCTATTTATCTCAACGTTTACCCTGTCTGTAAGTATACTTTCAATATATACCTTTTTTCAGTTGTATTATTTTCGTGTTGCCATAGGAAATAATTGGGGAAATGTTTTGCTTTTCCGTTTCAAGTTTAAATCTTAAGATTTATTTATTTGTTAAGACACTATCCATGAATAGATTTCGCGACCTCCGAGCGTGACCCAGTGGTTATTGTGGCGGACTTGGAACTCGGGGTTCCGGGTTCGAGACCCACGGACACATTTGGTTTCGTGGGATGAACCTTAGGCAAGTCACTTCAGAGCCCTATCCTAGTACTGGTTGATCCAGGAATGCCGTTAAATAACTGAAAAATTGTTGATTCGACGTTTTACCATAAGCTTTTGTTTTTCCTCGAACCAAAGACATCCTCAAAACACTGTTGACATGAAAGAAGAAAGACGAAATTAGAAAAAGGTAAAGAGACAATCCAAAACAAAGAGTATAGGAAACTGTCCAAGTTAACAAGAACAGAACAGAACAGATTTTTATTTCACGACTTGTACATAGTACATCATCATACATAAATAGTATGAAAAAAACAAATATATCACATGGTGTATGAAAAAAGTTACATATCATGAGGATGAATTCAAAAGAAAAAATACAAGAAAAAAATACAACAACAACAACAACTATACAAATGATTTTCTGAGTGTAAAGGCTTCCTTTGCGTATTTTTTCAACTCTAAATAGTGTATTTTTATCTGTTGATTTCATGAGTTCAATAAATTTAAACATATTTGGTCTCTTATAGTAAATTTTTTTCAAATACTTTTTCCGTTGATTGTTAAACACAGACACAAATAAAGTGAAATTCATCTTCGATGTCATTTGAATTACAACATAAACAATATCGTTCATTTCTATTAATTCTATTTCGCCCAATTAAAACAGCAATACACCGGGTTTGTTTGGTGAAATCGATGAGTCGGTGAACAGGAAAATCGAGCTTGGGTCACAGCTGTAACACTTGCTCCGCCTTCACACTTCCCCAAACCGTGTTATAAATTCTTTTCCACACTTAAGGCACGTTATTATTTGTACACAAATTATGTTTCGAGTTAATTTTTCACAAGATTTTAGACCAAATATATCGACAAACATATCAAGGGTTATTCCATGCTTTTCAGCTGAAAAGGATCTCCTGAAAGAAATTGGTGCATGATGGGATATACTCAATTTATCATCTTCCTTCAAACATATATCATTTATCATGCTATATTATACTTGACACAATCATAGCTATATTATTAGGTTACTATCTTGTTAAAACAAACATATAAAGTGTGTTAGTATTTTGAGCCTAAGGCCGGAACTAAAAACTAAATAATATTTGTATTGTATTGGTTTCACATTAAAACAATTTTTTATATAGTTGTACGCATGTGCGTACGTGTGTAAGCCAAGCTACGCGCCTGGGTCGTTATTCAAGCCTTATTTTCATATTATTTAAACGTTTCGGATTTATGCCATTGTGATTTTACCCGTACAATGTACCAATGTTAGACGATGCCCTTATGGGCACCCGTGGCAAAGAACTTGAAATCTCGAAACCACTATAGTTGGGTAAAGGGTTTCTATAAATGTTAAATAAAGAACTCCCATTTTCCTTTTACGAGGACTTACAAAAGAGTTAGAAATTCACAAGGTTGCGTTTTTACTTTCAGCCAAAATTGTCGATAAATGCTTCACGGACGACAATCGAAATTAAATGGGATGTAGATATTAACAGTATTGAAAGGAGACCGCTCTCATAGGAGAAATTTCTTCTTTTATTGAAAACAAATCCTCAAATTTCCTCTTCAGATCCGTTAAGTAGGGGGTGGCAAATTAATCGTCCGGTTTGTCCAGCTTGTCCAAAAGCATTTACGGATAATTGAGTTAAACTGAAATTTACCAAATAACCATTACAGGGATAAGAGCAGACAAAGAATTGGCATTCAAGTAAATAAAAATCGAATTTCGCCAACCCTGGTTAAGGGTTATATTCATTGAATGGAGATTGTATGGTTTCCAATTCGTGACTGTCTTATAATAGACGTTCATAAATAAATGCCCATTATTTACACACCCTGCATACCTGTATATACGATATATTCACAATGTTTACAATAGGTTAAAGGGACTATCTCACCGATTTGTAATCATTGAGAACAGAAAAGGCTTTTGTTTAGACTTGGACAAATCACATCGTCTGCAACATATATAAAGTACACATTGATGTAAACGTGATATATACTGATTCATACAAAGTAATTATAAAAAAATAAATATTGGACAACCATCGTTAAAAGAATGGTTTAAACAAGCCGCTTTACTAAATGAAAGACTATTTCAAGGTATTTTTTTTTTAATATGCTGCAAAGACTGCGGCCTGATTCACTCTGATTTGAAACTTTACCTATAAGTTTACGAAATTGGCATACTCCTTAAATCTCTAAGTTAATTTGTTTTGTTTTTTAATAAAAGGTAGACGCATGTTTAAAAGTTCGATAAAGATTTCACAGGTAGTCATGTACTAATTTCCTCTTTATATTTACGTTACTAGGTAATCCATCTAATTTGGTACGAGAGATATTTCTCAAATTACGAGAATGCCAGAGTAGTTACGATTTGTTTGAGACGTTTTTCTCAGTGTACGGAAGTGCCCGACTAGTTACGATTTGGTTGAGACGTTTTTCTCAGTGTACGGAAGTGCAGCGGCCGAGTAGTTACGATTTGTACTAGTCGTATTTCTCAGATCACGAAAATGCGCGAGTATATACGAGTATAATATACCATCATCCAAGATCGTCACTGGCCCAGATCGAACAATCCATACAAACAACGACAGATGGGGATACCATTTTATACAGGATAACCGTACACACCGTGAATATGATATTGCCTCGTCTATTACAATATGAATGTTATACAAACTACAACTTGTAAAGAACCAGTGTACATGCTAGTACATTTGTATAGACATCAGAATTTTAAGGTGAATAAAAGGGAACATTTGAAAGTCAAAATTCTTTGAAACAATTCATATTTTATATTTTCTTTTATAATCAAATTTAAAGTAGCTATTAAAAGCATAATAAATTAAAGAAGCGTCAATTTGTTTATGAATGTACAGTGTATATGCAGTTGATCTCAAAAGTGCTATCACACTTTTGGATTAAAATACATCTTAATTCACTATGTACACACCTTGAAGAATTGAAAATGATACATTTTTGCTCCCAGTGATTTTTCTCCAGTGCGTATCATATAATATTACAGCTGTTGTGCATTTTTAAAGAAATTAATTTCTAACTCCCAAATTTGCATCATCATCATCATCATTATCAATCTCATTGATATCAACATATTTCATCATTACAGCTATAGTCGTTATTTTTCATCATTTCAGTTGCTATGCGGTGCCCTGACTGGCGTATCTGCCTACGCTATCTCAGAACGCGAGATACCAATCAAGTCGTTTTTCGAGTTTATCGCAGACTGGCCGTGCGACATTTGTCTGCTAGCCTCCTACATGACGCTGATGTGGCTGGCGGGTTGGATCGGCGCACTTCGGAACGAAATGACGGCTCTTTTAATTGTGCGTATAATACACGGTTAATCTCAGTTCTAAAGCTTGATCTAGTATTAGACTTCCAGAATAACCATAGCATCATTGATCAAGGTATTCCTGCTAGCGTACAGGTTTTCTAGTATACATTAACCTCCGTCCATTTTTGTACTTAAACCTAGATTTAAGTCTTTGGTCTTTATTAACTGTTCGTGGTTCATTTGAAGCTAATAATGGATCAACTGTACTAGTATTACTAGAGCGATTAGTGAGTATGATTACCTGCAACTCCTGGTGTATATGCACGACTTTTCATACTTATACTTTACCTAAGATATACGTACATCTAACTTGTTCGTGTGTCATTTCAAATTGGTATTGGGTATACTACTATTACAGGACCTGGTACTAGTGATACTGATATGTCTGCTGGTGTACGACTCGATCGTACAACACTTGGTGTACAAGGATTACTTTTCATACTTATACGTTACCTGAGATATAATTTCAATTTCAAATATTTGATTCGGCAAAATCAGTTCAAACATGCTTTTGGGTATAAGTGTATCGAACTTGTTTGTGTTTCAGTTCAAGATAATGATGGGTGTACTACTATTTCTGGAGCTGGTGTTAGTTATACTGGTACTCCTGCTGGTGTACGAACCTGTCGTACAGCACCTGGCGTACGACGAGGATACATACCAGCGGGCGATTGTACGGTACAGGGATCCGTCGTACGAAAGCCTACAGGAGCTTATCGACAGCGCTCAGAGGGATGTAAGTGTTTCAGTTCATATTTGTGCTTTCCGCTTTAAGTGACTATCTCACAGATTAGGATTTTAATCTTTTTTAAATATATTGTCTTCTACAGATGAAATGGCAACACAGAGCTTTATAGTTACATAAAACTAGACCATTAATATGCATAACCTTTTGATGGATTTATAGTATATTTTTTTACATATTTGTTTGACAGTATAGAAAACTGTTTATTTTGTAAACAAAAAACTATTTTCCTTCTTGCGAACTCAACAAAATGGACAGGAGCATCTGGAACCAAGACTATATAATGGATAAAATTCTGAACAAATGACGCTAGATCACGTTGTTTTAGAGAACAAGCCCGCGACTATTTATAAACCGAGTTTTCCATCAAAACACTGTATGCTCGCTTCACATTTTTAAGATAAAACGATGTCAGTGTGTTAGAAATCAAGAAATAAAAAATTACAAATGCCTCGTTATTTGCTGATGAGAGTTGATTTAATCATAGTTTTAACACTTGTTTCGCACATAATACAATCTGTGAGATAGTCTAATCAAGGGAAGCAATAACTCCTATTGCTTTTTGGCAAGTAATGTCAACAGTTCCTTTGGTTTTAATTGGTTGAATTTGAGTTTAAAGCGGGTTGTACCGATTTCTCAAGTAATATCAAAGTGATATCTGGTAATTATGACCAGCCCTTATGGGCAAGTGAGTAAGGGGTCTTCCTCCATCATTAAGAGTCGGTCATCGCTACAACACTGAGATAATGTTGATGTGATGTAAAACCCGTATAAATAAATGATAATTTAGGTGGAGTATTGTGGTATGGGAGGTAGTTTCCCGTCTGACGTAAGGAATACCGATGGTTCTACCCGGCTTGACCAGCCCCTATGGGCAGTTGAGTATGGGGTCTTCCTCAATCATTTAGAATCGGGCCTCGCAACATAACATAAGTGAGATAATATTGATGTGATGTAAAACCCATATAAACAATGATATTTCAGTGGGGGTGTTGCGGCGTGAGTAATGACGAAGAGGGGTATAAGGACTGGACCCTAAATGAATATTTCAACTGTACTGCGGGGATCAAAGTTCAATTTGATTTCTGTTCTGTCCCACATACATGCTGCAAAACGAATGAGGTAGGTTTGAAATATGTTGTATAACCTATTACCAAACAATAACGACATTTAAACGCTTTGTTGCAGATGACTCTGGAAAACATTGTGGGAAAAGAAGAAATTGCTCGTGACGAGCAATTTCTCCTTTTCCCACAATGTTTGGTGTCCCTTCAGATGATTTTTTTTTCAATTTCATCACATTTTGAAATGTCGTCTGCAAACTCTTTCAATTTGAGACAGTCGAAAATTAGGCGTTTGGTAAAGGAAATAAGATATGTAATTCAATGTTTCAGTATATTGTTGACAATCATATTCTTTTTTATAACCTTCCTACAATAGTAAACATATTGTTTGGCTATTTAAGTCTTAGTAACGAGAAGGCAATAATGTTTGTCGATTAGACATAAAACTCAAATTGATATAAATAACTGATTTGGAAACTATTTTGATTGAATTTAATCACGTTTTTTTTTTCAATATCATTATGACCATCAACATTACGATCTTCATTATCGTTATCATCATCATCAACAGTAATGTTATTATTAAGTGCAGAAACAGATAGAGCATCTATAGGCAAATAAATCAATATCAGATTTCGCTTCTCCTGAACGTTACATACCATACACAATTTTGATCTGATAATGACCATCAACGATACCATCGATAGAATCATCATCAGCATTGTGCTACAAGTATCAATGTCATTACCCTTTATGTGACTGCAGTATCATTACTTTTCATCATTTCATAATTATTACAAATTTCATTTTCATCATCACCACTATTATCCCCACCATCGTCATCACCCTTTATAATTATGTTATATCACCAAGTTTTAACGTTAAGCTGGCGGGCTCAGAACTCAGGGGTCCCGGGCTCTTGGTCAACCAATACGTCTCGTTTCGTGGGAACGTCCTTTGGCAAGACAAATCATGGAGAACCGTTACATAACTGACTTTTTTAACACCATATAAACTTACAGAATTTAATTATCCCACAGGGAGATATTGTGAACACAAAGTGCGGTCAAGGAATGGCAGACCCGAATCAAAATGTGACCATAAGAAACGCCAAGATCCACACAAAAGGTTGCTTTCTGGCGTTTCGGGAACAACTCAAGACGAACATACTTTGGATAGGCATTGTCGCTATAGCCATCATCATTCCTGAGGTGAGTAACAAACTGAATCATGGTTGGTGTGGGATGATGTCCTCTTTTTCAATGGGTTGCAGGATGCTCTATATCTGTCTCCCTCCACCTCTCTGTCTGCCTCTTTCTCTCCCCATCTCCTCACTCTCTGTATGTCCCCCTCTCTCTGCCTGTATCTCTCCCCCCTCTCTCCTAGTCTCTACCTTCCTCTGTGTGTCTCCCTCTCTATGTCTGTCTCCCTCTCTCTTCCACCCTGATAGCTCTCTCTCTCCCTCTCCCCTCCTCCTTCTCTCTCCCTCCCTCTTCCTCCCTCCTCTCTCTCCTCTCCCTCCCTCCCTCTCTCTCTCTCTCTCTTCCTCCTTCCCCCCTCTCTCTCTCTCCCTCCCCCTCCCTCTCTGTTTTCCTTCCGGATTTTAAAACGAGTAAACAATGTTTCAATTATATTGCAATGCCGTACTCTTCGCGGATTGAGCTAGACCCCTCATTTACCGGCAAATCAGGCCCTGTCATAGCCCGAATGATCCAGACGTAGATATTTCACATAGTTACAGCTTGGATCATCCAAGCCCTGTCGATATAGGTTGAATCAATGGCTTTCAATTAATAAACAAAATGTACCTCTCACGAAAATCTAAATCTACCATAACCGTGTTTTGAACCTCCGTGAAGAGGGGCCATGTAATTTCAAGTAAATGAACCATCTTTAAACGCATAACCAAATCCTAAACTACACATTTCATTCATGTATGCTTTCAATCATGGGATTGATATGCAAGTCATTAACATCATTCTGTAAAAAAATCCATTTCAGCTTTTTCTCTACAAACTTGCTGTGGATGTACGCTTTGACATTGACGTTCAGCAACAGAAACAGTTACGTTCACAGCAATACATAGACAGGGTAACGGCTATTTATTAACATACATGTATTCCATGCCATTGACGTTCAGCAACAGAACTAGTTACGTTCACAGCAATACATAGACAGGGTTGCGGCCATTTATTAACATACATGGATTCCATGCCATTGACGCTCAGCAACAGAAATAGTTACGTTCACAGCAATACATAGACAGGGTTGCGGCCATTTATTAACATACATGGATTCCATGCCATTGACGTTCAGCAACAGAAATAGTTACGTTCACAGCAATACATAGACAGGGTCGCGGCCATTTATTAACATACATGGATTCAATGCCATTGACGTTCAGCAACAGAAACAGTTACGTTCACAGCAATACATAGACAGGGTGGCGGCCATTTATTAACATACATGGATTCCATGCCATTGACGTTCAGCAACAGAAATAGTTACGTTCACAGCAATACATAGACAGGGTCGCGGCCATTTATTAACATACATGGATTCCGTGCCATCGACGTTCAGCAACAGAAACAGTTACGTTCACAGCAATACATAGACAGGGTCGCGGCCATTTATTAACATACATGGATTCCGTGCCATCGACGTTCAGCAACAGAAACAGTTACGTTCACAGCAATCCATAGACAGGGTCGCGGCCATTTATTAACATACATGGATTCCATGACATGGACGTTCAGCAACAGAAACAGTTATGTTCACAGCAATCCATAGACAGGGTCGCGGCCATTTATTAACATACATGGATTCCATGACATGGACGTTCAGCAACAGAAACAGTTACGTTCACAGCAATCCATAGACAGGGTCGCGGCCATTTATTAACATACATGGATTCCATGACATCGACGTTCAGCAACAGAAACAGTTACGTTCACAGCAATCCATAGACAGGGTCGCGGCCATTTATTAACATACATGGATTCCATGACATGGACGTTCAGCAACAAAAACAGTTACGTTCACAGCAATCCATAGACAGGGTCGCGGCCGTTTATTAACATACATGGATTCCATGCCATTGACGTTCAGCAACAGAAACATTTACGTTTACAGCAATACATAGACAGGGTCGCGGCCATTTATTAAAATACATGTATTCCGTGCCATCGACGTTCAGCAACAGAAACAGTTACGTTCACAGCAATACATAGACAGGGTCGCGGCCATTTATTAACATACATGGATTCCGTGCCATCGACGTTCAGCAACAGAAACAGCTACGTTCACAGCAATACATAGACAGGGTCGCGGCCATTTATTAACATACATGGATTCCGTGCCATCGACGTTCAGCAACAGAAACAGCTACGTTCACAGCAATACATAGACAGGGTCGCGGCCATTTATTTACATACTCCCTTATGTTGGAGTATACCCTTGTTGCCCTATATGGATTATTTTCGCTCAGTTCAACTATGAAAGCATAAGCAGGCATAAAAATAACTTATACATGAAAATAATCAACATTTTCTTAATGAAGTTGGTTAATAATTATTGTCACAAAAGAAGAAAATATTAAAGACAATTAGTTAGTTTTTGTTGTTAGAATTATTTCTCAATACAGATTCTACTGCTCCATTCTAAAGATATGGAGGAAATGAAAATAATTGCAATGCCTTTCAAGTTATCTTACAAGGAAAAAATTAACATTTATTATAATCCAATTAAAAACTTTTTGCAATTAGGTCTTTCCATAAATTGTTCAAAACCCTTATAACACAAGATGTTAGAAAATAACAACAAAATAGCGATTATTTCAACATGATGGCATACATTTCTTGCTCAATTTAGCACCTTTGGAAATGTAAGTGTCTAATTGGCTTGTATAAGTATTAGTTCTTCTTTTATAATATGTTTATATTGTTTTTGTCTTTGGTTATATGTTAATGCTGTTTGGTATTTTGTTAAGCGCTAATGTGTTTTTGTATTTTGTTACCATTTATATGTTAATGTCTTTTGGTGAATATTAATATGTTTTTGTTCGTTGTGCCATGTTTAAATAATTGTGTATTTGAATATGTTTATTTGGGTTTGTTTTATGTTTTTGGCTATTTTTGGTTTTCTATTTGTATGGTTTTGTCTTTTATTACTCATTTATATGGATTTATCTTTTATCAATTTGTTTATATGGTTTGGGCTTTTCTGACTGTTTATGTATTCATTTTATTGTTTCATACCTCTGATCATATCCACAGAAAGCAGTAAAAATTGCTAAATGGGATATAATTATGACTGTGATATATGAACATGTAAATAATTCAGAAATAATATTGCATATACATGTACATTCTTTTTTATTAAATGTTAAATCTGTAATAATTGTTGAAATCTCCATTTATTCCCACAAGATCATAGAAAAGTATGCACTTTCCATGGTCAAAAACCTCACTAAATGAAAGCTATTAATTTTTTTTTTTTTTTTTTTTTTAAGTCATTCATTCTCTCATATGGGAATTTGTAAACACCCCAAATTAAAAACAAAACTGGAAAAAAAAAAAAATCTTGAATCAAGTATTACACTTCCTATATGACATGTATGTCGAACCAATTAAGACAAAAGAATAAATTACTCATTCGGAGCAATTTATTCTTTTGTCACAATGATTTCCTTAGATTTTCAAAGCAGATGCATAAAAGCGAGGTATTATAAAGTAAAGAGGTACCTTATCATTTTGATATGAAAATGGAGACAGAACACAAATTACTTGGTTGTATTTGTTTAATTTTCATTTATTGTGTCTCCTGTAATGTAAAACCAGGAATGGAATTTTAGTTGAAATAATTTTTTATAAATTAACAATTGTGAACCAAGTTTTTAGAACTTAATTCAATCTAAATTAATCAACTTCATGGATACAAAACCAGTGCTCACTCAGAATATAGATTCATTGAACGTCTGAAGGTCACCCCACTATACACAGGAATCCAACAAACAAACCTTGCATCCCCAATCTTAGTTAAAATAAGGTTACATATAGACAACCTTTAAGAGTTTTGAGCTTTTCAAGCATCCACAAGGCCATCTGAAAGATAATTACGTAAAACAAAAAAACCTTTCACACATGCCATTCTTGTTTAAACAAGCTAGAAGCAAAGAACTTTGAAATACATTGTGAAAAAGGAGAAATTATTTATTCAACTTTCTCCTAATGTAATGTTGTGAAGTTCAGTTCAACTGGCCCTTGCTGCACCAAAATATTTTAACACTATGTAATTTCCAAGATCATACTCATATACAAAACAATATGGCACAAATTTTTAAAAGGGCACAAAGTACCAAAACATGAGCATTTTCTTTTCATAACACACAAAATTTACATGTAAGAAACGTAGAAATGATTCAGACAAGGCAAAAGTGATCAGCAAAATCTCATAAAGAGAGCATGTGACTGGTCAAAATTGAAAGCAATCGCAGTTGCAGATTAACCTATAACCAAACAATAACGGTATTTGCCAGTTTGTTGCAAATGACTCTGGAAAACATTGTGGGACAAGGAGAATTGCTCTTAACGAGCAATTTCTCCTTTTCCCACAATGTTGTCTGCCCTATCAAAAGATTATTTTTCAATTTCATTACATTTTCAAATGTCATCTGCAAACTCTTTCAATTTGGGACTGTTGAAAATTCAGTGTTTGGTAAAGGGTTAAAAAATATTATAAAGAACTTTTAACGAGTGGAAATGAAAAGAATATAGAAACCACTGCGATAACATAACTACATGTTTATGATGACCATTCTTCTCCATTTGTCTAAACGATTTCTTAAATCTTCTTCTATACATGCATTAAAACAAATATCTTTGAAATCAATGGTTTAAAATCAAAATTTAACAAGATACCACATGTTATACTGGTATTTCCGAATTACAAGTAAAGTTGAGCAATTTACAGCAGTATCAGTCACATCAAATTGGAAGCAGAATTTCATTTCAGTAAGCATACTCAAGAACTGAAGTCATAAACCTTACATAATCCCCAGTGTGAATGGTTCTTATAACCTTTATAATGCTGGAACCAACTTCATGCTTATGCAAACAGGTTGGTTCCAGACCAGCCGCCAAATAAATTGGCGGCTGGCCTATGATCTAACCGGTTTGCTACTGTGAGTATCTTACCTCATCATAATGAAGTAGATATTTAAGGTTTTGAAAAGCAGACAACATAAGAATCTGTTTTAGAAAATTACCCAGCATTCTAAGGGTTGTATCATTTTATTGAATATTTTACATAGAATCAAGGATGGCAAAGTTGAGGGACCTTATTACCCAGCTATCCAAAAGTCTTAAAGCACTAGTAAATCTTAACTGAAATTTACAATATAACCATTCTACAGAAAAGAGGAGTAAAATTTTGGTAATTATAGACAATTAAATCAAAAACAGATTTTGCCACTACTATGAATAGTTATTGTCTAAAATAAAGTGTTTGCAGACAGATTAGTTTGTTATGAAACAAAACCAACTTTCTATTCAAAATTTATTAAAAATTATATGGTTACATATCAAAATATTTACAGAAGAATTTTCTTATTCATTCAACATGTGCAATGCACAAGTTGAATTCTTGAATGAGACTTTTCAACAGTTAACTAATACATTGACCTATAAGCTGACATTCTCAATCTAGATAAAACCAAATGAACCGTAACTGGGGAAAATGAGTAAAGCATTCACACTTTTCCAGATTTATGCTTCCTGTAAAACGAAACTAAATCATCAAGCCCGTCTTTATCAAGTTCATTCCCATCACCCATTGTTAAATCCTCTATCGCATCCACGAGGCCTTTCCTGTTCCCTGGCTGTCGTTTCTTTTTCTGCTTGTAATCGTTATTCCCGTTTTCTCCGTCATCGTCTTCGCTATTCGAGTTCTCCTCACTGTCCTGTTTGACAGGGACGTACCGAACTTCGGGGTTTGGTTCGCAGATGTTGTGTTGAAGCTGTATTCGCTCATTAATATTTAAGGCACAACCGTCATTCAGCAGCTTAATAGCAATCCGTGCAATGTTTAGAGAATCGTCTATCCCACTATGCGGGCTCCCCTCGAAGGTCATACCTATAATGACATGAATAATAAATCAACAAATACTGATAGATTGTTTCTTTATATGGGGTGAACCACTGTTTCAACAGTATTTCAGTTATTTTAAGGCTTTCCTGGATTTCACCAGTACTAGGCAGGGCTCTGTAACATGCTGCCCAAGGTATTGTCACAAAAAATTCCAGTGCTGCTGGTGAGGAATTAACCAAGAACCCCTGAGGCACAAGTGCTACACCTAAACATCTGGGCCACACAGAACCCTGAATAGGGTTTGAACGCACATCAACAGATAAGGTCATTTTGGAGGCTTTATGATGAAATAGATGTAGATAAAAGAATAGTTAACAAGCTAAAATGGGTTGGTTACAAACAAAATCAAGAATTTGTTGAGAGTAAATTATAATAAATAATGAATTTGAAACAAGTAAATCATTGTTAAAAAGTTATATATGTAACGAGTGAATGTCTGTATTTCTGTATCTCAAATGAGTAAGAATCCCACTATGCTGTGCCCCTCAAAAGTCATATCTACAATACATGAATAATTTGTATGCATAAGTATATATTTCTATAATTACATGTTAACATTCAGGGTTGTATTCCTAAAAAAAAAGGCATGTATTAGAATTGTCTTCCCTTCTCTAAAAAGCTTTTATTTTTCCCGTAGTGACGTATTTTACCCCAAAGGAATTAATTTCGAATAAAAAGAAGACTTGATATTGCCTGAGAAAATGTAATTACCCAAAGACCTATCAAAGGGCATGTTTGTTGTTCCATGAATATGGAATATTGCATAATAACATGACTTTTGATAGGTCTATGGGTTTTAACATTGTGTGTAAATTTATGATTGCCTGTCTACTTAAAAAAGACAAAAACTTTTACCAATGGCAAATGCCTTTCTCATCCACCTAAAAAACCTTTGATTCTTAAAAATTTGAATAAAACAGGTTTTTGCATTGCTGTTGTTATTTTGGTACACCAGTAAAAGGTCATTTTCAAAAATATCTATACAAGCTCTCAATATTTCCTCACCAGTACTGCACAATATTGTTTTCTCAAGGCGCTGACTGCTTTGTCACATAAACACAATTACTTAACAGATGTGAGATATGATCAATCCATGTCACATTGAATTCATGAAACATCGGTAGAAAAATCCCAAAGCTGGGTCTCCGGATGCCTGTATTCGAATTCTGAGACACTATATGCTTTGCTAATTTAGCTCAATTGTTGTTGTACCCGTATAGGTATTGAGTGTCATTTCCATCAAATCAGGGTGTTCAGTGCAAATATCTTTGCTCTTGGTAATTTATCACATTTACAGGACAGCTAAAATTCTCTGAGAATCTAATCTATGTGTTCACTTGACATATGGATGACTGGACAAGTTTTTTACTTTTCAATCAAAGCAAAATCAAGACAACCAATTTAGATTCCATAAACTACGACAAAATGTCCCCACAAAATTTTTTCAGTCCAAACTAATAAGGCGATAGTGGTAGAGCATCATCCTCTAGTCTTAAGGGTCCTTGAATCAATTCCTTTTAGCCGAGAGGTAAAAATGCCGAGACTATCCCCAAAATTTATGCGAGTAAAGGTTTACTATCCAGGAAGCAGTCAGGAAGAGTAAAATCTAATACCCTACAAGCCTCCGTCACAATCGATGTAAAATAAAGTTTAAACCAAAATGTTAACTTACCTAAGCTTTTCAACATGGTTTCAATCCCTCCCCTTTCACAGCTATAAAAATTACAGTAGCACTTCCGAATATTCACCCACTTTTTAGACCAGCTGGGCATTGGGATGCTGCTTTCCTTGCACTGGTAATACATGAAGCGAAACATGTCCCAGGGACTGAAAAAAATGGTTAAGATTCTTTATAATCAAACTCTTCTACAAGGGGGGGGGTTTAAAGCCTTGTTAACAGTGAACATTTTTCATTTCTTTTACTGCTTTCCTTGATTTCACCAGAACTTTTCCTTCCAATGGCTATTCTCTAGTGCACATCATGTGGCAGTACAGCTGCTGTTCAATTTTAAAGAAATTAAATTTCAACATACAAATTCCATCTCATCTGAGAACAAGTAGCTTTAAAAATAATAATAAATTATATGTGATCACCATGTTCAGCCAATGACAGTTTAATAATGCACCATAAATCATAATTTGCTTACAATCATAATCTTAACAAACAAACATGATGTAGGGAAATGACTACCAAGACAAGCCGTTGATCGTATAGTGTACAACTTTAATTTCAGTATTCACAAGAATGTTCCTAGTAAAACATCCTTGCCGGGCTGAATAGCGTCTCCCGGCCCGAGGGGCCATCGCATTAGTGCGCTCTCTCAGCTCTCAACTCCAACCCTCACAAAAGTCGATAAACAGCCTTGTTATATAGTATAATATTGGACAACTATGCCGTAATATTTGTATTTGTTACACAAGACAAGTTACATTGGACCATCTGGACTTGTTACGCCAGGCCTGTACCCCTTTCCTTCACTACACATAATACAGTAAAAAGACTGAAACCATACCCATCTGTTAAAACAGCGAATGATTTCTCTGTTCCCAATTCACGTGCAGCCATCCAGGCCTCTACCCGCTTTAAAACCTCTGGAAACTCATCAGACTTGTCCACTTTGTCCTGAATGAAAGCAGAAATTACAAAAAAAAAAAAAACTGAAACAATTTTAATTTTCTTCTGGCTTTAGCACACACACACACACACCAAGCAGTTTGGCCATATAAGACTTTTTAAATGATTCAAATTGAAACTTAAAGCAACGGTAAACAAAAATAATGGGGTAAGAAAATTACTTTTTCACTGTAATATTGGTTTTGAATTAAACTTATTTATTTTACATTGATTATGACAGAAGCTTGAAGATTATCAAATTCAAGCGAGCTGGTTTGTGTACGCCTCAGGCATTGTTTTACACAGTTCAACTTAATGTTCCAGAAGCAAATTACTATTCCTTGCACTATATATTTGTCTCTGAATAGTTTAGAGCACTGTCTAACCTGCGTAATTCCAGTCAGTTTCACGCAGAATTCGGACAACTTGGGGTTGACAATCGGTCTTACATACTCTTGCATCTTGTCAACCTGAAACAAGAGAATAGAACATACTTATGACCCTACAATTGAATTAGGACACATTTCTTTTTTATTTGGTGAGTCACACAAATCAAACAGCAACAGCAGTCAGAGTTCATACAGACTTACGACTTTCTAATTCCATGATTTTTCCACGACAAAAGCTGATTTTCCAAGACAGGTGACATACATGTCTTTGCAAATGAAGTAAACCCTAGTGATCAAACAACTCCTGCAGGAGTTATTTTTGTTTGCTAATGAATGAACAAAGATTCAACATCATAAAACTGTATGATTCAACATCTCAGCAAGAAAGTTTCCTTTTTCAGTTGGTTTAAAGAACAAACTCAGTGTGGTACTTGAGCTTGATTTGTTTATCTCACTGCATGTTCAACATGTTTGGCCTACTCTTCACATGCAACTAAGAGCTGTTTCTCCCATGTTGGATAAATTGCTTAATTTGTCACACATGTTACACAAGAGACATATGTATACATAAAAATCTGGAATCTATGGTCGCGTAGTAGTTAGCATTGGTACCTTTAACAAAGACCAGAAATCCCAATAAAATGCATGGTATTGACTCATATTAAATGGAATCTTTCAATCATATGCTTTGGGTCCTAAAAGAACAGATTCAACAAGAGGAACCTCTGAACCTTTGCAGAGACATGTCGAAATTCTACAATATTAATCAATATCCTTATTGGGGTTTTATATTGCATCAACAATTTTACAGTTACATTGCCACACCCTGCTCATCATTGATGGGAGAAGATCCCTTACTTAACTGCCTATAAATGCCATTCAAAATTGGTCAAAGCATTGGCATTCTTTTGGTCAATCGGCAGACTATCTCTCATGAAATTTCGAATCCAGAGCCAAAGTAACTTGAATGCACAGGGAGAGAGGTTTCAGCAACTAAAGTTTAGTACTCTAACCAATAGGCAATGGCAGACACGTCATAACGTTTTAGCTACCTTATAAGGGAAGACCAAATAAAAGGTGTATTTTAATAATTAACCTTTTTACTTTTTCACCAAATCCTGACTCCCTTTTTATGGCGGTACTCATTATAATTCTCTTTGGTGAGAAGATTTTAATAAATACAGTCAAACTTGTGTTAGGAGGTCAGCCTATGAGAAAGAGTAAATTGGCTGTTTAAGACAGGGTGGCTGCTTATCACAAATTGATGTACACTATAAAAATAACAATGGGACTTTCTGTAGTGGTTGTTTAAGGCAAGTTGGCTGCTTAAAAGGGTGGTTGCTTAACACAAGTAAGACTGTACCTACAAAATAAGAGTCTCAATTTTCATTCAAAAATACAAATTACGTTGACTTTTGTCTAAGAACATCTTGTTTAACTTACAACCTCCCTTGTATTCACATCTATAAGGACAATTGGGAATTCTATAATTTCATGTCTATAGCTTGTGTTCCCTTCATCGCAGGTGGCTTCAAAGTCAATGACAGCGAGGTAGTCATATTTTGTTTGTTTATTGCACTTTGGCGACAACTTGCGGCTTCTGTAGAAGTTTTTCAGGCGCTTTTTGAGGACTTCTTTTACCCCTCTGTTTAAATGAATTAAAAGAAGAAACATGTATTTGGAAAATGACACAATACAAAGCAAGATTCCTCACAATTCATACAGTAACCTACTTTAAATAGCACAATAACAAGCTACAGTGTATGTACATGTACAGGCAAATATGAAACATCTTTGCAGAAAAATTATCCTTTGACCTGACGTTTTAAAATCACAAGGTTTGGAAAGTATCTTGCCTTTATTGCCCGGCTGGCCAAAAAAACCTTAACTGACAATAAAAAGTTTTGCAGGAGTTTGATACATTACCAGCCATTATAAAGACAAATGCAGGTAAAGATTTGGTATTTACACACAAGTTAATAAAAAATCAGACTTCCCCATTCCTTAATCAGATTAAAAAAGAAAATGCTAAAGGTAATTTAATCTTTTGTCATAGCAATGTAAGCCCATACGCCACAAAGTTGTCTGAATCTGGAATGATTACGTCCGGGACTTGGCTCTAAATAAAACCAATAGCAAAAATAGTGTCCTTATTTCAAGTTCAGTAATCTAACAACTAGGGTCTTCTTCCTCCTTGATTGATGGATTGTGGAGAAAATAAAGGCACATGGAAGGAGATTAATGCTATATCAAACTATAGTATTTGGTGAACTTTTGGCCAGATTCAAATAATTATCACAAAAAAAGCCCATCAGCACAACTTAAACTTTCGTCAACGAGAAGTCAGTTAAATAATTGATATTGGCCTGGTCATATGATACACACATTTTTGAACCGACTAATTAGAATTCTTTATCGAAAATATGTAAACAAATAGAATGTTGAAACACATGATTGGATTAAAGACAACCATATTTCCATCACAAAATAACTGATTTTAAAGACGTTTATTGAATAGGGTCTCACAGCATTCATAGATCAATTTTCATGACTTTTAGACAAAAGAACGCCATATATTTTTCAGTAATTTATTTGTATTCATATTCTTTCATGTGCCTTTGAAGAAACATGGAGCATACCTTGTATCCAGATGAAGTTCCTTCAGTTTGTCCTGGAGCTCCTGCCGTGTGAGACGATTAATCTCTCCGTTGATGCGGGATATTTTCTTGTACACCGGATCACTATACTGTCCATCCTTATAAACCTTAGGTTTAGTTCCTGAGGCCATCATTTCTACTATATCTCTGTAATGAAGATCGGTTTGTTAGTTCAAACTGTGCTAATTTATCATGTATCAAGGTGGTTTACAGTTAGAACGTCCCAATGTCAGAACGTCCCGTTGTTAGAACGTCCCAGTATTTGTCAAAACGTCCCAGTATAATTGTCAAAACGTCCCATTTATTAAAAATATTTGTCAAAACGTCCCACAATTATTTTGTTATGCCAAGCAAACAAATTAATTGATATATAAACTCAATTTCTTTGTTCAAATAATGTATCTATATTATATTTATACTATATTAACTTGTATAAACATGTGAAAATAAAAGATCGTAATTCGAAATTGTTTTATTTTTATGTTAATCTCCAAATATGAACTCTCCAATTATCACGCAGTAATTGGACGTCCTTAGTTTACATAATCGAAGCTAATTCGAGGTGAGGAAACCAGATTAAAGGATGACAGTGTACTGGCCGACATTTGATGTCCAATTAATTAATTACAATTAGGTCAAACTTTCTTATGATCATAAATGTCGGTTTCGACTAATATCAATGTGTAAAAAACATGCAGTACTATATAATGGTACGTTTTTTTGCGTTTCCAATCATTTAATATCAAATCGCGAGTGCATTTAGATCAAGGAGAGTGTATTTTGGATACAAAGTTTGACTAAATATTTCAATTTTTGTGATACATGTTAATTTTGTGCATAATGGAGCCCCTGTGTGTCGTCAAAGACCTAATAAACACAGATAAGCAACTCTGCAAAATACCATTCTTTCTCGCGTTGACATCTCGTTCGCGAGATTTTGTCTTCCTGTAAATACTGACGCTTTATTTTGTTAATCAAAGCGTCTGCCGTCGCTAATCAGCTATGGTAGCCCTTTTATTGACCCTCCCGACCCCAAAAACCAATAAACAGATGGCCACCAGCTGTGGTGCCCTGCTGTGATAATTACCGGGGATTATAACTTATTGTAATATTGCACTGTGTCAAACTGAAAAATTTAGCTAAATTTTATGACGGAGGAAAATTTCAGCAGCAAAATTTACTGTTAAAATATTAGCTTAAATCTATACTTTTGTGGAATGGGTCTCTAAATGGGAATTATCTGTTTTTGCGGCATATCATGTACAATATTCTATGAATTAATAATTCGTAATGGGGGACATTCTATTTTCTTTGAAAAATGTACTGAATACCATCAACATCTGCATCATCATCATCATCATCATCAACAATGTTAGAATTATATTATCAAACAACAACTAGCTAAAGGTTTTATCCATTCTAATAAAATCTAGATATAAAAAAATAAATGCGTGTGTATTTCTATTTATAAATGAAAAATGATCGTTCGGATAAATTTTCAAATAAAGATAAACGTTCAGGAAGAAAGTTCATCATTTCTGTTTCAATAAGAAATTTTCTGTAAGTAGATCATTGTCATGTGAAACAGTCTCATTCCAGTGAACGGTCGTCAGATTTCTAAAACAACTTGGCACAAGAAAGAACGTATGCCTGACCTTTTTTTTTAAAGAGATACAGACTTGGCTACCTAACATAAAAAAGCAACCTTACATGTGATATAAATGGAATTAATGTACGAATTTGTAGAAAGAAAATATTTAGCATATAAACCATTGTTTTCAATAAATGAAAACTTCATTTTTTCCCTTATCAAAATTCTAGATAATTCGAAAAAGAAGGGTTATCAAGTGATATACAGGAAGCTTGCATCATACTATTGTACTTTATTGTCAACTAAGAATTTGAGTTATCCCCGTGGGGGTTAAGATAACAGACATTCCAAAGACTAGGCTAACTTTAGAATTACATTTTGTATTAGATCTTTTATAGAGTGTCTTCTCAGCTAGAGCCATATACTTCTGCGCACAAATATGCACACGAGTCTGCTTTTTATCTCTTGATTTGCAGCATGTTGATGTCATACACTTCCAGCACACACAAACATGCTGTCATTAGTGGCAAATTTTACACTTTCTTTGCATGGCAATTATTTCCAGCTGAACCAAACAGAACATATCGTTACATCTTCAACGTATACAGTTTATATACAATAAGAGAGTACTAAGAATAAATTCAAATTAAAAAACAAAAACAAGACCAGTTAAGAGAATTTAAATGCCTCTTAACATCACAAAAATATGAAAAAAAGTTCTTGATCTTCCCTTGTTCTATAAAAATATGTGTAATGAATCAAAGTTTGTCTAAATCAACCCATATTTTGTTTTTGTTTCCGAGGAGTTAGACAAAAACTATTGCTCTACTACTAAAACATGCAACCATATGATTTCAAAAAACCAAGACCAGATAAGAGAATTAAAATGCCTCTCAACATCACAAAAATGTATAAAAGTCCTTGATCTTCAATTGGTCGATAAAAATATGTGTAATGAATCAAAGTTTGTCTAAATCAACCCATATTTTGTTTTTGTTTCCGAGGAGTTAGACAAAAACTATTGCTCTACTACTAAAACATGCAACCATATGATTTCAAAAAACCAAGACCAGATAAGAGAATTTAAAATGCCTCTCAACATCACAAAAATGTATAAAAGTCCTTGATCTTCAATTGGTCGATAAAAATATGTGTAATGAATCAAAGTTTGTCTAAATCAACC
Organism: Cerastoderma edule; assembly: GCA_947846245.1. Lineage (NCBI taxonomy): Eukaryota > Metazoa > Mollusca > Bivalvia > Cardiida > Cardiidae > Cerastoderma > Cerastoderma edule. The sequence continues at coordinate 36,038,422 of OX401415.1, forward strand.
CATATTTTGTTTTTGTTTCCGAGGAGTTAGACAAAAACTATTGCTCTACTTCTAAAACATGCAACCATATGATTTCAAAAAACCAAGACCAGATAAGAGAATTTAAATGCCTCTCAACATCACAAAAATGTATAAAAGTCCTTGATCTTCAATTGGTCGATAAAACTATGTGTAATGAATCGAATTTTGTCTTAATCAACCCATATTTTGTTTTTGTTTTCGAGGAGTTAGACAAAAACTATTGCTCTACTACTAAAACATTCAACCATATGATTTCAAAAAACCAAGACCAGATAAGAGAATCTAAATGCCTCTCAACATCATAAAAATGTATAAAAGTCCTTGATCTTCAATTGGTCGATAAAAATATGTGTAATGAATCAAAGTTTGTCTAAATCAACCAATATTTTGTTTTTGTTTCCGAGGAGTTAGACAAAAACTATTGCTCTACTTCTAAAACATGAACCATATGATTTCAAATAACCAAGACCAGATAAGAGAATTTAAATGCCTCTCAACATCACAAAAATGTATAAAAGACCTTGATCTTCAATTGGTCGATAAAACTATGTGTAATGAATCGAAGTTTGTCTTAATCAACCCATATTTTGTTTTTGTTTCTGAGGAGTTATACAAATACTCTACCATCCCATTCAATTCTAGACATATAGCACTTTCGGTTCTATTGATGATACACATTTTAAAACACGTGTTTCACCAGTGGTAAAAGGAAATCAATTGTCTCATATGCAATTATTAATAAAAACAACACACTAATAAAGGAATGTTAAAACTATCGAAAAAATAATAAAATAAACGTTAGTTTTCACGCTTTATTCAACCTTCGTTTACATCGTCTAGCTGGCAGACACACTTCAGTGCAGACGAGATTAGGAAGTCTCGCATAGTCTCCCGAAATCTCATCCTCCACAAGATGATAAGGGAGTTCGGTCTTTACCTATGGGGAGTTGCTTATCTGTGTTTATTAGGTCTTTGGTGTCGTTTATAAGGAAGAAGGAAGTGAGGAGGAGGCAGCACGCCATTCAGTGTGACTGCGAGCGATGGCAACATCGCACGTGCAATTCAGGTAAGTCTCAATTTTAACTGCAACTTAAAGACAGCATTGAACAGAATGATTCATGTTTCATCTCTGTGAATGTACTTGCACTCATTCTATAAAACTGACTTTGAGATTTTCTATTAGACGCCAAACTCACATATCCAATTTAATAGTCATTAGACATTTAAGCTCAAGTCATTTGCGTATAGAAGTTATTTCAAAATGTACATAACACCTAGCCACATCTTAAAGGGAATCAAATGTGCAAGTAGTAAGTTTTATATTTGGGAGAAATGCATGCTTTAATAGACATTTCATGGAGGATGTAGTCTGTATTTTTAACGCATGAATTAGATGGTTGCATTAAAACAACAAAACATATTCCTGTTTAATCATTACTGATTTTGTTGTGAAGCGATGTGGAACTGAAAATCACAAATAACAATTAAATTATTAGATACTTTATTGATGCATATTGTCATAGGCCATATGAGATTATTGTTAAAAGTAATAATTGGGCATACCTTTTCCCTTATGTATTTGCAGCTACAGAGAAGGTTCACTTTCAACTACAGCCCTACTGAAGACCGTTTCCTCTATATATAAACATAAAACACCCGTTGACGGTGGGCAGGAAGACACGGATTAATGGCAATCAAATATTATGTATATTTGTGTAACTATATAGGAATAACCTGTGTAAATAAGTATCATCAGTGAAACTGGTAATAAGAGAATATCTTCAATTAAATGAAAATAATAATGAAATATTATTATTGCCTTTTCGTAATTCCTATATTGATATCAAATTCTCTATCAATAAAACCAATAACGTAAAACCAAAGACCTAATAAACATTACGTCATTGATATAACTTATACTTTTTTTAAACTAGATGTACTTATTTAACATACTTACCACTATCTTACTTATACTCAATTAAGTGGGACGTTGTAGTGGGACGTTCTGACAATTTTTCCTACCCCTACTGGGACGTTTTGACAAATACTGGGACGTTCTAACAACGGGACGTTCTGACATTGGGACGTTTTAACTGTAAACCATCAAGGTAGCCGAATCAGGCATATTTTTACCTTAGTTGTAAGAACTTCAATAGCCCCTATCAACAAAGACTAAAGTTTATCAATACTTGCCAGAGATACTTTGTGTAATTCGATAAGAAGCAGCAGTGTTAAAAGGTGAACAAACACCACTGTTTGATTAGAATTATTCACCCTAATCAGCACGTTGACTTGCGGTCAAAATCAGTCCTAGACAAATTGAAACTCGAGTTGAATGAAAGAGGCGTTCTAACTTCTTTTTAGGATTCTGCTCACAACGTCATTTATTTGTGGACATGAAGGTACACAATCGAGAATTATTATTATCATGTTACAATTAAAAGAGCTTACCAAAGTGTTGAATTGTGTGACGAATATGATTTAACAAAACAAACCATCTAATGTAACGTTTAGGACTTTGAAATGTATTTTCGTTCTTTTTCCATCCTGGAACAAAACGCAGCTTCTTGTGACGAACAATCTCAGCCGCTTAACTCTTCTTTTATATAAATATAATTTTTTTGATAAAAGCAACTTTGATATGATGAATTGAAATTCAAAAAGTATGTAATAACGACATGAAATACTGCTGAAACCATTATTTATTGGAAATATAATCTAATTTTTTAAAAACAACAAGTCGAATTTTTTTTTTTATATGGTTTAAGCAGTCATCTGAAAATGGTTGCCAAACAAACACTTCCTGAAATGTCAAGATTTATGAATAATGGCGAAATTCTGTTGTATTTTGTGATCTTTTTAAGGTAAAAATGGTTTCATACAACAATAAAAGTTTATACTAATCCCTGTTAAAGAATGAAAACTAACTTCGCAATTGTGACATTTTTAGTGTCATCGGATTCCGTGTATTTAATTTTCGATATTTGCGATCGCCTTAAAATTCATCATGCATCAATTTAACAAGATCTACATCAATATCATACATCAGCACAGTCACACTTGTTTATTATTCGACGGTTGGTGCTAGGTCAAGTATATTTAGGAAACGATTGAAAGTTAGAAAAGATCTGATGGCTAAAAGAAAGTGGTGCCATCTTGTTTTCACCTCTTCAACACGGGTGACGGTCGTTTCGGTAAATGACTAGTTCGGTAAAAAAGAAAACTAGAGTAAAAGGTCTGGCTGGTTCGGTAAAAACCTATACTAGATAAAAAGTAATTGTACATAGTGAATGAAATGTATTTGTTTAAGAACTTAAATTATAAAATTCCTCCTTTAAACATCTAGTTTGATTGTTTTAATACTTAGGGTGAGAAATTCCTACTAACATGCATGTCTCTGGTCAAATCATTGATTGTATTTTGTGTGAATTAAAATGTTGTAAGTATGAAAAGTACAGTGTGTATCAAAATAGAAATAAACTATTTTGCATGTATGTAAATAATAGTAAGTGTTAATTAATTAGCACTGAATTAATATGGGATTTAACTTTTTTTAACACCCAATTTAACTGTTGTACTCTCTAGTATTGGTATTTTTTTACCGAACTAGTCATTTACCGAACTGACCTGTAATCCTTCAACACAGACCTCTACAGTTACAGTGGCTACAACCGTAATGGGTTACTTATAGCTGGATGCCTAACAACTGGTACAAGACATGGGAAACAAAACATCATTTAGTAAAGCTGAGCATTATATTTTCCGTCATCCAACTCACAAACAATCCTTTAATTGTAGAATATGGAAAAAAAAATCATTTCTGTCAACAAGACTCATTCGAAAGCAATGGATGTAAATGTTGGTAATGAAAGAATCTTAAAATGTCTTAAAATGAGGTTGTTTCTGTTTTTACTTCAAACGAAATCATTTCAACCTCATTTCATTTTTATTTCACATGATCAATTAAAAATACATGTGAGTTCAGGGAGATCCAATCTATTTATGTCACTATATTTGTCAAGCACTGAGACAGGAATTGATAATGGGCTAAATAGAATTCTTCCTAATAGTGAGCTGGGTAATCTGAAGCTATCCAAGGTTGGTACAGACACAATGCTGGTGGGTAATATGTTTCACTCTCGCACTGTTCTAACAAAGGACAAGTTGGATAGCCTCTGGTCTGTTGTACGTTCTTGAAAAAAAACACTAAATTGACAAAATATATACTGTCTTCATGCGTAAGGAGTAAAGGATTTTGATATTCTGTAAACTTTTGATTATATTAATAACATATATTATTATATTACATAGTACAGACCACAGGGTAACTATAGACTCCTGTGGAATGAAAGCCTTCAATATATGATAATGCATGAAGCTTTGAATTTGTTATTTCAGCTGTTTATGTTCTCAAGGCGTGGGAAGTGTGCAGTATTGTTGGAGCGGTACAGAGGACGATCTCTCAAACTGGAAAAACCAGTCATGCTCAACCCGCAGTACGTCATTAGGGAACTTAATGTCAGCCAAAGTACTCCCTGGTCACGACGATGATGATAACACAACTAGTATACCATCCCCTGGAAGTTTTGAATGTATGGCTTTCAAGCATGAAGACGTTACCGTAGATGGGGATGGAACTATAACAACTTTTACAGCCAAATATAGCTGTGATTTTGAACATGTTTGTTCTGACAAAGAGATGGAGAAAGGGATTAATGTAAGACCCTTTAGGTTGTATTTACCCTTTAGGTTGTATTTACCCTTTAGGTTGTATTTACCCTTTAGGTTGTATTTACCCTTTAGGTTGTATTTACCCTTTAAGTTGTTTTTACCCCTTGGCTTACACTAATTTTGATTATTTTGACGGGACCAAATTGAAAGCTAGAGCAGTGAACAATTATGGAGGTATGCGGATAGCGCTTATGTAGCCTAATGGTTCATTAGAGTACAGGATTTCAAACACATTGTCCATTACCCCATGGCTTCAAATCCTGGTGACAGCATTTGGACTATCATGAGAGGTAGTCTTCTGACTGGCTATCAGAATATCGATGGTTCTGCCAAGTTTTACCACAGGGAGAAAAATCATAATAGACCTTTATTAACACTATATATACACTTGTGTATATATAGTGTTAATAAAGGTCTATTATGATTTTTCTCCCTGTGAGTTTTACCAGCCCTAAAGGCCAGTTGAGGATGGAGACTTCCTCCATCAAAATGAGTTGGGCATTGTAATTTAATTGAATTAATGTCTATGCGATGTTTACTTACAATACCCATATAGACAAATGAATAAATTGTTAAAAAAAATATGAATTATTGTCAAGATCAAGAGGATCCTGATTCTTCATGAGATTATCTCAAAGATTAATTCACTGAATAGAATTAGTTTGCCAATTTGATCCTGCCCTTAATGACAGATTACCTTAGGGTCTACCATCACCACTTTTAAGCATTGCACATGAATTGTAAAAAGACTGAAATCTTGTTGATGTTATGTCAAACTTATTAAAGAAAAAATTAGCTCTTAGACCTATATTGTGGGTACTTATTACAAAAGGATTCTAAAGATGATCATTTTCAATGACAGTACTTTATTCCTATTATAATGTAGGTATCCTGCCCATAATACACAATTCATATTCTATATATACATGTATATTTATTATTCATTATTGCATGAGTGGTGATGCAAACATTTATCTGGTTAAATATATGGCAATGATTAATGGCAATGTGTCTAGTTATCTAATTTTCATCAAGAAATAATTTTCTGATTTTAAGTGCTTCTTATAGATATTAAACAAGTGAATTAACTTGAACTCATCCAAATGTTAGCAATTTTATCGTTGAAAAAGGATGCATAACAGTCTAGACAAAGACGTCAAAACCTCCTTTTCTTTCTAGTTTCAAAAGGATGGGAGAAATGGTACACTTTACTGCTGTAATTCCACCAATAACTGCAACAAGCACATCTTGATACAGAATCCCCCGCATGCACATAGATGTTATAAAGCCTTCAAGGATGAAAACACACAAACAAGTAAGGATTGGGGACTACCATCCACAGCAAATAAATCTGTTTAACCATTTTGGAGTTTGTGACAGATCCAATTCGAAAGCAAAAGTTTATGACAAAAGGAAAATTGAAGAAACGCTCTTTTCCTTATAATGTTAGGTAGAAATCAATACGACATAAGGATAACTGGCCTATACATTCTTGCAATATTCTTGTTTTCGAAGCAATGGCAGGGGTATTTTTCAGTCAAATGTCGCAAATTTCTAGTTTACTTATTCTGGCATATCTATTTTAAATAAATTGTGAAACAAGTTCGGATCATTTAGATAAAACACTTGATTCTGTTTAATGGTTACATAGCAAGTGCTCATACAAAGTATGTGTTAATGAAAAGTCAAACAAAATGGGTCGCACAGGTATTGAGCCGTCAACCTCTGTGACTCAAGATTAATAAGGATTGAACAAAAAATAGACATATGTTTTTGAAAGGAAAGAAGTGGCCTCCGTGGCTAAGTGGCTCAAGTATAGAAATTGGTCCCTCTCTGCATGCGTTCAAATCCCAGTGATGGCATTAAGATTTTCGTGAAAGGTAGTATCCTGATTGGCTTAAGGAATGGTGATGGTTCTACCAAGCTTGATCAGCCCTTATTGGCAGTCAAGTTTAGGGTCTTCCTCCATTTTATTACAAACCTGGCATCGTAACATAACTGAATTAATGTTGACCTGACGTTAAACCTATATAAGATAGCCATGAACTATGACAGAAATTGTTACTTTTGCAGTAAATGTGGAGACTTGTCCATCACAAGATACTTACTGCCTGAAAGTGACGACACACAAGTCTGTGGTGGACAGAAGCTTACAACTGATCAACGAGAGTTACAGCTGTGACATCAACAATGTGTGTGGTGAAAAGGGTCTGACAGATTCACTGGATAAAGCTTGTAAAAGTTTTAAGGTAAGACAGATTGTATATGCGTAGTCTTTAAAATCGAGAAATGATGAATTATGATGAACATAAAAGTAAGTCTTTAATGGTTAGGAAGAAAGACAGTGTTATGTTTTTGGACAACAATGAGATTATGAAAAAAAATGTCGAAGTGAGTCTTTAGGAAGGGAGATAGCGTAGTGTTTAAGACAACAATGATAGAATATGAAAAACGTAACACTGAGTCTTTACGTAACCCTGAGTCTTTAGGAAGAGAGAAATTAAAGCAATGTGAGATTTGACTTTTCTTTTTATCAAAATGTCGTAGTGATGTTGTTAGTAGAATAGTAACCAAGTTGCAAGATCCATCCAGAATGAAAGCATCAATAAAGGATATTCACCACACATTGGTAACGTCTTTAACCCTTTCCTAAACAATAACGACATTTGACCACTTTGTTGCAGACGACTTAAGAAAACATTGTGGGAAAAGGAGAAATTTCTCGTATCGAGCATTTTTTCCTTTTCCCACAATGTTTTCTGCCCTATCAGAAGATTATTTTCCAATTTTATCACATTTTGATACGTCATCTGCAAACTCTTTCAATTTGGGAGAGTCCAAAATTTGTTGTTTGGGAAAGGCTTTTAGTAATAGAACAGACTTCATGCTTAAGCAAACAGGTTGGATCAAGGCCAGCTGCCAAATAAATTGGCTGGCCTGTGATCAAAGAGTTTGCTACTCTGTGTATCTTTCCTAATCAAAATTAAGCAGATGTTTAAGGTTTTTGAAAGCAGACCACACAAAAATTGATATTTGAAAAATTACCCAACATTCTAAGGGTTAACCCATATGTTTATCATCTATCGAGATTTCAAAGCAAAACAATTCAAGTCTTTCACTTTAGGGAGGGACTAACTATAACCTTGCATTGAATCTTTGATAGTCTCATTTTAATGGTATTTTAGAAGGGTACCAATATAGCATATGAAAAAGTCCTCAATGTTAGGAATTTCTCCTTTTCCAACAATGATTCTTTCCAAAATCTCAAAAGAGAATTATAAAGAAATTTTTTTTTTTTAGAAGGTGTTTGGTACTTGTTATAACAAGTATGTATGAAAGAAAGACTTAAGAATAAATTAATGAAATTAAGATCTTATCCAGAACTTGAATTAATGATGTTTCTATCCAGCCCTAATGGGTAATTAAGTTTCTCTTTGTCAAATGAATTAATGAATGGGAATTTTAGGCACAGCAACAGCGGTGGTCGTTTAGTCCTCGTATTGATGATGAAACTAAAAGTCTTCTATCACTTTTGAGTAATGCATCTCAAAATTACTTAAATACTGTTTAGGTAACACAAAACACAAACACAATAGAATAGACAATATCTATCTAATGCTTCATTCATAGAAGAAAACTTTTATATTAAGTAATGAGTCATTTGAAGACAAACGCTGTACCCTTTCAGGACCCCCAAACTCAATTAGAGACAGAAATTTGCTGTTGTAAAGAAGACACCTGTTTTACGCCCAATTGGACGAAAGATGGTACCCTTCATCCTGTGATGAATCCAGGGGTACCAGCCAATAGCATACAGAGAACCATTCTTATTGGAATAGGTATCGCAATAGGACTGCTGGTTGCCGGTATGTAGATTATTTTCATAACCATTTATTGTTATACATGAAGTATCTTATGAATGAGGGGGAATTTGCCACAAGGATACGGAGAATGTTCTTTAAACAGATATCACATTAGGATTGCTTGTTGCCAGTATGTAGATTGTGATATTATCAAATCATAAACAAAAATGTTTATTTTTTTTTTAAAGAAAAACCTAAGATTAAAAGTTTAAGTTTGATTCCATATTTTCGAAAAAGATGATGAATGGATATTCTACTGATCTATTTGGTATGTGCAGGAAAAGTTTATCACTTATGTTGTTGCGGTTGTAGACAAGGTACCCAGTAACTGATTTGCTGACCAGGTAGATTGGATACCCAGGTACATGAGTAACCGTCCGCATCCTAATTGTTAGTTTGACTGCCTAGGTTTACAGCTTGGCTTGAGGTTAGAACATTGAAATATGCCATACAGTTGACCGCTTGTATTTGAAAATAGAAGGCAGTGGACTATTGTTCGCATCTTTATTCTCAATAATAGAATACTCTGGACTCCCTCAAAACACTAAAACAGGATAATGTTATTATAGTGTATTAGCATCCGGGTTGAAAAAACATTCCTGTGGTCTTACTGTGTAATTTTAATGAATGACAGTATATTGTTATTGTTGATCAACATTCGCCGTCTGTTGCCCTCAATGCACGAATAATTATGACACGGTATATTTATTACTCGACAGTCTTCCGTACACAGTTGAGACTTTTCGACAAAATCCGTCACGATTGATCTGTTTATTTCAATTGCAAAGATACCCAAGGGAAATAAAGTTATATTGATGGACTGGTGTTTAAGGTTTTTGAAAATTTTTAATAGCAGTGTAACATAACCCTATAACATCAAAATAATACTTATAAACAACCAGTCTATGCTCTCGTGGTAACAATGTCCGCCTTATAAACCATGTGGGCAAACATTACAGATGGCTTTGGGGATATTTTTAGATACTCAGCATAGCATGTAATTCATGCTTATAAGGCAGGTCAACAGACGGGGAATGTAAGTTAACAATATCAAACCATTTCAAACCATCACCTGTTGTATCTTTTACAGCTGTCGCCGTATTTATAGTTGTGAGGTATAGAAGACAGTCTAAAGCATCCCGCAAACCCCGCAATGTCAATGTTAAGATGGTTTACAGTGCTGTGTATGAGGACGATATGAGAGACGACGTCAACATTATACAAAGAGCGTAGTCTGTATTCTACAAGGAAAAGTTTATGATCGTTAGCCATTGTAAGATGTTTTATCTGTGAGACTTTTACCTTTTTATCAGAGTGAGGGTCCAATACAAGACTAAAGCAAGCCCCCATTTATGTAAAAGTAAGTGGCCTGCAAGAATAGTGTTATGATTATTTAACCCATTACCAAACAATAAGGACATTTGACCAGTTTGTAGCAGGCGACTCTGGAAAATAGTGTGGAAAAAGGAGATATTGCTTTAAACGAGAAGTTAAGAGCAGAATATAGAATACAGAATACAGAAATTTTATTTATAAACAAAGGCCTCCGGCCCAAAATACAAAATAACATATAAACATCTCCTTTCTCCTTTTCCAACAAAGTTTTCTGCCCTATCAGCAGATTATTTTTCAATTTCATTACATTTTTAAATATTGTCTGCAAACTCTTTCAATTTGGGACAGTCAACATTTGGTAACGGGTTAACCATAGTGAGACAATGGTGATGTTTATCTGATTAAAGTCTTTGAGACTTTAACCTTTTCTTCATAGCGAGGTTCCAAACAGGACTGTAGCAAGTCCTTTGGTAATGTTAAGTGTGTTGCCTGCGAGAAAATTGTTAAGATAGTTTAACCAGTTTAAGACAATGGTAATGTTTAACCTAGAGTATAGTCTGTGAAACTATTATCATTATTAACCTTTTTTTAATATTAGTGTTTTTTGGGATCAATAAAGTGAAAGTGTGCAGCTTGCTAGAGAATTTTTACGATTGTTAAAGCAGTGTAAGACAATGGTTATATTCAAACTAGAATATAGCCTGTGAGAATTTTATTACGATTTACCATTTTCTCCATATCGGAGGATTTTAGCGTCCAATAAAAGACTAGAGCAAGTTCTTCGCTTTGTGAAAGTGTGTAGCCTGCAAGAAAAATAGTTTAACCAGTGTAAGATAATAGTAATGTTTTAACTCTGAGCAAAAGTCTGTGAGGCTGTTATTATGATTGACCCGTTTCTTCTTATATTTTTTAATTGTCATCTGCTGCTAATTTCATTTTTGATCGGTCATTAAGTCCCGTATGAAGAACTGGGTATGAGTAAAGGTTTAATGTTGTAGAATGATCCACAAGACATAAACATTCCATTTTTCTCAGTGCTGTACCTTAATTAGTGTGTGCGATAGCGATTAGTTTAAACTTATTTATTTTACATCAATTGTGAAACAAGTTCCTAAAACTCAGATTACTGGTAATCACTCTTGATTCTGCTTCCTAGAAATATAACCAGTATTCCTGTGGAATGTGGACTAATGAAAGGTTGCTAGGTAGACCCTGCTTCTCACGGAATTCAAACCTACGACTCTCATGTCGCGAGGCTTTAGCTCTACCTTTGGACCACTTTTTGTTGTCAGGGTCAGAACTGGTTTACCACATTTTACTTCATCTCTCTATGACAAAGCTATTACCAGCGTGTATGTGGGAAGGCTTGTACGTTGATACCAGCAACAATTTATACCAAACACCAAAAAACAGACAAACTGAATGGAGATACATATAGTTCTTACTGTCTTGACCAGCCTTTCTTAATAGTTAAATAAGCTAGCTCACCCCATCCTTGTAGAGCTGGGCTTCGTATCAACTTTTTTACGCTCTTTATGCAATGAAAAAAAAAAAGAAAAAACTGAAACAGATATCTTGCAAATGAGTGCCTATACAATATAGTAGATTATACTTTGCACATTTTCATTGAAACTAGATATATCCACCAAAGCCTTAACCTTTTTTGTGAAAGATATGATTTGAGCTTTCAGAGCAAGATTATAATAAAAAGACTTTCGCTAATTGGATGGAGTTTAATTCTTATTCTTGCATTGAACACTCTTTTTGTTACCCAAACCATTTAAGTGCCAAGGTTGTTGTTGCAGTTGTTTCCAAGGCAACAGATAATTTTCATATATCTATATACCTAATGTCTGTTAACAGCAATTGTCTATTATATACCTAATCTCTATTAACAGTGATTGTCTATATACCTAATATTTGTCAACTGCAATTGTCAAAAAATATACATAATCTCTGTTAACAGCAATTGTCTATATACCTTATCTATGTTAACAGCAATTGTCTATACACATTATCTCTGTTAACAGCAATTGTCTATATACCTTATCTCTGTTAACAGCAATTGTCTATATACCTTATCTCTGTTCACAGTGATTTTCTATATAGGTAATCTCCATTTACATCAACTGTCTTTATACCTAATCTATGTTAACATTGATATAAAGACTGATATTTGTATTCATTTTAGACTTTTAAGACCACATAACTTAGATATTGTTGTACATACTCTGCACACGGAATTTGGAATTTTTGTATCCATTTGTTGTTTATGTAGTGCTTTATTCAGGATTCTGTGATAGATCATGTTTTTAAAAAGATGTCTAGTAAATATCACATAATGAAAAAAAAAGTTTCTTACTACAGAGGATGTGGCCTCTGTGGTCTGATTGTAAAAATACACAATTTGAAATGGTATGGCCTCTTTCCCCATCGGTTCAAATCACTTTACGGTTTGATTCCAATTTTTGTGAGAGGTTGTCTTCTTGCTTACTGGATGCTGATGGCTCTAGTTATGTTAAAGGTCTTCCTCTATCCATAATAAGCTGGCATCACATTATACATGAAAATCTGTAGGCATTAAGATCATTTTGGGAAAAAAATATTATGAAACAAACAAACGATCATGCCATGTTGAATGTTTAAAAAGAGTCTAAATTAATTTTAATGCCTGTGCCCGCATTTGAATTTTCATGAGAGTTAGTCTCCTTGTTGAATTCTAAACGAAGACGATTTTTACTAAGCTTGATCCACCTGTATTGGCAATCAAGTTTGGGATCTTTCTCCATCCTTTTGAAATGGGCTTAACAGCATTATTGAAATACTGTTGATATGATGTAAAATCCATATTATCTGTAGTAAGAAAATAGGTGTAAAAACTTGAGTTCTTTTTAACATCATTGTTATTACACCCAGATTGAACCAAATATTATAACACTTTTTAAGTGTTCAGCACAAGACTAAAGACAGTCCTTCAAAAATGTGAAGGACTTACTATAGTTTAGCGCTGAACCCACTTTATGGTTTCTATGAATGATAACTGCCGATGCATAAGCTGGTGATCATAACATAATCGAAATACTGTTGATGTGATGTAAAACCCATAAATCTATAAGAAAGATTACATACAAAACCTTGATGAATTCTTACCATGAGTTCAGTGCAAGACAAATGTGAAGGACTTGCTATAGTCCAGCACTGAACCTTTGTTATGCTTTTTATTAATGATAACTACTGATGCATACAAAAGGAAAAATCCATTACTTCACCTAACTCACTTTAATAAATCTGCAGTAGACAATCCTAGCTACCACTGAGACAAAAGAAGATATTGCTCATAATGTGCTTTTTCTCCTTTTGTCACATTGTATCGCTCAGTATGAGAAAATTTATTTTGTCTATAATGTTTAATCGTCATCTGCTGCTGATTTTTGAATGACCTATATCAAGTTTTCAGTGCAATACTACTGTAAGTCTTAATGATTTTGAAAGGCTTACTATAATCTTGCATTGAACCCTCAAAATGAGGGAATAGGAAAAGAAATTCAAATAGATTGCTGCTAGATAACCAAAACTGTTTTAAAAATGTGTACCTTCAGAGTAATTCAGATCTTACTTTGTGAAATTCATGTTGTGTGTTGTTTGTTTACACTTATTTGTATTATACTGTGCTTTTTATATACAATGTACATAAGATACTTTACTCATCCAATCATTTTAATGTGAATGTACAGTTTTAAATGTAAACCTATTCATTATATGCTATATTTTGTATTACATATTAACATAACATTAATACATGTATGAAACAAAAATGTATGTCACAAAAAATGTTTTAACTTACTGTACCTGTATAATGTGTTTTAATGTTTTATGAATATTTATACCGGTAAGTTAAGAATTTTAACTTTTTACTATCAATTTTCATTATTATGGTTGTACATGCTCTGAGTATACATAGAAAGTACTGTGAGTATTTAAGTCCTTTTTATAGCAATATCAGATTTTTAAATCTTTACCACTTGCAGACTACATTTCTTTTACTTGAAGTAGATGACTTAAGAAAAGCTTTGCCAACATGTGAAAATCCTCTCAGTTCTGCTGTTTTGATAGATGAAAAAGCATTGTGCCAAATGGAGAAATTGCTTGTCACAAGAAATTTCTCCCTTTGCAACAATGCTTTTTGAAAGTCATCTGCTGCAAGATGCAAAAATGCGACGTTAGGTGATAATGTCTTAAAGGCACATCAAAGGAGATGAGTACAAATGAATTACTGAAAAAATATATGGAGTTATTTTATTATGTTCAAAGAAGTCATGAAAATTGATTTACAAATGCATTGAGACCATATTAAAAAGAATTCTTTAACATAAGTTGTTTTGTGCTTGAAATATAATTGTCTCCAATTCAATCATGTTTATCAACAGCCTGTTTGTTTACAAATTCAAAATAATAAATTCTGATTGGTCGGTTAAAAAATGTGTGTATCAACTGTCAAGGTCAGAGGTGAAGAATCAGGAAATCTGAATTATAGAACTTGCTAATCTGGGTTATTTCTGGTTTACTTTCATATTTAAGTTGTGCTGATGGTGTTTTCTGGTGAAAACTATTTGAATCTGTCCAAAGGTTTACCAAATAATATAGTTTGATATAGCATTAACCTTCTTCAATGGGCCTTTAAGGTACTGCCACATTTTGGACATATAACCGTTCACAAAGATTACAGAGATGTCCAGATATAGATCATTGTTCACAAAATAAACCGTTTAAACAGGTTACTATGTTTTCAAGATAAATATGCTATATTTTAACCAAATGATTATAAACTTACATGAAAAACAATTCAATGATCTAGTTGTAATATAACTCTATATATCTGTGATGTTATTTCATCCGTAAAAATACATTTTGTTTTAAAAAGATTGAAACCTCAATCAGTGAGATAGTCACTTTAATACAACCCCAGAATGCTGCAGGCAGCTTTGAATATTTTTTTTTTAATTTTGTTGATTCCTTGTTTATCAATCTCATAAGAAGACATTGTTTTAAGTGGATGCTATTATGGTCCATAAAATTATCCTCCTCTCACAATGAACTTTATAAGTCATTTTCTTCAGAATAATTATTTTTACAAGAACAGAAATTGTTTCATTGATTAGTATATTAAGTGTAACCAAGAGGTATTTTAACATAGGGGAAATTATCTCATTGGTTTGTATGTGAAGTGTAACCAAGAGGTACTTTGACTAAAGGGAAATTATCTCATTGGTTAGTATGTGAAGTGTAATCAAGAGTTATCTTAACCAAATAAGGGAATTATTTCATTGTTTAGTAAAAATTTTAATGAAGCATTACCTAGAGTTATTTTTTTCTTAACAGAAATTGTCTCATTGGTTTGTATGTGAAGTTTAATCAAGAGTTATCTTAAAAGCATACCAGCGCTCACAAATATTGCAAAACTGCGTAAAATGAACTATAGATTATGATAGAATATGTTGAAACATAGTGAAACACCACATGATCATAGACATAGACATGTTTATTCAAGTACAGAGGCCATAGGCCCATAGAACAACATACAGTTATCATGACAATGTAACCCCTTCACTTTTTATTATCTATGTTTCAAAGTGCTGTTTTTATAAATTTTGTACCCACTAATTAAACTTCTTTGTTTATATTTGAGTAACATCTAAAATAGCGAGGAGCAATCAAATTAACAAGTGGCGGTCACCTGGTTAGAAAAAGAAGACTTTAACACATAGAAATTCTGTCAATTATCCAATAACAACAACGTGAACATTCAAAACGGAGATTTCTCGTGTTTCATTGGTTCCTGACATTTCTCAGATGACCTTGTTTTATTGCTAATCGTAAACAAACCCTATCGTATTCACTCTTCTAAAAGCATCATGTGAATGTGTTACCTCCTCAGTTCCTTTGTAAAAGGGAATTTAAAGTACTTTAAAGTTAACTTTCAATTATACTAGAAATTTCACAATTTAAGTGTAAATGAGCTCAAGTATGGCTTTAACCTAAAAAGGGAATGATTTCATTAATTAGTATATGGAGTGTGTAACCAAAAGTTATTTTAATCCAAAAGAGAAAATATCTCATTGGGTAGTTTATAAAGTGTTACCAAGAGTGATTTTTACAAAAAGAGAATTATTTCATTCATTGGATTGTGATTAATGTGTGTGTCTTAAGGCAAGAGTACTTCATAGTACTGGTGAAATCCAGGAAAGCCATTAAATAACTGTAATACTAGTAACACAGTATTAACCCTTTCCCAAACAACAAATTTTCGACTGTCCCAAATTGAAAGGGTTTGTAGACGACATTACAAGATGTGATGAAATTGGAAAATAATCTTCCGATAGCGCAGGAAATCTTGAGGGAAAAGGAAAAATTGCTTGTTACGAGCAATTTCTCCTTTTCCCACAATGTTTCCTAATGTCGTCTGCAACAAACTGGTCAAATGTGGTTATTGTTTGGGAAAGGGTTAAACCTCTTATAAATAAATGATAAGACTATGAAGTGTTAATAAGAGTTATTTTTTTTTTACAAAACTGTAATTATCTCATTAGTTAAGTAGATAGAGGGTTTTTTACATTGCTTTTAATCACCATTGTTTGTATTTAACTTCACTGGTAAATGTCATTTTATGTATTTTAAAAGCCATCTTCTGATGTGTTTGGCTTTTTTTTACCAAAAAATCATCCTCTCATTTCTTATGACTTTGTTGTTATATTTCGAATGTTGTCTTTGCTTAAGGCGAATCATTTGGGGCCTTCTACCTTTGACATTCTGTGTGTTGAAAATAATGTCTGTACTGTATTGTGAAAACCATTAAAGGACCCTTATACAATTTGGAATATACATTGTAAATAAGTATTATATGTATAACATATTTTTATATGAAAAAGAACATTAAACTGTTTATTCTTATCTTAAAAGTTCTTTTTGCTATTATGTAGATTTATACAGATTTCAACCTTATTTCTTTAATAGTCTAGGGGCCTCTATATCCTAGTGGTTAGAGTACAGAACTTGCAATCACATGGCGCCTCTTCAAGAGGGTTCGAATCCTGGTAACATAATTTGGACTTTCATAAGAGGAAGTCTCTGGTTTGACTAACAGAATGCTGTTTGAACCGCCCTTATTGGCAGTTGAGCATGGGGTTTTCCTGTATCATTAAGAGTCAGGCATTGCAACATAACTAAAATAATGTTGACACAATGTAAAAGCTATATGAATATATGAAATTAACCAATCTGGAAATCACAAAGCCCTTCTCTGCCTGGGTTTAAATTGTACGGAGTAGTAAAAGATATAAATTTAGATAGGAGGTAGTGTTACCGAGGTGACAAAACATGCAGCCAGCCTGGAACTTCCGGAAACTGTGTGAAAGCTCTACAGACTGAGCTATCCTGCCCACTTTACACATTTAACTCTACCTTCTAAATCGAGACCCCTAGTACATTCTCCCCTACACAATTGAAAGTTGTCTTGAATTTCCAGGGAACAGCCTTTGTGTGTGGAAGGAATCTGGAGTACCTATTACTGTAGCTCTCATTGGTCATTTATGTTGGGCGGCAATGTTACCAAAGTTAGAAAACATGCTGCCAGACAGGGATTTGAACCCAGGTTCTGCAAACCGTGCAAACACTCTACCGACTGAGCTATCTGGCCTGCTAACACTTTTAACGCTACCGTCTAAATCGAGACCGCTAAAACTGTAGTCTTCAGACTGACACAGTAGTCTCTGAACTGACTAAAGGAATGCCAATGGTTCTAGCCACGTTGACCTACCCTTATATAGGGCGGTTGACTGAGAGGTGGTCCTCCACCATTGTTAAACTGCACATCGCTGTGTTGCTGAAAAGTCGTTTCACCCTTATAAGGCTGGGTAATTTTCTAAAAATAGAGTCTTGTGTCTTCTGCTTTCCAAAACCCTAAATATCTGCTTAAATTTGATGGTGTAAGATATTCAGAGCAGCAAACAGGTCAAATAACAGGCAAAGTAAATTGGTGGCTGGCCTGTGATCTTACCTGTTTGCATAAGCATGAAGTCTGTTCCAACACTATAAGGGTAAAGCTATGTAAAATTTCCAATAAAACAAACTATTTGAGCCTTATTCAGTTGCAAAGATCTATTATGACCCTTCAATCCTTTCCTGCATCTATCGTTATTTCATAGCTGCAGCAGATGAAAAAAAGAAACCACGAAAAAAGAGTAGAAATAACTTTTGACGAGCAATTTCTCCTTTGTCCCAATGGTTTTCAAAATTCCTGGATGATCCTTTGGTAAGTCTATTTCATTGCCTTGTATAAATAGATTACCCAGGACTCCTTGTATCCAGGGAAACTGAAAACGAGTTGAAAATGGCGTAAACCCAATGTCAGAAAAATATTTTTTGATGGATCATGATTAACCTGTTCAGTCAATGGCATCTGTGATGTTTTATCTCTGAATGATTCCATTATATAAAGATGAGTGTGCTATGAAAGAGCAATCAATGACTTCGCATGAACATTATTATTAGATTTATAGAATAATTATCTGACGCAGGTCCCATATGGGTCCTCTTCGTCAGTGCCATACCTAAATTGTTCCGTTCTGGAATGGCTTTCCTGGATGTGCCAGGCTAGGGCTCTGAAGTGACTTGCCAAAGGCCACTCCTACGAAACAAGAGGTCTTGGTGGGTCTCGAACCCGGGACCCCCATGTTCTGAGTCCACCAACTTAACCACTGAGCCAGGAGCCACACATTGTATTGTTTCAAATGAGGAAGTTACAGGACAAATAGAATTACACTGATTGCTGTGATTTAAGTGGAATACTGCTGAATATTGCAAATTACTTAAATTAGAATCTAGATCCAGTGTTTAGAGAATTACAGCTTATTTTCAATCAAGGAGATTTTAGCTTGGAAAGAGAATGATATTATGGTAATTTAAAAGTAGAAAAACAATGTTCTATATTGGTAAGATTATTCTTTATTTGAATGATTAATGCCAAGTAGGGAACACTGCAGAAACAATAATCCTGTAATCTAATCCTTAATTGGTGGCACAGGGTTAAATCGATACGGTTTGTTGCTGTCCGATAGAATCCACTCTTTCCTGGTCCTGTGCTTCGCGAAACAGTTTTGAACGAATATTTTACGATGCGTGTGATTTTCACGGCACAACAAAAATGCCAGCGCACGTGTTGTAGTTTGTTTACATCTAAGAGACCACGTTTTTAACCCTATCGATAGATAATTAGGGAGGTATTTACTTCAAAAAGATAAATTATCTTTTCATTGAATGATATGAATGTTGACTTCAATGAAATCGTTTTTGATTAATATTCAAGAGGGCCTAGAA
The DNA here is from genome assembly GCA_947846245.1 of Cerastoderma edule. Classification (NCBI taxonomy): domain Eukaryota; kingdom Metazoa; phylum Mollusca; class Bivalvia; order Cardiida; family Cardiidae; genus Cerastoderma; species Cerastoderma edule. The sequence continues at coordinate 36,057,744 of OX401415.1, forward strand.
GTTGACGATTTAGATTAGAAATCTATAGAGAGTTCCTGGAAAACATGTCGACTGCTTGCTTGCCTTTCTTTAGTACGTTCTCTTGTCTATCCTATTTGAGATTCTTTGAAAATATTTGCAGCAGCATTCAACAAAGACAGCAAAAAATCCTTAAAGATCCTTATTCCGTTAGTGTACCCCAACTTCAATCCCTGTGTTCTAGGATATGGTGCCTTCTAGGTAATGATGTTATGAAATCTTCTTTAGCCCCATAGGCTTGTTGTCCTCTGTACTTATAGTTTGGTGCCCGGTTTCAAATGTCTCAGTACTTGGTTTATTGTAGACAAATCAAATCTGGTAAACTTCCATATCTGATCATTGTCCAATAAATTTTTGAATGAGTTTACATCTATAGCAGCAACTATTCGGGCACTATCAAGATGATTCCATCTTGAGAAAATGAGTTCTGGTTTCTTGTTGTCTCGGATGGGTCATGCAATGTTGAAGCAAGACCAAAAAAAACCTTGTGTAGTCGAAGTCCAGTAAGTTGTGGAACATAAGGACAATAATCCTGAAATGGTTTATAAAGTGACTATATGTCGCTACAAACAATGGAGATGTTAAAATTAAAACAAAACATCCCTGCTATAAACCGGTAATTCAAAGGTTCTGAAAGTGTGCAACTATAGCATATTCCAAAAACCGATCCAGGAAAACCAAAGAACCTGTCCTAGAGTAAGCTTTTCAAATCTTACAGTTTTGTTAATTGGGTGTATTTGATAAGTCCAACTGTGTGTTGTTGGTATACTGTGACAGGCAGACAGACAGAGAAACAGAGAGTGACAACTACTGAGCTGGAATCGCAGACTGAATTAATGCGGCAAATGTGCACCCATCTGAAAAAGCCCAATGCCATGATAGCCCACATTCATTTAAGAACTGGTTGGGAGAAGTTTATTGTCACTCCATTATTTTATTTCTTATTTTATTTCTAGTTCAGAAATGGATGAAGAGAACTTTCCGAGAGGGGGTGTTGTAAGACCAGTGCTGGACAAGAAGATAAAGAGGAAAAATAAAAAAGAACAGGATCTATTCAAGGTGTGTTGATTTCTAGTTTGTTGTTTGGGAAACAGTTAAGTAATCGTTAGGTCCTTCCTCACATTTGAGATTTGTGAGTGGTCAAATTGAATGCAAGATAGCTTATTATGGTTAAAAAAAATAAGTATTTCTTTTTTCTATGGTTAGAAATTATTCCATCAAATGGAGAAATTGCTTTCTGCTTCAGATCTTATATAGGTTAAGTATTCTTGACTCAAATTTTCCTGCAAAGTATGAATTCTCAATTGCAAACAAAAAATGATAACAATGATGAAAGAATGTTCTTTTTTTTTTCATGTTTAATTGTTCTTCTCATGTGATATTTTCATTTTCAGTAAAGCCTGTATATGGTGGTATGTCACGGTGTTTACAGGTCTTGCTACAATATAGATTTTAATTACGTGATTTATATGCCTATTGGGCCTGGTATGGTTTATATGTTCAATCATATATGTTATTCTACTCTTTTAACCTATGTCACATAAATAGAAAATATTCTACCTTATATGTAATATGTGCTAACTCACTCTATTAGTTTGTTTACATGAAGGAGAATATTCTTATACGTCTTACGAACAATCTCCGCAACAAAGCATAGCTAGAAAAATCCACTTTGGATTTGATCCCGGTTCGCCGGGCCAAGTCCAAAACCATTACCTCCAAGCTAAAGAGTCGGCTCAGTAAGGCAGAGGTTAGGTCTTGTCCTTATTGATTGTTGCTATGCTGCGGAGAGTGAGGCAGTTACGTAACACACAATACTCAATAGGTCAATCTGTGGCATATCCTATGTTAGAAGCCAATATTATTTATGGCATTTAGTGAAGTCATTACAACTTGATGAATTTGTTTCCCACCTCTTATGGTAATTTGGGAAAGCAGTCAGCTGCTTGTGGTTTCGGGAAGAATGTTGTGCAGTGCTGGTTAGGAATCCTTGATCGCTGTAATATGACATATACTATTTACATATTACATGATATCCAATCCAAACCAATCCAAACCAACTATTATTTGACTTACAGGATACAGTTGATGTCTCCATTAAGAAAGCCCAGAAGAGGAGCAAACATATACAGAAAGAGAATATAGTCACGAATGCAATCCAACCAGAAGTACTTTTTTCAAAAAAGAGTAAAATAAAGAAAGAAAAGAACAAAATAAAGGATAAAAAGCCTGTCAAGAAGAAAAAGGACGAAGCTGGCGATGAGCTTATCAAGCCAGAACAACTGTCGGATATGGTGAATATATTTGATTTTTACTTTTATTCATGCTTCATACTCTAAAGTAAAATACAGAAATCCACAAGTCAGCGTAATCACATGACCAATATTTACGATTTTATGTACGAACAAGATGGCAGCGCCCATGACGGAACAGGTATTTTTGCTTCTTTCACCTACTTTATTTTAACATGTGCCGTCAAAGACCAATTGTTTTGGACAGACAAGCCTGTGATTTCAAAGCAAAAACATTTAACACTCAATGGATACAAGTGAAAGGCATAGCTTAATGTAAATTGTTATATACAACGTAAGATTTCCCAACAAAGGAATAGATATTTTGAAGGATTGTTGACATTGCTATAAAACTAATGACTTATTGAGAAAAGTAAGATTCATAAACAATGATAAAATGTTTTGAGTTATAATAACGAAATTCATCACATATCCCAATATCTTAATGAATAGATAAGGACAAATTCTGTAGATAGGATGCACTTTCTGAATTAAATAATTCTTAGTTTTATCATGCTTGAATGTTTCCGATAATATTTCTATAACTATGGTTTTCTAATACCTACATAAAGTTGACAATCATATTTATGATATTTCAGTATATCCGTGAGTCGATGTTGTTGCTAGGTTACGTGTCAGAGGTCAAGGATGTTGGCCTAGTTATGGCTCTCCCACGGGGTCGGCGCGGACTGGTTCCCATCACAAAGATATCTAACGACTACCTGAAATGTCTGGAAAAGTTTTCTGGGATGACTGACGGTACCAACAACACAGAGGTAATTATTGTATTTTTTATTCCTTATTTCAGACATTAGACGAAGAAATTGGAGCTTAATTTGTTTGTCTCTCAATTTTTATTAGTTTTCAAGGAAAGTGTTTCAACTCTATGTTGATTTTATCTGATGCACCTAGATGCATAAGAGTGAGTCAACATTATGAGTTGAAATAAACTGCAGGAGAAGTTTGAAATCACTTACTCTAGCAACTTCTCTTTTTGCCACAAAGGTTTTTACTAGATTTTATTATGGTTTTTTTTTCATCGTTTGTTATTTGACTTTATAAGGTAATATTACAAGGAAGTTTTTTTTTTTTTATTATATAATGCGTTTTTAAAAATCTCAAATTATTTCAGTTTTCCTGATAAACAAAAGTTAGAAGAGCTTTCGGGTTTCCTTATTCAGCAATTACAGTGATCTATATTCCAAAGTCAATGGGCTGAATTAATGATTATGTAGAATGGTTACATTGAAAGATAACACTTGTGTGATTAAAACTACATGTTCCAGGTACTACACAGTCTGGCAGATCTGTTCAAGGTTGGAAGTTTGATACCCTGCAGGGTCATGCGCGGTGATCCTACAACAGGACTAACACAGCTGTCCATCAACCCGGAAGTTATAAACAAGACCTTGACTGTCGACTCTGTGAGAAAGGCATCTGTAAGCTTTATTTGTTTGTAAAAACAGAACATATTTCTTCACTTTGATGCTAGATGTTTTCTTGTATCACTTCTTGGTGGTTGAAGATTATGTACATAACTAATGCATTATTTAAAGCAAGACCAGCTGACTTGTTCAAGTTTACTTGATTTACCAGAGTAACAGAAAAACTGAAAGTTGGATCCAGAAATGTAACCATTTGATGTGTCTTGAGGACAATTCTGACTCCATTGTTGGTTGGTTAAGTTTGGCAAGTGTTTCAAACATTTTGAGGAATGTTTCTTAAGTAACATTGATTTTTTTAAGATCTACAGGCTCAGATATGCATATAAGTTAAGAAACTGTATTCAGTAATGGATAGTTGTGTAATTGTAGAGGACAGTGGTTAAAGGACAGAGTGTCAACCTCTTGACACAAGACTGGTTGTTTCAATTCCTGTAAGCAGCTCATCTATTTTGCGACATTTCATTAATTCACATTTGGCACGAGCATTGGTTATGTTTCCATGAAGCAGAATCAAGAGTGATGCACTGTAATTGTGAGAATGTGATTCACAATTATTTTAAAATGAATAAGTTTATACTAAATTAAACTAATTAATTGTTTCAATTTGGTTTGATTTAGATTGTTCATGGATGTATAAGTAGTTGTGAAGATACAGGTTACATTGTCGACCTTGGACTCTCAGAGAAGAAGGGATTCTTAAAGAATAAAAATGCTGTGCAATACATACAGACACACAATGAAGGTAAGTTAAGCTTTTAGATCTTCCCAGTGCATATATACCAAAGTCAAAGTGTTGAAATAGAACTAGGAATATAATCGAATTATATATTTAACGAGTAACCAGTAGATTATGACAGGTTACCATCCTGATGTAAACTTATTCTGTCATTCATTTGTAGTCAATACAGATACCCAAATAGCATCTGGATAATTAATAAGGATATAAGGGAAAGGGATTCTGCCATTTATCAACATCACTAGTTATTTGCGGAGGACACCAGTCCAGGGGTAGAGAAGGGGTGTCAAAATCAATTGTCTGTATTGTCCAGCTTGTCCAAAAACCTAAATAGACAAGAGAGCTTTTACTGAATTCACATTTATAACCATTATATGAACGAGTGTAGAAAAGAAATTGTCTTTTACGAACAAATCAATATACTTAAAATTATGTTTATAATCATTTTGTGTTTTTTTGTCACAATAGGTAAACGACTAAAACTTGGGCAAACAGTAAGATGCCGGATATTGAAGAAGAAATCAAAAGATGAGACGTTTTTGGCAGTCACTGCAGATCCTGAACAGATTAATGAGGTGAGATTTACATAATGTATTCCATTGTAAATAATGTTTAAGACAGTTTTCAACAATATTTCAGTGACTTTGTGGTTTTTTATGCATTTAAACCAATTTTCATCATTACCAAAAATACTGGCTTATTCCATGGACTTTTGTTGTTGTTAAACAACTTTTTCAAGAAATGGTATAAGTTGGATTAGTACCAGCAATATTTGATTTATCAGTAATGTTTTTTATCATTTTATAAACAGATCTGATACCAGTCAAGTTGGAGGGATGGAGGTCTAGAAATTGTTGAAATATGGAAAAGGGTTTCTCAATATAACTTAATTTGGGGGATACAAGCTAACCTTGATTTAACCCTTTACTAAGCGTCAAATTTTTAACTGTCCCAAATTGAAAAAGTTTGCAGACAATATTTAAAAATGTGATGAATCTGGAAAATAATCTTTTAATATGACAGAAAACATTCTGGAAAAAGGCAAAAATTGCTCGTTACAAGCAATTTTTCCCTTTCCCACGTTTTCCAGAGTCGTCTGCTACTAAGTGCTTAAAATTTGTTATTGTTTGGTAATGGGTTAAGACACTTTTGCTCATGAATAAAAAATTATTCAATAATTTTTGTGTTTAGTGTCTTTGTTGTCATCTTCCTGAAATGTTTTCTATTGTGACTCTCATTCTTCCTAATGACATGGGAAAAGTAATAACAGTCAAAGCTTCTTGTTTCAATATTGATCAGTATGAAAAAACACTTGTTTTTATACTTCAGAAAGCTAAAAGACTAGATATATTTTATCTTATTCTAATTCTGCCATGTGCCCAAAGGTTTTTTTCTCATAATTTAGATTTTTTTTGTCAGAATACAATAATTAGGAACATGTCTGTTTACCAGAACCATCTCTGAAAGAAAAAAAATGGTGTTATCTTAGAAATACTACAGGTCAAGATGAAGATTCTGATACATGTCTCATATATTGACCCAAGGTCCTGCATGGCCCAGTGGTTAAGGTGGTGAACTTAGAACTTGAAGTCCCGGGTTCAAGCCCTGCAGATACCTCAAGTTACATGGGAGCATCCTCTTGCAAGACATGTCAGAGTCCTCTCCTAGTACTGGTGAATCCAAGAAGACTGCTACATAACTGGAAATTGTTGACACAGCTTTATAATCTTATAAACAAAGCATATACTGACAACTGAACTTTGTGTGTGTCTTTTTTTCAGCCCAGTCGAAAAAATGACAATGATTTCGCTGACATGATCCCTGGGACAAGGGTTACAGCCACCATAAAGCATGTAGGTGATACAGACTATATTGTTGTGTTTCTAGGAGGTCCAGATAAGCTGAGTACTTCCCTATCTATTTTTTGTATTGAGGAGTTGAGATATGTAGGCATATCGGCAGGTGCTGTTAAATCTGGTTTAAGTTTAGTTGTCCGTAAAATCTTTTTCTGCACTTGTCCATATAATGATTTTATAGTAAGTTTCAGTAAAAATTCACTTATCCTTTAAGGTTTTTGAACAAGCTTGGCTATATGTGTAATTCACTTTGCCACCCCTGATCAGTGTCTTTCATCCAAATTGTCCAAAAAGGAAATTACAAATATCCTTTTGTTGGTATTTTTTTAGAATTATCTTGTCGAGAAAATTTCTTTTGAATACCACAATATAGGGTTTAGGGAGGTAAAGAAATGTGTGAGCAATGGAAATATATATGCCTTTAATCTGCACCTCTGATATGGCTTCTCTAAACCCTATATTGTGGGTCTCATCATAACTGTCTCGTTACGAGACAATTCTAACAAGTTACAGTAAAACATGTTTGTTGTTTTTGTAAGATATTGGTTGTTTAACACTCAAATACGTCCAAAACTTATTTGGACCTCTTCTTCATCATGAGTAATAGGAGACAATTTTCTCATGAGAAACAGGATCTTTATCAACATCATTTCTTAGACATGCGTCAAGACTAGGGAGTCATCTGTAGATTGTTCTGATATTTACTTGATAAGGAAGGTCATACTTTTGTAACTGTTGAACTATTGATTTAAATAAAGACCAACATATGTTTAGATTAATGAATTGAAAACATATGAATGCCTTTTAATTAGATAAAAGTCAATGTTTTGTTTTGTTGTTTTCAGATCAAAGACCAACGTGGTGCAATAGTCTCATTTAACAACCAGATAGGTTTTGTACATTTATCCCATTTACCACAAAACCTCGCAACATACTCAGAAGGAGACAAGGTAATATTACTGGAGAATTGTTGCCATTGCATTAAAGGAACTTATTCACAGATGTGAGCAGATTAGGAAGTTCAAAATTTAATTTCTTAAAAACTGCATAACAGCTGTAATTTGCATAAAACACACTAAAGAATAGTCGTTGGAAGCAAAATTATATCAATTTCAATTCTTTAAACTGTGTAAACAGAAAAATAACATGACATGGCTTTTGAGATCTACAGCAATTAAACTGTACTTACTTAGATAAATTGATGCTTCCTGAATTAATCATGCTTTCAATTGTTACATTGAATTGTATATCAAACAACAATACAAAAGCAGTTTTGTTTTTATAACACTTGAAGTTAAGTTATGGTTGGTTTCTGACACAGGCCCCATAATGGTCAGGTCCTCTTTGATTGGACAGTATCAACAACTTTTTCGACAGTAACTGCAGGATAATGTTATGAGTTAGGTTCTTACTTTGTTATTTTGACTTACAAATTTTCTCTTTTGTGAATAAGTACCTTTAAGGTATAAAGAAAGATAAGGTAAAGCTTCTGTAAACCACTTACTGCTTGATACTTCGTCTTTATCAGCAGTATTTGGAAACCGCTGCTATAGAAAAGGATGAATTGCATTCAGATGTGTCATTCACATTACTTTAGATGTTTTCCTGCAATTTTTGGTTTACCTTAGTTTTAGTGTTCAAAACCAAAAATCCATATTTAAAGACTGGTGCTAAAGCATCATATGAACATGCTACCGTATAAGCTACTCTTGAAAAGGGAATTCAATTTATTTCTATGCTAATTGTCATTTATTCTAGAAGATACACAATGTTTCTGTAACTGAGAGCAAATATTACCTTTTCTCATAATTATATCCATGCTTATATCCATATAAGATGTGTATTTCTTTGATTAACTTCTTAATTGCTTCACTAAACCCTATATTGAAAGGTCTGGAGGGGCCTCTGTGGCCTAGTGGTTGATGTACAGAAATTGCAATACCCACTTGACATGTCCTTATAGACAGCTGAGTATGGAGTCTTTCTCCATCATTAAGATTAGGGCTTCACAACATAACTGAAATAATGTTGACACAATGTAAAACCCATAAGGAGTAAGAAGAAAGGTGTCTTGAGTCAATTATTATGAGTATAAACAAAAAAGGATTAATCCAATGCTATTTGAAATATTGCATGCCAAAAAAGCCTCATTTAGACCAAAGCATTCTATTCTACTTTCAGATTGATTGCTGTGTTTTATATATGGATACTAGGCCAGGGAATCAGTCTGTGACTCTATCTGCCTTGCCACACATTGTGAACTACACTGGAGAACTAGTCAATTTGTTAGGGTTTGGTACCCTGTGTATCGGACATTATCTGAGGGATGCAACGGTTTCCCACACCAAAGCGAAAGGTGTATTTGTGAAATTGGAGGGAAAGGCTTTAGGTTTGGCTAATGTAAGTAAAATGAATCCATTTTTTATTCTTTGAAAGATATCTTAAAAGGACTATCCTACAGATAGAGATTTACATCTTTTTAAAATAAAAAGTCTTCTTCAAATGAAATGACATAACAGATCTGTTTAGATACAGAAATCTAAGTTATTTGTACACTTCTCATCTCCTTTCATGATTGTGTATTGGAAATATATAGTATACCTATGTTGTAAATCTAGTTAACCCTTTAAACGGTTTATTATGTAAACAATGATCTTTTATTTCTGTCTTGCGAAATAACTGAAATGTGTGACAGTGTGTAGGATCAAGATTATGAAATTGGTCTACACTTTTATCATGTAATGATCTCAAGGTGCTTCCGAAATTTTTTATAAGAAGTACTTCTTATAAACTAAGTATTTCAATCAAATAACATAAGGCCCTAATGATTGTTTTACAATTATTCGATGTAAACAGAGGTTTTACGCGTCTATAAAATTTAGATATCATGCTTTACTTTTACAGTTAAACAACATTGATGAAAATACAGAATACAAAAAGGGCACCAAAGTTAGGTCAGTGTATTTCCTTTTTAGAGAATATCTCAATTTCTATGGTGGTGCAGAGGTAGATCTGGTACAGGTGGAAATAATCCCCCCCACCCAGCGGCAAGTTGAAAATGTAGGAATATCTCACAAATGGTTGTGAATACTAATCTTCCATCCATGAAACGGTCATTGAAAGGGAATTTTATAAGTTGCCAGCTTCTCTCACAATCAATGTAAAATAAATAAGTTTATACTCCTACCATCTTTTTCATGAAGTAAACATTGATTTCATGCTCTCTTAAGGGTTATGTGCCCTTGAAGTTAACCATACTGTGTCACTGGTAGTTAAATGCTAAATTTTTGACAGTCCATATTGGGTTTAATTCCTACTAGAGGCTATTTCGAAACATTTCACTTGTTCAATCTTCTTCGAAATCTGCCACACTTTCCTCACTGAAGGGGACAGTGGTGTAGTGGTAGAGCGTTGGCTTCTGGTACTGAAGGTCCTGGGTTTGATTCAGTGAGCGTCGAGGTTAAAATGCCAGGACTAACTCACAAATGGGCATGAGTACTGGTTATATATCAAGGAGTAAATCATCGAGAGTGAATTTTAAAATAAACTGAAATTGATTTGCATTGCTAAGACAAGGTATGGGAGGATAATGTGATTTTAAAAAAGGTTGAACTGGTTTAGTGTTGCCATTGTATGACTAGAGATTGTTAAAATGACTTAAAACCCAAATAAAGGAATGACTAATTTTTTTTTCAGGTGTATCGTTACTGCCATTGATTATGAGGCAAACAGAGTTCAAGTCTCATTCAAACAGTAAGTTAACTTTTATTTAGTTTCTACCATTTCTAAGTAAAACTTGTTTATTTTGAACACAATTATGTATTCATTCCATGTTGAAAAGTCATCTAAATGGTTAAGAGCATTTAGGATCCTGAAAAGATGATTGTTAAACCCGCTAATCATGGGGAATTGCTCTTTTTGTCATCGAGGTTTATTAAGTCTTTCAATGTAGGTTCCTAGACATGGATCAATAGTAATAGATGGGTTAATTGATTTAGTTCTTACTACAAAGTATCCAAATTAACTTCTCCAATGTAGGGTTTTCCAAGTCAATTTTTGAAAAGAATGAATGAACTGTTGATTGTTTATTTTTATCTATTTTTACTCCAGGAATGTAATAGAAGAGCTTGTCCAACCATCAGATTTGGTAGGAGACATGGTAAAGGTATGTGTAAACCTCTTTCCTTTTTAGCTTTAAAATCTTCTTGTGTAAAACTCTGTGGCCTTGAAATGTCAAGTCCGGTTTGTCATTATCTAATGGTCGTTCACATTGAGCGTTTTCAACAATCAAATATGTCCTTGGGTCAATCGTATTTCCGTGATCTGAGAATTACACCTCATACATAAGTGTAGGGTTACAAATTTCGGGTGAATTAGCCCTGGACAATAACACATTTCGTATAAACGTCCACGTTGATGAGTTTGATGTATATGGAGGTGTTGGACATTATTTTGAATCATTACTTTTGATCAGTAGCTCGTACATATTAATTGAAATATAGTTTTGATATTTATATGTTTCCTTAATCAAAATAAATTACAATTTATATTTTACATCAAAGATCTATTTTTGAAAATGAATCGACAATTAAGTAGTCTCCAGAGAAACAATATGGCGGCTTCCATATTATGTCAAGTGTTTTCATTTGATAAACCCCATGTGTTCAGATTGGTCGCTGGGGGTTAAATTATTCTGACCTCACTCAAGAGGTCACAAGTTTAACGTTTACCTTAGTTTGAACTTATTTATTTTACAGCGATTGTGAAACAAGTTCTTACAACTTAGATTAATCACTCTCAATTCTGCTTCCTGGATACATAACTAGTAATGGTGCCTTATGTGGATTAATGAAATTTCGCAAGCCAGATCCCGCTACTCACGGGATACGAGCGCACGACCCTCGTGTCCAGAAGTTGATGCTCTACCCCTGGACCACTGTCCTCCATAACGTATACCGGTATGAATGAAGTCTTTAAAAAATCATGTTGTCTGTTGTGTTGTTTCAGGGAAAAATTACCAGCACTAGTAAAAGGACTGACCTGACTGTAATGGGAAAGTTTAATGGGCGACTGACAAAGAAGCAGTCGTGTCAGGACGTTACGTACCGGAGTGGCTCAACAATTAGTTGCAGGGTAAGGCTGAAATGTCAAGAGAATGTGTATTTTCCGTGTGAAACTCTTTACCGTATTTAACCACTGTCTTGTCAAGGTGATTCTATAGAGTATTTGCAAAAGGGTTTAATTATACAGCTCTTGAAAGACGGGATTTACTGAAGATAAGTCTCTTACTCCTGAAGATGAATCATAATTAGTCTATTGGTAAAGAAGGGGGCTTAAATTGCCTAGTGGTTAGACTGCTGATCATGATATCCCAAAATCCCTCTTGGCATCGGTTCAAACCATGTTGGTGGTAGATTTAAACTTCAGTGGACCCTTGATAGTCTGATTGTCGTCAATCCAGATTATTTGCCATCTGGACAGAATTTGTAGGGAACGGTCCTTACCTTCATTAATTACACTGTTTAATCGGGAAAACTCACATTCCGGCTCAGGACGTTAAAATTCGGGAACCAAATCTTACTTCAAATAGTATATGCGTATGACTAATGCGGAAACCAGTATATATTTTTTGCCGTTCCCTACGTTAATTGATGATACGATAATTTGACATTCACACCATTGGCAAGTTCGCACATATGCTTGATCATAAAATGCAACCAAGTGTAGTGCAATGAAAGGTGTTGATTGTTCGTAAATTGGTCATTTAGTCAGTTAACTGGTCTTACCTAATTGTAATCATGGTCGCATGCAGAAAGTCGAGTTTGTAAAAAGTGATAACTCGCTGCATTCAAAACTGTCTGGCAATCATCTTTAACTATAATGTATATTTCTCTTCATAGTAAATATAATGAAAACGGTGAATAGGTAAATATTTCACTTGCAACTTGCCTATTCTTTATTCCGGATTATTTGTTAATACGGACATTACTCCTGGTAACGAAAATGTCCGGATAAACGAGGCTCGACTGTACTTGGTTTAACTATGGAAGGCCGTACTTCTAGTCTTGACCATCCTCTTTTGACTGTAAAGAAACGGTTCTTTCTCCATATTTGATAAGCTGGGCATAGCAGTATAACAGGAAAATTGTTGATGCCATGTAAAACCAGGATAACACAAATAAAATGGATATTTGTAAGATAAAAAATCTCATTTATTGAGTCCCAGCCATGCAAAGCTGAATTTTTAGAATGCTTCCTTTGCCCAGACACCTCCCCCCTACACACTTTTAACCCATTACCAAACAATAAGGACATTTAACCGCTTTGTTGCAGATGACTCTGGAAAACATCGTGGGAAAAGGAGAAATTGCTCTTAACAAGCAATTTTTCCTTTTCCCACAATGTTTTCTGCCTTAATAGAATGTTATTTTTCAATTTCATCACAATTTGAAATGTTGTCTGCAAACTCTTTCAATTTTGGACAGTTGATAAATTTGTCGTTTGGTAAAGGGTTTAATAGAGCATCCTGAGTTTACTTATTTTTCAGATTGACACAAGGTATCATACTTCTTAACACTGAATTTCAGGTACTCTCTGTCGCTAAAAACGATGTGTTAGTCCTATGTAACAAGCCTTGGGCGATGGAGCCAAAATACCCGATTGTTACGTCCAAGGATCAACTAGAACTTTATCAGACCCTGGAGTGCTATATAGCACATACGAGGAGGGAGGAAAATCGAGTCTGCTCTTACGGGGCTATTGAGGTTTGGTCTAAAAAAAAATTTTTCTCATTTTTATATCAAGGGTTCAATGCAAGACTATAGTAAGTGCTTCATGACCATGCAGCACTTACTATAGTACACTGCAGACTCATTATACCGCGACCCGTTATAACGCGATACTCATTATAACGCGGGTCTCCTATGGCTCCCAAAATTTCAAGCACATTAGGGCTTAAACAATAGCCTAAATCTCCCCCTTTCTGCAAAATGACGCGGTCGGCATCCTAAATAGAAAGTCTACCTACAAATTGCACTCCGAAGGCGTGAAAATCAATAACTCCCTGGGTAATCCCCATTGTTTGCCACGGTCTTTTAAACAAAGCGCGTGGCCTTTATACGTACACAATCCGTGACCCGAGGGAAGATTTAAATCTATGTGTACATAGTGTTGATAAATTACATAATATCATTAGTTTGTACACGCTTATTCAGGGGAGTGTTTTACACCTAGTTTAAATGGTAAAGCATTAGGTACACATGCTGGGAGAACTTCGATAAAATTTACTCACTCCTAACTTGGAGTTTAAATCTATAAATAGAACATGGGTTAACTGAATCCACCCTCCTTTTTCTGTAGTGTGTATTTAAACTGCACGTGCCTCTATCAATGATCCTTAACTTGAATCGTAATGAAACAAATAAAAAGGAATATATAGTTAAACATGTAAGTTTTGATTATGTTTTTTATTTGATTTTCTTTTATTCACAATAAATTCAATGATAAGTCCGTAACTCAACACAATCTTGAAATATGAATAGACTACTTCTTGAATCTTATTGTTTCTTAAGTGGTTATGGTCTGGCATATAGCGCGTAAGGGACCTCGCGTTATATTTGTCAACCCCACTATTAACGCGGATCTAGCATCATGGCTCCCGACGACCGCGTTATAATGAGTCTGCAGTGTATTGCACTGAACCCTTGATATGTTGTATGGGGTTTAATGCCTTATCAACATTTGTTTTAGTTTGTATTACTGCTATTCTGGGTTTCACCAGTACTATGTTTTAGGGCTTTGAAGTGTCCTGGGTATGAAAACTCAAAAGTAATCATTGGCGCTGATGAGCTTAATTCCTGAACCCCAAAGTTAGGAGTCTTACACCACAACCTCTTGGTTAAGCAGATTCAATGTTTTTGGTAATGCATTAAAGTGTTTGATTCACAATATTGAATATTTGAATTAAAAAACTATTCGTGAAAATATTCAGTTATGGGTAATTTTTAGGATAGTTGTTAGAATTCATGTTCTCTAAGTCATACACATGTGATTAATTTGATTGCATCTTTTTATGTGCCTACATCATTAACCCTTATAGGCTGGAACCAACTTCATGCTAATGAAAACGGGTTATATCCATGCCAGCCACCAAGTTAATTGGCAACTGGCCTGTGATCTAACCTGCTTGCTACTTAAAGAACCTCTCCTCATCAGCAAATTAAGCTGATAGTTAAGGTTTTGGAAAGCAGACAACACAAAAATCTATTTTTAGAAAATTACTCAGCATTCTAAGGGTTAAAAGATATTTTTAGTTTCATTTAAACTAAATGGTTCAACCATCAAGACGTGATTGATTTACTTGTTTGTCAACCCAAATAATTGCCTTTGTATTTGAATTATGGCTTCTTTTTTCAACCTCAGGGGCTCCTTTCCAAAAAGTGGACTGATCAAGAGGAACGGGCTCAAGGAGATCCAATAGTTTGTCAAGTAATGCGCTTTGACGAGAAAAAAGGGATTATCTTTTGTTCAAAAGTAAGATTTAAGTACCAACTCTTTATCAAGTGGTGTGCTTTGAAAAGAAAATAGGGATTATCTCTTGTTCAAAAGTAAGACTTGAAAGGTGCTGTGCTTGCTCACAGAAGAGAAAGTTTGAAAGTTCAAATGTAATGATGTTGAAAAGATACAGTTATTGTATTATTGTTTGTTTAACAATTAAAAGTAGCTATTAAAAGCAGGACTGAATAATGAAGCGTCAATTCATCAAATTGTTTTAGTATGTACAGATTATTTGCAGTAGATCTCAGAAGCGATGTCAAGCTTTAGTATTAAAATACATGCTTATTTACTGTAAACTTACTTTATCTGATATTGTTTCCAATCAAAGATTATTCTTCAGTTCGTATCATATAACAGTACAGGTGAAATAAATGAATTTTTAACGTCTTTAAATTGTTTTCAATGAATGACATAAACTTGATTTTCTGTTTGCAGGACTCTTGTGAAGAGTTTAGCGTGCCAATTGAGGCTGTTGGTTGTATAATAGGAAAAAGTGGGAAAACAATCAAGTCCCTGACCAAGGAAAACAATATCAAAATTCAATTCAAGGAGGGCACATGTTCTATCTATGGACGAAAGGAAAATCGGGAAAAGACAAAGAAGTCCATCCTTGAGTTGGTTAGTCGTTTTACAAATGGAACAGTAAGTTTTTTTTTATCTCAATTTCTTGAAATTTTATTCATTTATTTCGAGAGGCTCCAGACTTTCTTACAGAATGCGGTTGGTTCTGCCCGGCTTGACCAGTCATTATCGGCAGTTGAGTTTTCGGTCTTCCTCCATCATTATGAGTTCTGCTTTGCAACATAACTGATATATTGTTGACATGATGTAAAACTCATAAAAACAACAAATAATTAAATTCATTGGTTTGTTACATATCTTAATTGCCATTGAAGATGTCTGTAACTGATTTCCAATTACATGTGACTTTAAGGCATTTGCTGCAGAAGCCTTTTATAGAATCATTTTGATTAATGCTTATTTAGCATGTGATGGACAGCTTCTTCTTTCTTGCACAATAGTTTCTTCCAAAACCACAAAGAAAATGTTAATCTTTAAACTTTATAAGTATCTTTTGCTGTTACTTTCAATTAAGACATACATGAAGCACTTACTGTTGTACTGTACTGAACCCTTGACACTTTTATAACAAACAATTGCAGGGTATTGGGTCAGACAGAAAAAGAAACAATTCAGACAAAAGTGAGACAGAACCAGGCTCCAAAAAACAGAAACTATCGGATGATAGTGTAAGTATCCTCTAGCTCTTTCCTATGTTGAATTTAACTACTTTCTGGGTAAAGTACTTTTTTTTTTTTAAAAACGTTTTCTGATTGAAATGTCCCTCTTTATTGTTCAATTGTTTTCTGAATAAAAAGGCCCCACTGCATTGTTGAATTGATTTCTTGATGATATAGTCTGTCTGTGTTGTTGAAGTGTTTTCATGATAAGATTCTCCTCTGCATTGCTGGAATGATGTCTGATTGAAATGCCCCTCTTTATTGTTCAATTGCTTTCTTAATAAAAGGCCCCTCTGCTTTGTTGGATTTTTTTTGGATGAAATGCAACTTGAATGATTTTCATTTTTTAAATAGAATGCCCTTTCATATAGTTGAATTGTTTTCTGAATGAAATGCCCCTGCATTGTTGAATTGTTTTCACTTATTATCTTAGGTTCGGCCAATATTTTATACAAGCTAAAACAAGTCGAGGAGATATGATTTATTTGTCTCTCATTACTAATCAACTATGTTCATTTGGGAAAACAGCTTCAGGCTTGGGAAAAACTAATTTGCAGTACTGATGAAGAAATACCAGGAGCCATGAGAGGTGTGCTGACCATAAAACTATACAACTTCCTTTTCGAGGATGAAAGAATCATTTTGCATATGTTGTATATATAACATGACTGTTCATATTTTGGATCAACCTGAGTTTGATAACAATTAGATATTAACAATTTCAGGATGAGACAATCTCCTTTCCTCGCTCGTTAAATGGCATGGTAATTGGCACCAGGGGTTGGAACATATCAATGCTGGAGAAGAAATCGGGCACAAAGTTATCCATTAAAGCGGACAAAAACAACCCTGAGCTCAGCGTATGCCATATTTCTGGAACAGACGAGGCCATTGTTGACGCCAAGGAAAGAATCAAGGATCTACTTAGTTCATTTGACAATGAAGGGAAACCAAGTGGAAAGGTAAAGTTTGAGACGTTGATTTTTTCATTTGATTTATATGTTGTTGACAATGAAGACAAACCTAGTGAAGAGGCCCTTCTCTGTGTAGGTTCAAATCCCTTTGACAGCATGTATATTTTCGTGAGAGGCAGTCTCTTGACACAATGCCAATGGTTCTACCTGGCTTCACCAGCGCTTGTAGACAGTTTAGTTTCCTCCATCATTCTAAGTTGGCATGGCAACATAACTGAAATAATGTTGATGCGATGAACAATTACAATTATAGGTAAACTTACTGCTAGAATAAAAAAGGTATCAAGTAAGGGTTGCAAATTTACTTTTTTCCCTTAAGCCTATATTTTGGGTTTCTTGTAGATTAGTCTCTTTACCTATTACCAAATGAATTTTTTTTGACTGTCCCAAATTTGAAAGAGTTTGCAGACGACATTTCAAAATGTGATGTAATTGAAAAACAATCTTCTGATAGGACAGAAAACATTGTGGTTAGAGGAGAAACTGCTTGTTAAGAGCAATTTTCCTTTTTCCACAATGTTTTCCAGAGTCGTCTGCAACAAACTTGTCAAATGCCGTTATTGTTTGGTAATGGGTTAAGGGGCTTTTTAGGCGCATTCTTCATTATATTTTTTTTTAAAAAACTGTCTGCTGTCTATAAATCACCTCCATTTGAATAATTTGATTCACAATCAATATAAACTAGAAACTTTGACTTTTATTTACCTATATATGTACAAAGGCGGATGGTTCTTGCTTTAACCCGTCACCAGTTCCATGTTGGGACCAATAACAAGGTTCCATAGAATGTTTGTGATATCAGGCAATTACCATATAACACGCAGTCACATGACCAACCATGAGGTCATATATGACGCCATGACATATGATGTCATTTATACACGATTCTCAACTTGTTTGCTGTCATTCATATTCAAGGTTTGTTTTCATATCGCCTGTAAACCCAAAATGGTTTTTGCTTCATTCTTTTAATTTCTTTAATTCTTATTTTATATTTACAGGAAAGGCAAGATTCTGAAGGTTGGTGCATTTTAATTGAATTCTAGATTGATTTCCTTCCAACGGGTAGTAATAACTGATTTATCAGTAAAACTAACAAAGCCACCTGGGAGATTTGGTTTGAGCGCCCATCAACATCTCGGTTTCATAAAAGTGTTTTTTGGCAGGTCACATCAGGACCCTAGCCTAGTACTGGTGGATAATGGAAAACTGAGTAAAATGAAAAAACCAGAAAAACACTGCATCGGAAAAAAAAGAAAAGAGATTGGGTTTTAGTAAGTGAGGGATCAATCCTAGACTATTGGCAAAGGGGTTATCCCTTGAACCATTGATTCATGCTAATTTGAGCAACTTTTGACCACTTATGTATTGAGAATGGAATATAATGATCTTTGGGGTCAAATCCAGAAATTGGAGGTCATTTGCTTTATAAGTTTTGGGTCAAGGAAAAACCCTGGTACGTCTTTCAAAAATTTGAGTCTTGCTTTGAAAGTTCCTCTTTTTTTCATAATCATTACTACCCAATACCATAAAGAAAGAAATATTTCTTATACTTATTAATTATTGTCTGCTTTTGTCTAAAACTCAGAACTATCACAGAAACTCCATATTGAAAACCTTTTTTCCTTAAATTGGGTAGAGGCCTTGGCCTGTTGATTTTGGGAAAGTTTATCGATGAAATTGCTAAATTGGGAAACTAAAGAGCTGATGTGATTTTGAATTTTTGGTTAAACTGCATGATTTTAAAGATATTTCCAATTGGGAAGGTGCCTTTTATGAACCCCTGTTGTATAAAGAGAAAACCCCTAGCTGATTTCATTACTAGGTTCCACAAGCCCTTCGAAGCGTCAAAGATCTGATTCGACAATGTCCGAAGAGGGTGATAATGAAGAATCAACAAAATCGCAGAAGAAACAAAAACTGTCTGAGGTAGGTTTGGATACCTATTGATTTATAAATCAGAAATATACAGAATCTTTTCTTTTCTTAAAGAGATCGGAATTTATAACAAACTGTGACCCCTTACTCAATTAAAATACTTATATGGTATTGTCATATGCTCATAAGAAATTATTTATTTACTATCATTGACTCATTAGAAATCATGATTTTTTAATATCATTAATTACAAATTCTTGTTAATTTTTTCAAATAATTAAACTTTAAAGCCTGTAAATAATTAAATGTACCTATAAGCATCATCATGATGGCCACCACTTCATGACCTTAGCTGTAAATGGTGCCATAAAACGCCATTCACTCATTCAGAAAAAATACAGGGTTTCAATTTAGTTTTTATCTTGCCACGGCACCCTGGGTATAAGGGTATGTATTACAAACAGATTTTTTAACGGCATTGAAAGCCATGTGAACAGGTTTTCTTTTATATTATGGTTTTCCAGGGAATCACTAGTTAAGAATTCCGAAGTATGGGCGGGGCTCGAGTTCTAAGACAGTTAACTTAATCACTGGGGCACAAAGAAACCTAGGTAATGGGATTGAAGTTCAAATGAATGGTTACATTACAGAAATTAAATGTTTACTGTGTTGATTGGGCTTATATGCTCCATGAAATGAAAATGTTAGGATGTAAAATACATTTCAGACACTTCTTATACCAGTATCATTGGTTGGCAAGGTGATCGGGCCTAGAGGTAAGACTATAAATAGCCTGGAGGCCGAAACTAAGGCAAAAGTGGCGATCAGAAACGATAATATTGATTCCTCTTCGAGGATATGTTTTATTACCGGATCAGAAGAGGCCATGAAGGCTGCTAAGGCGAGGATTGAGATGCTGCTGGGTTCGCATGATGATGGAGTGAGGCAAGAAAAAGTAAGTAAAATTTTGTCATGCAGGATTCTCTCCAAGGTCTTTCTTATCGGGCCCTAGGATGCTGGTATGGGGAGTCTTGTTGGGACTGGGTTACCCCTTACCCTGGGGATTTCTAGTTAAAAGCATACTAGCGCTCAGAAAAACTGAAAAACTCGGTAATATGAGTTATAGATTATGATAGAACATATAGAAACATAGCGAAAAACCACAGGATCATTACAAAATAACGTCTGTACTATTTATTGTCTATTTTTCAAAGTGCTATTTTCATAAATTTGGTGCCAACCAATTTAACTTCATTGTTTACATTCGGGTAACATCTAAAATAGCAAGAAGCTGTCAGATTAATGTGTGAGGATTACCTAGTTAGGAAAATCACGTGAAGCGCATAAAAATACTGTCATTTATCCAAAATTAACAACGTGAACATTCAAAATGGAGAATTTCTTGGGTTAAGTTGGTTCCCAACATTTCTCGACTGACCTTGTTTAAGCGCAAATTGTAAACAAACCTTAAAGTGTTCACTCTTTTAAAAGCATCATGAGAACGTGTTACAGTCTCAGTTCCTCTGTAAAAGGGAATTCATAGTAGCTCAAGTTGATTTTCATTTATTCTAGAACTTTCACAATTTGAATGTAAAGGAGTGCAAGTATGGCTTTAAATATGCCTCCCAAAAAGGAGAGTTTTAAGGTATATTTTGGAATTAAAAGACAAAAAATACCTTTTTCAAACCCAATCAAATGTATTAAACAATGTCGGGTACATGTCAGACTAGCTGCGGAAGAGTGCAGTGGGATAAATAAAGGTACAGGGGGCGTGGTAATTTGTAAATTCAGGCACTGGGGCACCACATAGCTTAACAGGCCTGGGGAAGAACCTGATGTAATTGTATGTGTAAGTTATTACGTTACTCTAGTTGGTTAAATAATCTGGTTATACGAGAATGTTTTAATAATAGCTAAGATTTGTAGGTTACATTATCAAGAAATTATTATTTAACTGTATATACTTAGATAAATTGATGCTACCTATGCTTTTGAAATCTTCTTTTAATTGTATAACAAACGGCATTAAAAAGAAATATATTCTTTCAACAACAATTCATTTTGACTTCCAAATTTTCTCCTCTGTGAACAAGAACCTTTAAAAGCAGTCATTGCGAAACTGCATCGGACGGCCGGACTAGTCGGGTGAAAATTAAGAAGGTCTGATGTGTTTTTTCAAAAATACCGGTCCGACTGTCCGGTAACTGTTTTCAGTTGGGAACTTACTTTCACTTTCCCCTGGGAGCGCCTATTCATTTGACTGGTTCGTATTTATTTGTACTTTTTCACCGCATTGAATAGTTATAATCGAGGTAAACTAGGCAAATTAAGCTGAGCCATTTGAATGACGTCATTCGCGGTATCCCGAATTTTTCTTTTTTCACAATCTTTTAAAAAAAAAAATTGTTTTGCTGCAATTACACTTCTACAGATATATAAAAGGGTATCAACAAGTGAGATATTAATCACAGTAAAACAAAATCTTATTATTTCTTTTTTCAGACTCCTAGAAAGGCACCCAAGGCCGATGAGACGGTTGTGCAGATGCGGATACCCAATGCAGATATAGGAAAAGTGATTGGTAAAAAGGGCGCAAACATTACTAAAGTCAGATATGACTCGGGGGCCAGCGTATCCGTTGATTGCGTTAATGAGGGAAGTGAGAAGGCCTGGGATTGTGTTATTTCCGGTACACCGGAATCTACGGCGCAGGCTGAGAGCATGATTAAAGAGTACCTTGATGTTCATGTTTCAAAGGTAAGTGTCTGTATGCCACTTTTATGGATGGTTATAGGTTCAATACCACGGCAGCACCTTACCAGAAGATCAGAATAGAGGATCAGTGAGTGCCGCAGGCTAGATTTTTTTTGGTGATGAAATAAGAAGAAAGAATATCATGAAACGTTTTTTATTTGCATTCAATCGAAATATTAATATTTATACATGGTATCATATATTGCTCATAATTTTTATTGTTTTTATGTCTTTTCTGTAACTTTTGTAGATTTCAAAGAATTTTATTGAATAGATTAGATATTGTTTTTTTTTCAATATGCCTGGTGCCATTTATGGAAAAAACCTTTAAGTTTATTTGGTGCTAAGAGATTTGTTTGAAATTTGGCGCCCAAAAAGTATTTTATTGTCTGCATAATTTTATTTTCCAACAATGAAAATAAGAATTGAATTTTCGAACAATGAAAATAAAAATTGAACTCCTATCATCTATTTTTCTCTTCACATGAATTGTGTCTTATCAGAAAACCGAGATAGTCACTGAAGAGCTATCCATACCGAAACTGTTTGTGGGGAAAATTCTTGGTAAAGGCGGGAAGACCATTGACAAGATTCGAGCGAAGTCTGGAGCCCGAGTGTTTTTAAAGGACAGTGAGTTAGAAGTTGACACGAAAGTCTGTTGTATATCCGGTCGTGTAGCAGTTGTTACGAAAGCCAAAAAGATAATTGAAAGGAGACTGAACCCTAACACCGTAAGTTATAACATCATCATCGGGCTCATTAACTCTGTCTCTGAACTGTTTGACTTGGAATGGGTGTGAGACATGACTTGGGCAAAATGTTTTCTGGTCTTTAATAAAGATGATCCAACATGATTTATTTGTCCTCCCACCACTAATGAATTATGTATATGTAGTAGACCTACATTGGAGTGACCTTGGACAAGACACTGCAAAACCTTGCAAAGTACTGGTAAAATTCAGGAAAGCCTTATAATAACTGAAGTGCTGTTTCAACAATTTAACTGTTTTATTATAGCTTTACTATATGGATTCACAAGTTCTAGGCTAGGGTCTTGCAACAGATCCTTCCTACAAAACAAAACCCTCATGGTCAAGTTGGCAGAGAACTTGATGTCCTAGGTTCGAGCCCCGCCTACACCTCTGGTTTCGTGGAAGTGACCTTTGGTAAGTCGCTTCAGAGTCCTAGCCTAGTACTGGTGGATCCATGAAAGTTGTAAAATAACTGAAAAATTGTAGATATGGCATTAAACACCATAAAAATACAAAACCAAACAAGCAGTGGAGTTGGAATCTGGGACGCCAGAGTTACAAGTTCAATGTCTCACACTCTCTACGACGCCAGACCCTGGTAATTATTAGTAGTGTAAAATGGTTTGTCTTAGCTTTATCAGTCATTGTTCCTGTAAATGATTCTGGCTCTACTACATTGGCGTGACCCAGTGGTGAATATAGTGGTAATAGTACTTGAAGGCCCATGTGTGAGCCCCACCGGTGCCTCTGGTTTCCTGGGAGTGTCCTTTGGCATGTCACTTCAGAGACTTAACCCATTACCAAACAATGACGATATTTAACCACTTTGTTGCAGACAACTCTTGAAAACATTGTGGGAAAATAAGAAATTGCTCGTTAAGAGCAATTTCTCCTTTTCCCAAAAGGTTTTCTGCTCTTTCTGAATGATATTCTTCAATTTCATCACATTTTGAAATGTCGTTTGCAAACTCCTTCAATTTGGGAAATTCGAAAATTTGTCGTTTAGGAAAGGGTTAACCTAATATTGATGAATCCAGGAAAGCCTCAACATGATGGAGAATTTGATGACAGAGTGTTTAATCCCATTCAGATAAACAAACAATCTATTGCATTTGTAAAAAAAACAATGTCATTCTCAATTGTTTATAGAAAACAAAAGATGAACCTAAAGTAGACAAAGATGAGACAGAAGAGAATGAGGATGAAGATGAGGCTGAAGTAGACGACAACGACGAGCTTGATTCATTAGACAGCGAAGAGGAAGGGGAAACAGACAGCTCTGTAGAAGTTACCATAATGGTTCCGGTATCATGCGTAGAGAAATTACTTAAAAACACGATATTGAAAAAGTTACAGGAGAACTCTCCTGCCAAGATTGTGCTCACCCATGAGGATGATCAAGAAGACGGACTTTGTACAATAACAGGAGCGGAAGAAGAGGTCATGAAGACGAAAACCAAATTCGAAAAAATACTGAAGAAGGTTTTGGAAAAGGTTTCAGGAAAAGTATGTTTTTTTTTTTTTTTTAATTATCATATTTTTAGTTCACCTTAGAAATTAGATTGTAGTTACTAGTATTATGTTTGGCTATGATTTTTTTCTTTGGTGATTTTGAATTTTTTACTTTCGATTCGTCTGCAAAAATATAGTCTGGCTTTGGTCATGATGCATTTTTAACTTTTGAGTTTAACATCCTTTGCAAAATTATTGACAAGGTTTGTTCATCATGTATTTTCAACTTTTTATAGCAACATCATTTGCGACATTATTGACCAGATTTAAATGAAGTTTAGCTCAAAAGATCATAGGGCGTTGCTATAAGAAATAAAATATCAATTCAGATGTGTATTGAAAATTTGGTATGTTTTTTTTGTTTTTTTTTTCCTTCGAAAAAAAGGTTGACACTACGTTAAGCAGCTTTGATATGACATACTTATTTTGAATTCTCAATTTAGATGAGCAATGATGTGATGTTGAGAAAGTAAACATTTTGATACAATGCTTTGCTTTTTGTAGGAGAAATTTCAATGAAGATGTGGTCTTAATTTAGGAAATATCTCAATTCAGATGTGGTCTTGATATAAGAATAGTCCCAATTGAGATGTGGTCTTGATATAAGAATAGATTCAATTTAGATGTTGTCTTGATATAAGAATAGTCTTGATTTTGATGTGGTCTTGATAAAAGAATAGTTTAATTGAGATGTGATCTTACAAAGATATTGATGCCGTGTTTGGAGATTTTCAGATTTTTATAGAAAAATAGGGTTAATACGAAGCTTTGTTCTATTTTTAGAAAAAGGAGGTAAAGCCGAGTCTCCAGCTATCAGACAGTCTGACATGGGATACAGACTTAAAGCTGCCAAACCAGCAGAAAAATGACTCCAGCTCGGAGGATTCTGAAGGCGAGGAAGTGCAGGTACCATATTTTGACTTGTTTGGTGGGGATTTTTCTGACAGGGGAACGCCACTTTCTCATCTCTCCATATTTCATCACATATCCTGAGACAAATTCTCTCTGATACGGGTGTTCCACATTTAGTTTTACTATTTTCAGGGCCTCCGCTGCCGATCGCCAATGTCGCCAAATGCGAAAAATCTCGTCAATTTGCGACAAAAATAACAGTTTTGCGAAAGTGTTTGCGACAAACCGTATTCACCAATCATGCATGACCTAAGCGACCCGGAGTAATAGCCAGTTCCCATACTGGAGTTATCGAGGCATTCTGCGTGTATAAACACAGGAACCAGCCCGGTAATGACCCGTATTTTTAGCAGTTTGCACGCAACCGAGTTCGTACACAAATGACCGTCACTTATCGGATTAAAGTTTAATCACTTCATATGACTCGTGCGGCAACAGTTATGTTTGCGCCGCGTGTGTGAAATTGCCCTGACACCTATCCCTGAAATTGGTGTGTAAAAATAACAGTTTGACGCGAACGCATGATCGGAGACAATGTGAAAATTAGATGACGATTATCAAACACTGTCGGGTGTTGAAAATAAAAGACGGTGAATAACGTACCTATTTTGGGTATGTTGCTTGTTCATCACAATGAAGCATTTACTACAAAAACGACGAGATGCATTCTCTTTATAAACTGACTGATTTCGCAATTTATTGCCAACTGAAAAAAAAAAAAATAGAAAAAAAATAGACCTTTTATTTTAACATTTGTTTCTGTCAATTCCAAAGCTTGTTTCATTTTTTTTTATAAATCCACTCAGCTCAATTCATATGAGTAATGTGTTTCATGTTTTTTTGTACAATTTAGAGATATTTTCAGACAAGCCTTATGGTATCTTTAAAATACATTTATATTAAACGCAAAATAATGAAGCATGGGGGACCATTCTTGCTTGTCTGTTATCAGGTGTTACACAGTTTGACACCAATTCTTTGTTGACAACGAATTATTTCTTTTGTAAAACTATTTAATTAGCACATGGGAAGATCCAAAGACTTCCCCATTAAATAGTAGTTATGATAATATAAATAAAGTAATGAGCTGCTGTACATAAATTTAAAGCATTATAATGAACAAAAAGCTTCTTACTACTCATTTCTAATAATTACCGTCAAGCCTTCAATTTAAAATTGGCTCATATTTTGGCTCCACTTTCTTAAATTTGGCTCCAAAAAAATCCAATTTGCGAAAATGGTTGCGACAAGAAAAAAGGGGAGGCCCTGTTTTTTGTATATGGAATGTCATCTAGGGAAACAATAACTGGCTTTTTATCTTTGGTATGACTGATATATATATATACATATATATAATTAGAAGTTTTTTGTAGGCACATCAGAAGTGTCTGGATAAGAAACCTCAGTTAAAGACAAAGAATATAGTGTCAACAGACCTCATCCTGTTTGAGTTTCAAATGGATCATTTCTACAATAATTATGTACAATTCAGAAACAAGATAAAATATATTTAATGTGATATCAAATGAAATTTGAAGGGGGAAGGGGGTGGGGGATACAAAGAGGTATCGGAGGGTTTTTGGCTGTGTCACGGACCGCTTTGGTTTTGGAGATTTCCTGATCCTCTGATCTCTGGTGTCAAGAGAAGAAATAAATAAGTTGGCAAGGGAACAGTGCTCAAGCTTACTAAGTTACTGCTCTTCTAAACCCTATATTGTAGGTACTCAGCAGAGTCATCTCGTCAAGACAATTCTACGAATTAGGATCCCTTTTTAAAACTCGGCATGTAAAACACCATGATAGGCCCACTTTCAAGACAGATGATAATCCAGTATTATAGTGTTGGACTCGACTTCATGCTTATGCAAACAGGTTAGATCCAGGCCAGCCGCCAAGTAATTGGCGGCTGGCCTGTGATCTAACCTGTTTGCTACTCTTGAGTATCTTTCCTCATCAAAATTAAGCAGATATTTAAAGTTTTGGAAAGCAGGTGACACAAAATTCTATTATTTTTAGAAAATTATCCAGCATTCTAAGGGTTTAAGTTGTGACTGAATGAGTTTCTTGAAAAAAGGATTGCTTAAAATGATTTCAAATGGCTGAAAACTGATATTATCCCATACACTCTGATATAAAATTTGTTTACGTATACAAGCATCGCCGCCCTACTCTCTAATGTCTACTACTTGTAATTTATTAAGATTAATGTCTTTTCAAGAAACCTGTTAAGAAAACAAAAGCAGAAAGGCGAAAAGAGAAAAATGAAGAAGAAAAAAGAATATATGAGGTAAGCTTAGATTGGTATATTTCTTTTATCACATTT
Organism: Cerastoderma edule; assembly: GCA_947846245.1. Taxonomy (NCBI): domain Eukaryota; kingdom Metazoa; phylum Mollusca; class Bivalvia; order Cardiida; family Cardiidae; genus Cerastoderma; species Cerastoderma edule. The sequence continues at coordinate 36,084,992 of OX401415.1, forward strand.
CTTATTCCAGAATTTGTTCCCTGAAAATGAAATAAACCATTTTCATCATTGATACACAATTTCGCTGATTAGGACCAGAAGATATAAGTAACCAAAGTGACAAAAGGAGAAACCTCATTGCGAGTGATTTCCAACTTTTGTTGCTAACATTTCTTCTTACGATCACAAGGAGCATTTTGTATCTCATACTATGTAATTGTTGTTTTCAGTTGCTTTCAATTTGAACCAGTTACAAAATTTTATATTAGAGATATGAATTAAAAGAAGCCTTACAGTAAACTACAGTAAGTTTGTTAGTCTGTTAGTCTGCCTGTCATTTTTGTATGTATGCATGCAATGTTAATACAGTGTATGTTCTTGCATCAAGTCTCCCAGCTAAATACCTTGTATCAACCAATTTTTTCATTGTGGGGTGCCCTTTAACAAGCATTATTTCAAAACTTTAAAATGGTAGCTTCAGTCATAATAATAAACTGTGTTCTGTTGAAATGGTGTTTAAACTTGTCATATTCTACCTTTTTACAGTATGAAAGGAAGAAATTAGAAGGAGATATTGTGCCGGAGACGGCAGATGACTTTGACAGACTGGTTGTCAATTCTCCCAACAGTTCTGTCGTCTGGTTGCGGTACATGGCCTTCCATCTGGAGACGTCGGAGATCGATAAGGCCCGAGCCGTGGCGGACAGGGCCCTGAAAACTATATCATTCAGGTATTAAAAGTGTTTGTTCTCACATGTGAAAATTTGAAATGTGAAAAGTGAAAATGAAATGTCTTTGAAACAATACATGTACAGTTTTTGTATTGTTGTATGATATTTTATGACAAATAGCTACAGATTTCTTTTTTGCAATTTGCGGGTTGTTCAAAACAATACTGTTTTGGTATTGCTGTATGACATTTAATAAGAATAGCTACTGATTGCAAAATTGATTGAGAATGAGTCACTTTATCTTAGTATGTACTACGCCTCACCAATACCTCTGGTTGTTTGGAATTGTCCTTTGTATGTACTACGCCTCACCAATACCTCTGGTTGTTTGGAATTGTCCTTTGTATGTACTACGCCTCACCAGTACCTCTGGTTGTTTGTAATTGTCCTTTGTATGTACTACGCCTCACCAGTACCTCTGGATGTTTGTAATTGTCCTTAGTATGTACTACGCCTCACCAATACCTCTGGTTGTTTGGAATTGTCCTTTGTATGTACTACGCCTCACCAATACCTCTGGTTGTTTGTAATTGTCCTTTGTATGTACTACGCCTCACCAATACCTCTGGTTGTTTGTAATTGTCCTTTGTATGTACTACGACTCACCAATACCTCTGGTTGTTTGTAATTGTCCTTTGTATGTACTACGCCTCACCAATACCTCTGGTTGTTTGGAATTGTCCTTAGTATGTACTACGCCTCACCAATACCTCTGGTTGTTTGGAATTGTCCTTTGTATGTACTACGCCTCACCAATACCTCTGGTTGTTTGTAATTGTCCTTTGTATGTACTACGCCTCACCAATACCTCTGGTTGTTTGGAATTGTCCTTAGTATGTACTACGCCTCACCAATACCTCTGGTTGTTTGTAATTGTCCTTTGTATGTACTACGCCTCACCAATACCTCTGGTTGTTTGGAATTGTCCTTAGTATGTACTACGCCTCACCAATACCTCTGGTTGTTTGTAATTGTCCTTTGTATGTACTACGCCTCACCAATACCTCTGGTTGTTTGTAATTGTCCTTTGTATGTACTACGCCTCACCAATACCTCTGGTTGTTTGGAATTGTCCTTAGTATGTACTATGCCTCACCAATACCTCTGGTTGTTTGGAATTGTCCTTAGTATGTACTACGCCTCACCAATACCTCTGGTTGTTTGGAATTGTCCTTTGGCAAGACACTTCAGAGCACTAGCCTAGTACTGGTGAATCCTGAAAGCTGTAACATAACTGAAAAGTTGTTGAAATGGTGTTAAACCCATTTTGAACACATATCAAACAAGATATTGATTTTCTTGAGAGGTTTCACACTTGAGATATGAAACGATCGTTCTACCCAGCCTTTGATAGCAAGGAGGCTAAGGGTCTTTCATAAACAACCATCGGCTAGGCATGGCAATTTATCTGGAATACTGACGGTGTGATGTTAAAACTCAATAAGGTAAAGCAAATATGCAAATATTATCATTATATCTTGGGATTCTCTTTGGCCTAGTGGTTACAGAGCAAAACTTGAAAACACATGGCCCTTCTCTGCATGGGTTCAAAATTTTGTGAAGGCATTTGGATTGCAGATGGTTCTTCCCAACTTGACTAGTTCTTATGGGCAGTGGAGTTTCGGTTCTTTCTCCATCTTAAAGAGTCAGGTATCTCAACAAGTTGATCCGATGTAAAAACCCATATAAATAATTGTAACCAACAGAGCTAATAAACTCTTCAAAGACACAATCACAGCCAATCGGTGGAAAACACTATCATCCACTGATCAGCTGTGTTGTCTATTTTATATTTATATACCCCCATGCTCTCTATAACTATGGATTAGGTTCCTTTATTCACATAGACATTCCGATAATTGAATTATTTTATCACCATAGGGAAGAGAGAGAGAAACTTAATATATGGGTTGCCTACCTGAACCTAGAGAATATGTACGGTACAAACGAAACTCTGGGGAAAGTCCTGGCACGTGCAATCCAACAGTGTGAACCACTTGACGTTTATCTGCCTTTAGTCAACATGTATGTGGAGTCTTCGAAGATAGAGGTGGGTGCCTTATGGTAGACAGATCCAGATAGACAATTGATATTTTTTAGATGGATGAAGAATAGTTGTATCACTGCACTTTTTAAACTATGATTAAGGAAATGGAGGTCACAGTCTATTTTGGGGAGATTTTACTCGGTACTGCTTGATTTTTATTTATTAAACATTAAAGGGGGACCTCTTAGCAGTAAGAGTACACAAAGCCCCTCACAGTACTGGTTGATATCATAGTAGTCAGAGATTTTGATTTTCATTATAGATAGTCTCTTGGCTGACAAACAGAATGTTGGTGATTCATTGATTCTTGTCCAGCCTTATAAAATGTTGACTTAAAAAACCTTTGTGACTAAAGGATGAATTGCTCATTAGGAGCATTTTATCCTTAATTAAGCAATTGATCTTTTTGTCACAGTGGATTCTATGTACTTCTGCAGCAGCTGTGCCAAATTGTAATGATAATGGTTGTACCTGTCTTGATAGCTAAGTGAAGGGTCTTACTCCATCCATGAAGAGCCAAACTTCACTATAAAGCTGAATATGTTGTGATTTAAAACCCCTTTTAAACAATAAAAGGTGTGTTGAAAATTGTACAAGAAAAATTCAGTGTGATCTGTACCTTGGAGTGTCCTTTGGCAAGACATATCAGAGCCCTAGCCTAGTACTTGTGAATGTAGCATAGTTGTAGCATAACTGTAAAATTGTTGACATGGCATTCAACCCCATATGAAACAAAAAGAAAGCTTACAATCCAATCAAATTTGAATGATTTTCTCAATAGGAAGCAGAGCGTTTATACTCCATCATGGTGAAGAAATATTCCGCAAACAAGATGGTTTGGGCCAAGTTTGGGGAATTCTACTTTCAACAGAACAGACCTGAATCTGCAAGGAAGCTTTTCAAGAGAGCCTTAAAAAGTCTGGAAAATAGGGATCGTAAGTTGTACATTTTAGATTTGTAAGTTAGTCATGGGGGTAATGCATGTATGATATTGATTTTACCTTTGACTTCTTAAAAAGGACTAAAAATGGCATTTCCTTTGCCCTGTCTGACTGTCAAAAGAAATGAAACTTACTGACAATCGTTGATGTATATGTTCTGATATTACAGAAGTAGAAACAATATCCATGTTTGCCAAGTTTTTGTCAAAGTATGAAGAACCCAAAATCATGATGGTTTAGTACAATTAGAAAAAAACTGATATATTGTATTCTATATTTCTTTTTTCTTGCAGAAGTTGAGACATTATCTAAGTTTGCTCAGTTCGAGTTAAAGAGCTGGAGACTGGGAAAGTGTTGTAGTGGTGTTAGAGAATTTATTAGGTACCTACCAAGTACACAGGTATATTTTATTGTCTTTATTCTTTGTTCATAGAAGTAGAGACGATATCCAAGTTTGCCCAGCTCGAGTTTAAGTATGGAGATGCTGAGACTGGGAAGGTGATGTTTGAGAATTTACTGAGTACCTACCCAAAGAGGACAGACATCTGGTCGGTCTATGTGGATCTCTTAACTAAACTGAAGGATCATACTGTCACAAGGTGAGATAGCAAGAAATATTACTTTTAACACCTTCATCTTTATATATAGCCTTTCTGTGGCAAAGGTCTTTAGAAACCATTGTGACATAAGGACAAATGGCTCGTCATGAGCCATTTATCCTTTTGTTGCAATAGTTTCACTCTATATCTTAATGAGCATTGGCAGGACTTTGTGGCCTAGGGGTTATAGTTCAGAACTTGAGATCACATGGCCCATCTTAGCATGGGTTTATATCCCGGTGACAGCATTTGGATTTTCGAATAAGACTTAGTTTTCAGGTTGACATATTGAATGTAGATGGTTATCCCCAGCTGGACCAGTCGATGTGGGCATTTGATTTTAGGGTCATCTTCCATCGTTATGAGGAAAGTGTTGCAACATTACTGAGATAATGGTGATGCTATGTAGCCCAATATGAAATATAGAATGAATTAACTCACATTGCCAGATCTGCTTCAGAGGTTTTTAGAAACCAATGTAATTAAAAAATGAATTGCTCCTAATGAGTTATTTTTTGTTTTATGCTGTTGTTTCCAATTTGGAGCAGTCTCACTTTTCCTTATTGGGGAATGGATTAACTTATTTCCTCAACTTTACTCAGTTTAACACATTCTCAGCAGACAACTAAGTGGCAGTCAAATTCGGGCCATTCCTCCACCCATGATGGGCTTGACATCGCAATATGTCTGAAAAATGTTGATGTGATGTAAAACTCCATTAAGTATGCTAGCTTAGCTATTGTTTAAGGTAGAATACCAAGACTCCACCATTTCAATACTCATCCATTTACTTGGTTCGTTCTCGGTATATATCAGTCGGGGCCGGAACTATTCGGTGTAAAGCTTATATTCCCAGCCTAGACCGATGTATACCAAGAACGACCAAAGTAATCCGACAAAGAAATTCAAAATGGCAGATAAAGGGTAATCTACCTTAAGGTAGGAATTGTCTTATGGTTTCTTATTATGGATGTGTCATCACTCGCAGTGTTCTTATTAAGGTAAAATATGTCTATATGATTTCCAGGCACCTTTGCTGACTTCATGGGCTATCATTTGATGTAAAAGTTGCGAAACCATTTGACATGTTTTACCTAAATACAGTAAACCCCCGTTTATCCGGACCCCGATTATCCGGATGTCTCGCAATCCGAACAAAATTGTAAGGGAACGGAATTATTGGACCAGTTTATTGCAGACGACTTTTGAAAACATTGTGGGTAAAGGAGAAATTGCTCGTGACGAGCAATTTCTCCTTTTCCCACAATGTTTTCTGCCATATCAGAAGATTATCTTTGAATTTCATCACGTTTTGATATGTCTTCTGCAAACTCTTTCAATTTGGGACGGTCGACAATTTGGCGTTTGCTAAAGGGTTATAAGTATACACCGCTCATACAGACCTTTTATGTCTTAATGTAAATAAGAACATGCTCTGCTTCATTAGTCCGGATTATTCGGTAAACCGGACATTTTGTTGGGAACGGACATGTTCGGATAAACGAGGGTTCACTGTAAGGGGTTTTCACGATGGGTAGTCTCCTGGTTGACTTATGAACGCCAATGGTTCTTACCTGGCTAGACTGGCTTTTGTAGACATTTCACCTTGGTGTCGTCCCCCCATTTATTATGAATAGGGCATCGCAAATTAACTGAAAGGATGTTGACGCAATGTAAAGATCGAATGAAACAAACAATTTTGCATTTTCTACCTTATCACCAATAGAATTTTGTTATTCCTTTCAAATTGATCTGGGTAGAATAAGGGTGGAATCGATTTTCACAAAACTGTTTGTTGTGTCAGTTTTATCATATCAAATCTTTACTAAACTTTTGCATCTTTCAGAGGAGTGTATAACAGAATGATCAACATTCGTCTACCTGCGAAAAAGATTAAGTTTTTCTTTAAGAAGTATTTGGAGTTTGAGGAAAAGTACGGAAACGAGACTCAGATCATGGAGGTGAAAAAGAAAGCATTAGACTATGTGGAGACTGGTGGTATTAAAGAGAGAAAAGAAGTTAAGGTCGAATGAGTCTTCAAGATTTGTGTACAATGTTTGAAGCCTATAGCAGACAGCAAGGGAATAGACTACGTGGAGACTGGTGGTATTAAAGAGAGAAAAGAAGTAAAGGCTGAATGAGTCTTCAAGATTTGTGTACAATGTTTGAAGCCTATAGCAGATAGCAAGATTCTTGCGTGACCCAGCGGTCATGGTGGCTGCCTAAGAACTTTAGGTTCTGGGTTTGAGCGTTACTGTTACCTCTTAGTAAGCCGATCTGCAGCTGGAGATGTGATGAGTGCTTGAATTGGATCGTGGGAAAAAAATTCATCTTGGTTCTACTGTCTCTGAAGGCTTTAGAGACCACTGTGACAAATGGTTTCTACTCGTAAAGAAAATACGTTTCATTCTTGCTGTTTCATGTCCTCTGCTGTTTCTTTTGATTTGGTCACAAATTCTCTTAGAAGTAAACATGCAAGTTCGGCTATGTAAACATGCGTGTAAACATGCAAGTTCTGCTATGTAATTTTTTTTACTTCATATATGGAGCTGATAAAACATATCTCAGAGTGGCAAGTATTATCGATGAAAATAATGTGTGATAAATACATTGTTTAATTGTTTTAAAAGATCATTATGAGCAAATTCTCTCTTTGTTGCGTTGTTTTGAGTTATTTTATGATGCCTGTGTTGGGGAGATTTTTGAATATGTTTTAATATTTATCAATGTAAATTGCTCGATGTCACTCATTTCTCATTTTATTAAACTGCAGGTGAATGTTGTGACAAAATAAGAAAATGTTTGTTGCATGTAGACCGCTTTTTCTTTTTTTGTTACAATGATTTCCTCTTATTTTGATAGCATTCTCGATGAAAATGGAATTTGTCATAGTTGATTCTTGATTATAGGATATTCCAATTCAGGCCTATCTTTGAATCCACAATAGAATAAAGTGTTGAAGATTGTGCTTTACTATAAGTGAATAGTTTGATTTGGCTTCAAATTTACTAAATCGTCTACAATAATATTGAAACATGAATATAACATTGTTGAGAGAATACGATAAGAACATTATTTCTTGCTTTAGGCACTTTCTTCATTTGTGACAATTTTATTGTAATCTTTTTCGTTCAAGAAAGTATTAATTAACCCATTACTAAACAATAACAACATTTCATCACTTTATTGCAGATGACTCTGGAAAATAGTGTGGGAAAAGGAGAAATTGCTCTTTTCCTGCAATGTTTTGTGCCCTATCAGAAGATTATTTCTCAATTTCATCACATTTTGAAATATTTCCTGCAAGCTCTTTCATTTTTGGACAGTCGAAAATTTGGCATTTGATAAAGGGTTAAAAGATTGATTTGTCCTTTGTAAAGCTCTTGGAAACTGTATAGTAGAGTCATGGAGCATAATCTCTGTAGGGAATGTGTGTAAATAATAAATAATAATAACTGAAAGTATTCAAATATATTACATTGACTTTGTGTTTCAATAATCCTTTCCATATTATTGGACACCTATGTTTAATATAATTCCCCTTATGGGGTATGGTACAAACCCTTTGATTAAAAATTGTTACATTTTCACTTATCATTTGCCAAGCTCACAACGTTCTTTATGGGAAGGGAACAGTTATGTTGAACCATATGTGATATTTATCCGGGAAGAGTCGTCGTCCATTCGCCCCGCGCCGTCGTCATCAGCAGATACTGGTATCGATTTAACTTCCGTATACCTGTACTGCCTACTTGCTCGGATATAACGTCGACGGCACACCAACCCGAACATCGTTGCTAAGCCAATGCACGCAGCCGTTGCTAAGGACGATATGATGACAACGACGGGCGTTGACAAACCATCTTTGACAAAATGGCTGGGGTCTGTCACCATCGACAGTAAGCTTGGACGTTCAGTAGGCGAACTACTCGTCGCAGACGAACTACTTGTCGCAGACGGCGCGAGATCGGACCAAGCCATCGAAAGTCGATCCATCGACTCACTGGAAGCCTTGAAGATTTTCATTTTCGGCTCGAGAACCGTTAGCTGGGACATCTTTTCGTAGGCTTTGTCATTTTTGAACCATTCCCCTTCGTTGTTTATGAGAGTAACGTCCAGTTTCGAAGTCTGTTTCTTGTTTGGGTGTGGCTGCTTGACGAACGGTGGTCGCAGTAGCGCTGGCAGACGGCCAATTGGAGTGGGCTCTGCCAGATTAGAACAGAACTCCACGTCACAATCGTCAACTATCGTGAGAAATTTCCGGGAAAAGTTTGCAGGACATTCCATTGGCCAGTTAGTTTGTAAAGACCGTCGAGAGGAGTTTATCGCCAATACATTGCCGGTGTTGCAGCCAAACATGCCTCCGAAGCCATAGCCGTCAATGGGAGTTGAACCAACACATACGCTAATATCCTCCCCAAGCGTCATGGCTTGGAAGTCGGTATTGGGGCAGGAATGTTGGCCTGTCAGGTCGTTTGGCCGTTGTGATGTAAACATGCCGCCAAAATACATCTTCGTCGTCATGTCTTGGTCTGTGGTCGGGGCACACCAATACGCGTCGTAAACACCAGAGCTGTCCGTGGTGACTTGATGACACTCCTTCCAAAACCACGCCCCCTTACAATGTCTCTCACTGGATGATTGCTGGATGGTTCCTTGCACCAGATGTATGGCTGAATAGCCATCCGGGCAACTGTACTCTTGAGTTAGAGGGTTTTTGCGCAAGTAGCCCGGGCATAGGTCTCCAGCGTCTTCTTCTAACATTTGGCATGTTTGGAAAACGCCACCAATCGGATGACCAGTCTTTTTCGACTTGCAGGCACCGCTTTCCACGTTGGCTGATACATCAAAGTTGCTGGCAGAGGGGTCGGTGCAACCACGATATGTGTTGTGTTTGTAATACGCAATAAAAGCTTGCATCACCCCGTTCTGCACATCCACAACTAAAGAAGTGGGCAGTTCCGGAAAAGTAACAGTTGTAATGAAGTCGTGAATTGGCTGTCCGTGTCTGTCTACAGGTACAAGATTGTTACTAAGAGAGTCAAACCATGAACTGTTAGAACTTGAAAGGCTAATTATTTGTCCACCGTAGGTGGTAATGGTTGAATGGCTCACCTTACTTTGATAGGCGGTGAGAGCTTGACTCGCGCTGCTACTTCCCTGGTCTATACCAAACTGTGCCGTAACGTTAAGCGGACCTTTGCCACTCGGAAATACAGCGGCAAACGACATACCCGCGCCGATCTTCGTGCTTTTACTGGTGACGTCTTCACTATTCGAACTACTCTTTGTCAGGAAGTCATCTTTCGTGTACATAGCCCCGGCGTCCACGCTTGTTATGACGTGAGTCCCGAAATCACGCACCAGTGCTTGACTAAGGTAGCGTGCCTGGGCTTTGTGGCCAAGTTGAAAGCTTTCCGCTATCTCCAGTACCCTTTTCTTTAACGCTGGAGCGAGTGGCATATCGGGTTGTGTGATCACCCTATATAGGTTGTATCTCGCTGTAACCCTCGATATGACGGTAGTTGAATCGCTCTGGTACATGTGCATCTTAGCCGACTGGTGGCTCTTTGCAAACGACCCTGAAATGCCGAAAATTCCCAATAGACCACAACTGGCAGACACATGGGTGTTGATGGACGAAGACGTGGCAGATTTATAGTCTGTCATAGACTTGGTGAACTCTGCAAATAATCCAACGTTGCTCTCCTTTACGGGGATAACATTAACGCTGTCTGGTATCAGGTATGCGCCGTCCTCTGTTACTCGACATTGTCTGTACTGTAGGCGAAGGATCTGTCCCAGTTCTTCGTTGGCTAGGTTGTCCCAGCCACCGCCAGGTAGGACCTCGAAAATATCGACATTCCTCCCTAACACCGCAGCACACCTCTGTGGATGTCCCTCCGGGTATTTGTTGGTGTCTGGTTGGCTGGTGTTCGAACCACAGTCAACATTGCTTAGCATAAGCACTATCATTAAGCAACAAAAGGTGTCATGACCGTTCATCGTGAATGCGTAGGTCTAGAAACTGTGTCGAGACGTCATGGATTGCACATTTTATAATCATCACTTTCATATCGCGATTATTTTTATCTCTAGAAACGATGAGGCCCTGGCGCAACACAATGATGTTTGTAAGTCTATGCAACTGCAATATTGAATTAATTTCGCTATTTCTATATTCATGGTTTTACGTTGGAAAAACTTCCCCTAATGGGTTTTAATTGCCACAGGTTCCTGTTCAAGTTTTGGCCCGAAAAGTTTAAAATAGCTCTAGAAACACCCCCCCCCCACCCCCTCCATTTATTGCCCTAACCTTCCATAAGATGATGCTTCGAAAAGTTGGCAGTTGGCGTTGATTAAAAAGTACTTGTTCAAAGAAGGAGAAAACAATGAAAGTGGATGGTGTCTTATTATGTCTTATTTTGTCAAAAATGTTGAAACAAGACAGCTTTTGTATTGTTGCTAGATTCAAAATCATTGCAAGTATGACTCATTCAGGAAGCGTCAATTGATTTAGTATGTGAAGTGTGTATGCGGTTTATCACAAAAGCGATGCCACGCTTTTGGATTGTAAGTCCACCGTATACACACTCTAGAGAATTAAAAACAATACAATTTTGCTCCCAACGACTATTATACAGTGTTTATCATACATTAAACAGTACAGCTATTGTACAATTTTAAAGAAATTGATATTTAACTTCCAAATTTCCTCACATCAGTGAACAGCATATTCAAGTCTTCTTCAAATATTCCCAATATGACAAAGGTTTTGATTTTCAATCCAAATTGGACTTTTTTCGATCGGCGATTCCTATCTACCATTCATAATGATCCTGCGTGGCTCTGTGGTTAAGGTTGTAGACTCAGAACACGGGGGTCCCGGGTTCGAGACCTCTGGTTACGTCACTCCAGAGCCTTAGCCTAATATTGGTGCATCCAGGAAAGCCGTTCAAGATCTAAAAATGTTGGCACGGGACTGACGAAGACGACCCATATGGGACCTATGTCAGTTAATGACTCTAATCTAATCTAAGAATAATTCAAGCATCTGTCCAAAATGTACATCGTTAAAGAATTCAAAATGAGTACTTTCATTGTTTTTTGTTGCATTAACTCTGTTGTCAAATATGTGTTCCTGACCCCGCGTTAGATACTCCAGTAGCCACGTGACCCCCGCGTTAGATACTCCAGTACCCACGTGACGTCGCGTTAGTTACTCCAATAACCTTGTGAGGATGCAGAAAGAGTACATCGTGTTCAGCGGTTTACGTTATCAGAAACGACAGACCCCCTGTACTTTGACGCGTCATAGCGCAATATCTCTTTTTGTGTACCTATGCACCGCATCACAGTAAAAACATACGCAAATAAATAGGTTTTTTTTTAGTATAAACCCAGGAATTGAGGAATTGATCGTGACATGCAATAGTTAAAAAGGTGCATTGAACATTTGAATCAATTTCCAGCTGTTAATTAGGTCTTTGAGCGAAAGGGCACATAAAAGTGCGAATGCGCACCTTCCAAATGTCTACAATAAGAAAGCCTTACCTTAAGTTTGGTATTTGACTGACCATGAATAACATACACCATGTCAGCATCATTTCTCTGTTTTGGGACGAAAGGAAATGGAGTTGGATAAGAACAAGTGTGTGTATTTGGAAAGAACATGTGAATAAGAAAACGATTGTGTGTAAGTTTATATATTACACAATAAAACCATCTCATTCTATAAACCGCAGTCACCCCTTGTTATTGTAAGATAAATGCAGCTCGCGGACAAAGGTTTAGATTTATCTGTATAAGATTTGATCATATCAGCGTTGAATAAACAAAGTGTGACCCATGTCTGTTAGATTGTGGTGTAATTGCTCTTAATTATCTAACGTGTCAGTCACAGGTAATCCATGTGGTTCACCCTTCTCCATTTCTGCAACAACACCTAGATTGTAACTTTCCCCGTTTCCAAATGTCCTTGAAGAAAAAAAGAAAACATGTACACACAATCAAAAGTATTCAATAGAACACCAATGATCAACATTGTCTGCTGTCCATAAATAATGTCTACACATATAATGCAGGGTAACTGTTTCCCTCATATAACACAGAGTAACTGATTTCCTCATGTAATACTGGGTAACTGATTCCCTCACAAGACGCAGCACAGGGTAGCGGATTCCCCCATTTAACACAGGGTAACTGATTTCCTTGTATAATACAGGATAACTGATTCCCTCAGCATTATACTCTATAAAAAATTCACACATAGGAACTGTTGACATGCCTTAATTGAAAGTGACTAACATAAATGATCCTTGATAATATTGCAATTCCTTCAAAGAAACTGGTTGTATGCCCAAAGGTTTCAAGTTAAGTGGTCCCATATGAATAAATAGTATTGCAATGTCTCACAGGTCAGAGGATCTGGTCTGGTAAGATAACCCAGCCATTCTGGCTATATAATGTAACATAGTTGTTTCTGTATATACAAATTTTTATTCACAACCTAAAATCCAGCTTTAACTAAAGGTTATAATGGTAGATACAAACTTAAAAAAGGAAAGAAAACTGGTGATCATTCTAGCAACTACATCAATGAACACAAATCTGTGTGGTCTTGCTCGCTGCTAGTGTTTATGTTAAATGTCAAATTATCCATGAACATGTATATATACAGTATATATCAAATATCAAAATAACAACCACTTTTACAACATATATATGTATGAATTTTAACCCATAGAACGCTGGGTAGTTTTTTAAAAGATTTTTTGTGTCGTCTGCATTCCAAAGCCTTAAATATCTGCATAATTCTGATAAGGAAAGATACTTAGTGTAGCAAACAGGTTAGATCACAAGCCAGCTGGCAATTTACTTGGTGGCTTGCCTGGATCCAACCTGTTTCAGTGTTTGCATAAGCATGAAGTCGGATTCAGCAATATAAGGTTAACCATGAGTGGAGAAATCTCATTTTGATTAACTTGATCCTACATGCCGAAATCTTTGTCTAACTAGTTCAAAACGATTTTTATAGCAAGTTTCAGATCAAAGTTCATTTGTCCATTAGGCTTTTGGATAGGCTGGGCCATTCATACAATACGTTTTGCCACCCCTGTTGACCCTTTTGCCACCCCTGTTGACCCTTTTGCCACCCCTGTTGACCCTTTTGCCACCCCTGTTGACCCTTTTGCCACCACCCCTGTTGACCCTTTTGCCACCCCTGTTGACCCTTTTGCCACCCCTGTTGACCCTTTTGCCACCCCTGTTGACCCTTTTGCCACCCCTGTTGACCCTTTTTCAAATTGAGTAAAGCTTGTTTAATACAAACTCTGCTTAAATAAAGAATGATTCGTAAGCCTCAAGCATAAAATATACACTACCATACTTTCAAGCGAAAGAATCGTCAGTAATAGAAGGAAAAACATGGCAAAGGAAGGAATTGCTCATAATAGAAACTTTCTTCATTACAACTTTATTTTTACATCATATCGAAGTTCTGGCATACCCTTCAGGACTTGTGCTATCTTTCTTTTCCTTTCAATTTAGTCAGATCAACAAATCCGCAACAGTTAAATGATTGAATGAGAGCAATGATCAATGTAAAACAAGTCTGCTGCAAGTCTATGTCAATTTCCCCTCCATGATTTTCTTGACCACTGGGTTATCAATAACCTTTGGTACCGCAGTACTGGATGACTTCATTTGCGTAGCTGCTAAAATCTTCTCGGGTGTCAGTTTCATTCTGTTATAAAACTGGTTCCCTGTAAGCCGCACACTAAGATTTGTGTACTCCTGCGAAAGAGGAATTTCATCCCTCAGTTTCGGGATAAACCTGGCAAGAGTATCTCGGCCAATTGGCTTGTTCTGGTACCATATATCTTCCTCTGGTAAGTAATCTTCACGAGGTGCCTGCCACAGCCTGTCACATGCCGGGTTCAACTTCGACAGATACAACTCGAAGGTACGGACTGGACAGCGATCAGGATGGAGGGGATCCTCTGGCATGTACTCGTTAATTGTTTCATTATGTCGAACAACGCACTTCTTACCCGTTGGGAAAACATCTACGGTGAAGGTGGTCTTCAAATACTTGTCGACTGGGTCTTGTGATTTCCGACAGAAGAAGAGTCGGACATTCATCTGCACCCTGTTGAGTAACCCTTCCGGTGTGCTGGGATCTAGAAATGGACTTTCGTAAACAGCAACAAAATCCTCTGGTACAATCAGGATATTCTGTTCAGGAACCCCTTTCCATGCTTCCTTTATTTCATCCAAAGCCTCATTGAATTTTGCGTTGGCTTCATCAAACGCTGGTCCATTGATAATGTCTATGGGGGAGTTGAATGGTGGGGATTTAATGTATCTGGCAAGGGAATACCGAATGTTCTCAAACGAATGAACCTTGAAAATGTCGCCGTCCCTTGTACGCACATCGGGATAAAACCCACACAGGTGTTTCGCTAAGGTTTCCTCATCAAAGTTTTCAAAGTGTTCATTGATGTTCTTCTTTTTAAGGTATTTTCTGAATTTTGTAGCTACACAGTTGTTGACTCGAAGCGTGTTTTTCGGCATTGGCTTTTTATCATTGAATTTAGAAACGGCTGGCATGCTGAAAATAGACAGAATAAAAACATGAATCATTTTGCAGATAATCATGAAGGTCAAAATAATGGGGAACGTAAATCAGTGTATTCAGTGTAGACTAGGCCCTACTCATAGGTATCATCTTGACAAACTTTATATGAAAACTGACCAGGGCTTTCTTTCTCTGAATTGGGAAGAAGCCTAGGGCTTTTTGATTTTCGGAAGTTTTGTTTTGATATTGATTTATTAAGAAACCAGAAATCTGGTGTGACTGTTAGTGTTAAAAGCTATTAACAAGGCTCTTATACATGTACCTGTTACCATCATATTTCTGATAAGGTGTTCATTAAAACTTAAACTTGTTAGTATTTTTTTAGTTTTGCTACTGGAAATATACATGTATGTCAAAAAAAAATGATAGTGCTCAAAGCTCAACATTGGAGGCTTGTCCCATTTCCTTACTTAAATTTCATTTTCACTAGACACAGTCATTATTTCAGCTAACGTTGTTATGCCCTTTTCATAATGATGGAGGAAGATCCCAAACTTGACTGGCAGTTCAAGCCTGGTAGAACCATCGGCATTCCTTTGACTACATTATTTTTTCCTTCTCTTTATCAGGACTGTATTTTGGGTACTCACACTAATTGTTGAGACTATTGTGATGTATACCCTCTAAAAAGGGTTTGACTCATCATTTTTGAAATATTTCATAGAAAAGCTACTTTTATACACACCTATGTACATCCTGATCCCATAATTACTGGTTAATCTAAAAAATTATTGATAATGGTATTAGATTATATATTTATAAAAATACAGACTCCAATCCTTACCTTGGGTCATGGGTCCTCAGGTGTTTCAGATACATGCTGTAGTTCTTAAAGGTGAAACTCTCGCCGCAGGTGGTACACACAAATATACACTGTCCCCCTTTCTTGTGCTCTATAAAATGTTTCTCCAAGGGGAAGACGTATTTACACTCCGTACAGTAATACACACCCAGCTTCTCGCAATACCCCGAGACGAGATCCCCCACTATAACAGCCTCTTGTTTTTCACCTGTAGTGGGTCTCTTGGCTAGAAACTCTGTCAATAGTTCTATACTCTCCATTAACTCAAACCAATGATAACTCTCCCTTTCTTTACGTGCCTTTTTAGATTCTTTAACTTTGCCTTGAGGATATACCCCCACCTCTTTCTTAACAAGAACCTCGTTAGAACTATTCACCTCACTCGCTGGATTAGCAATAATACAGTTTTTAAATTTTTTCGGTGGCCTTCGCTTAAATGATGGGCCGGGGGCTACAGGTGATATTTTGCGTTTCTGCGTTTCATGGTCTGGTTGTCCTTGATACGCCCCTGGTTCCATCTTAACGTCCATCAAAGAAGCATCTTCACTAGTATCTCCATTATTATCACCATCTTTGACAAAAGTGGTCATGTTGATGATGCAAATGAAATCGGTCTAGCTGTATCTACCTTTGAATGGTGTTAACTGGAACTTTGTCTCTGCAAAAAGAAAAATAGACCCATGAAAGAAATCAAATGTCTTGCATCGATTCAATTGCTTTAATCTAATATAAGGGTTATCAGATTAGCATTGAAAGGATGTAAAGCAAAATTGCTCTATTTTGAACTAACAACATGACAAGCCTTTTTTTTTTAACTAGTCCATTACACAGATAGGTTTTAAACCTTTAGGGTACCCTTTGAAGCATGGTTACAAAAGGTGTTAAAGCCCAGCACAATTGATCAACACATGTTTCCCCTAAGATTTTGAACATTCATTGGATGATGTGGCAATTGGTAATGGTGAATAACAACTCTTTCAAGTCTGTAAATCTTTTCTGCATGACATTGTTTTATACAGTCAAGCCTCAATAAATAATCTTCGCGTTTAGTGACCGCCACCATGACCCCTGGTTTCAATCAACCAATAATTCCATTTAAGCTGTGCTAACTGGCCAACCTAAGATCAGTGTAGGGTTGACTCGGCCTGTTTCAAACTCGGCTTGTGGGTTCACTCGGCCGTGGGTTAACTCAGTCGGGTCAATTTGGCCTGCTATATTAGTACTATAGTACAGGTGTTTAATTTAATTTAACAATTAATTAGAATTTTAAAATAAGCCGTTTGATAGTTTATAGTAAACATTGATGGAACAGAACAGAACAGAGATAACAGGATTACCTTAGGAGTTAATGTTGACGATTGAAATGCCGCTGATTGGTAATAGCATTTAAGCGCTAATTACGATTAGAAAAGTGTCTTGATTGGATGCACTTTAAATAGAGTGGCGTTGTTTAGAAGGTAATTGGTTTGACAATTTATAGTAAAAGATAGGCGCGATTCATTAAGTGACTCAATTAATGTAAGCTTTTGCAATTAACAGCTGCGCATTTCATACCTATAAAACAGGCCAAGTTCACCCGGCCGAGATAACCCTGTCCGAGCCAGCCCAAGGCCGAGCTAACCCACATTCCCTAAGATCTATCACATTCAAGTTATATTTTATTTTCGTTTTATTTCAAGGTGTTCTCCCCAACTTTATAATTCAAAGATGTAGGGATTAACCTTTAAGAAAATCAATAAATGCAATGAATTTTGAAGTTTAGCTGATTAACTGTTGACATAGTGTAAAATATCTTCGCATGTCCGAATCGGGTGGGTCCGGATATATCTACACTTTAAATGTCAGTAGCACTCGGTTCTTTAGAAAGCCTAATGAAATGCAATGACGATATTGTAAGAAGCAAGGATATTTCACATCATCTATTTCTATGAAACATACTTTGTTTAATAGCGGAGGGAAATAACAAAACATAGTCAATGTTTCTTGTTAAACGTTTGCTGTCAGCATTAAAAATGTTTTCGAAGGAACTGGTCAATTTACTCACTTGGCCGAATTGATGCAGATCTTTTGATTGCAATATTAAAGTCCGGATAAAGGGAAGTGAATTACGACAGAATACTTTCACACTGCAAATGGCTCCGGTGTAGTATTTAACCAGGACAAAGGGTCCAAAAATTCAATAAATATTGGCCGGAAAGGAGAAAGGAAGCGACCGGAAAAAGCTTTGGTCGATTAATTTTTGAATTCCATAGAATTTGTTCGCACTATTTAATTACCGAACGATAAATATTTGGTGTTTTCAAGAACAATTTTCCCCAAGATTATCTGTTGAAAAGATACGTGGGGACAGCGTTTACTCAATTGAAATATAACACGCTTACTTAAACAGAATTAATACTTGTTTGCTTGGTCTTATGTACAAGCAAAAGCAAAACTCCTCAGTCTTTGATGCAAATCCAGGACTCAGTGGTGAGGTTTTCTTTTAAATTTCTTATTTTCAATCAACAAGAGGCGACTTGACTTTTAAGGGATAAGCTTAACAGGTCATGATGTAAAAACAAAATCAACCTTTTTGGTCTATTTCGATGGTCGAACAATTCTTACTATGTATATCAATCGAGAAAAACAAGTAGGCCAAAAACGTGCTGGATTTGTTGACATCTAAAAAAGCAGGTAAATCCTTGTTTATTTGATTGAAAGAAGCTCGAACTATTCACAAGTTTGACTTAAACCATCCTCAAAGGCAATAACAATAATGAAATCAAATGTTTCATTCTTTTATATTGAGGAAAAAGTTGCAATAGTCAATTATCATTAGATTTCGCGAGACACTTTTGACAAATGCCACACGCTGGTTTTCTATAAATTCTGTCGACAGATTTATCACAATTTTTTATATTATCTTTTTTATTTACAGTTTAAATTACAACCGCTTGAAAAGGAATATGTCTAAGAAGAAGAGGACAACAAATTCAGATGGTGTCCGTAGCAGGAAACAGGAAAAATCTGAGAAAAAGTTGAATCCGTTTGAAGTGAAAGTCAATCGCCAGAAACATGAAGTTCTTGGACGGAAAGTCACTAAACATGAAAGAGGAATGCCAGGTGTTTCTCGTTCAAAGGCTATCAAAAGGGTTTGTTTAATTTAAGGATTACACAAAACTTTAATTCTCAAGTTCATTATAAAACACACTTGGATTCATAGAATTGAAGATATAGGCAAAAATCTTACGTTTTATCCAAAATGATTATTGTGACAGTCTGGTTTGAAGGAAATTTAGAACTTCCTGGTCATATTTGAAAGTATGATATTTTGATCAAAGATGTGTGAATTGATTTGCATGTTTTAAAGTTTTGACACAGTCATAATGGTCTGTACTTACTCTCAAAGCTATTTTAGTTTTTGGTGGGTCAAAGTACCTGATGATGTATGTAAATCTATCCACCATATAGTATGTCATAGAAAATGGGGATCTCCACTTAATTCTGTCACAAAAATGTTGTTGAAAATGGCAACATTGGCCCTTGACAACATGAAGCTTGCCCTGGCCAACTTCTTTATTGCATGTTTAAGTCTTTTTTGATGAGAACTCATTAGAGTTGTCTCAATAAAATAATATAAATGATAATCCAAATATTAAAATATGTCTAACGATTCAAAGCGGTTTGATTTTTTGGCTTGTTCTTATAAGTTTTTATTGCCAAATGATTGTTGAAATATTGCATATAAACATCTTCAAACAACAAGTTCAACAATGTAATTAAGCCACTAATTATGATTGTTTCTATTTGATTTATTTCTATCCTTACATACAGAGAAAGGAAACATTGCTGAAAGAATATGAGCAGCAACACAAAGTAAACAAGGTTGTGGATAAGCGGTTTGGAGAAAATGATTCATCCTTGACTCACGATGACAAAATGATGAAAAGATATGCAATAGAGAGGGCTGTAAGTAATGATTTATTTGTATTAAATATTTTAACCTTTTCTGATTACATACATATACTCATTTCAACACACAAGTGGAATTTTTAAGCTGTAAGTTAATATATTATTTGTTTTAATTTTGATTAATTAACTGTTTTAAGCCTTTTTATTAATAACCTCAATTAAACCAACATATGGGAGAAATTTTAAGAAACCATTGCAGCTTTACAAAGATTTGCTCATAAAAAGCTTTTTTTTTTGTCACAATGGTTTGTCATGCAATATAAAAAGAAAGCTCTTAGCTTGAACCAGGAAAATAATCAATATGAGGGCCTTGGATGAAGTATCCTTTGGTTGCACAATACCATGGCGCTTTCTCTGCATTAGAGGCATCGTCTATTTTGCAACAATATGTAGCGAGTGCTTCCTTGATAACCTAGCCATTGTTTTATTTTAACTTTTGAGGTGTATTTACTCATTAAAGCTGCTCTCCACGGCTTAAAACATAGATTGGGATATCTCTCACAGAAACTCAGTTTGAAAGTCAAAATAAAATGTCATTGAAAAACATGGATATACAATTGAAAGAAGCTACTAAAAGCATGATTAATTTGGAAAACTTCAGTTTTTCAAACTGAAAGTATGTAAAGTTTATATGCAGTTGATCTCAAAAGCCATGTCACACTTTTGGATAGGAATATATGTTTATGCACTGTTTGCACTTTTAAAGGTCATATTTCTCGATAAACAAAATTTTCTTTAATTATGGTTTTTGAATAAGGTTATGGTTTCGTTATGACGGAGGTAATGTATTTTTTCTCATACAGAAGCGAAAAATGTTGTTTTTGACTACTTTTATTCACCTTTATCGATTTTTGTGAATGACTTATCTCCCTTGTTGTGACGTCATTTGTGCTTCAAAGTCATATGAACTATCAGTAAGAAAAATCTAGTTCTCAGTAACGACGGTGTTTTTGCACAAATTTCGGACATTTTAAGTGTTGAATTGTGTTTTGGGAAACGTAAATTGGATATTGAATATGGTATTTTGACAGGTCTTCTGGTGTTATTCTGCTTTTGGTAGCAGGGATGCGAGTTTCTCCCGTTTTCCGACGAACATAAAAGCTGCAAAAAGTTTCGATAAGTAAACTGGACCGTGTTTACTTTACAAATAAGCAAAAGATATATTCCCCAAACAAGAACAGTAGGCTGTGTTACTTTCACTTCGAAGACGGCAAGTTTACGCATTGTTAGGCGTTTCAGAGAATTGATTTTATTGATCTTTAAATGATCGGACTCAATTCAAAGTAATTTATACAGGTGAAGACGCTTCAAATTCATTCTACTTATTGAGTAACCGTTATACTTCCCTGAATTGATGTTCGTGATTAAAACAATTCCTGACTTTTAGTTTGGGGTGTTAGAGCCTCGTGTAGTCTTGCTAGATCTTTATATAGAATTTGCACTGTGTAAATGTAGATAAATTCAAGAAAAGGATAAATCACGTTGATTACACCTTTTTTGAAAGTTAATTTCCTTGAATGACTCTCTTACTCGCCAAGCTAGTTTTGTTTGGAACAGTTTAACTATGCTACATACTTAGTCAGGAATACTTAATTAGGCTGCTTTACGATTATATTACGTAAGAATTCAAAGGGTTGCAAGAATATGTTAATTTCATCCAACATCATAAGTTATTGTATTGCCATGTCTTTGGGTTTTAAACGCTTAAATGCATCTTGTTCTTATTTGCAAAACTTGTTTTATGTTTTAACATAATCGTAGAAACGTTGCCATTGTACATAAATGAGACAAAATAAAAAATGTACGTTGATTGCTATGATAACAAACCGATTAAAACAAGCAAGTTTCTTTTATCTGCCGATGTCTTTGAATGAAAATTCAAAATAATGAATATTTGATATCCGCAAACTGTCTCTGGACTCATCAACGCAAATGATAATGGGTTCGATCTTAACTTAAGCGTCTGCTTTTCGGAATTATTTAAATCACACACCTCATTTTTTTGCCATTGGTGATATTGGTTTGAATGACGTATGTCACACTAAAATTCAGGTGTTCAAACATAATTATTACAAATTTATATTGATAATTTAGTAATAAGATCACTAAATATATAATTTGCACATTTTAACATAATCTCTTTGTTTACAATTTAATTGATTATTGTCAGTTTACCTCACATACAAAGGGTCAATCAACAAACATCGGACATTACAAGGATTAAGGGTCGTGATGCAAATTAACACCAATCAGCCACATTTGCACAGTATGTTTCAAGTCTCAAGCCCTTTATTGTTTAGGCGAAAGATAGCTTCTGGCGTTAATCTCTTAAATATCTCTGTTGTTAATTAACAGGTCTGACACGTTCTGCTATTCCAGACATGAAATAACAAGCGGCAAATCTCACACTTTCAATGCGCGGCAATTAAATTTATCTAAAAAATCCATTGTTAAGATATAACCAATTAAGACCAAACTCTCACAGGATGTTTGGATTGATAAGGTGTCAGTACATATTTATCTCTCAATGTGACTTACGTCGGATACTTTGTCGTTATGATATTCAAAGAAGTGAACATGTTGTCTTTTCTATTAGAATAGTTTGACACTTCAATAAGTATATGATAATCAGTATTCACCAAAACGGTATTAACTCTATGTTTTCAACAAAAAAACGTTTTAACATCAATATCAAGTTTTGTCAAATTGATATTTAAATTACAAAATCATAAAAAATAAATTCAAATATATTTATTTAAGGTTGTTAGTAAAATAAACTATGACGACTTTTTTGTTTTAGCTGTTAATTATTAAACCTTTCCGAAAATTAAATGCTCAATATGTCAAGACTACTTACACGAGAGAAAACGAACATAAATGTAAAGTGAATATGAAGAACAATTCTTAAGTCAAAACAGTTGATCTAGAAAGACGACATCGGAATCAATTTCGAAATCATAGACCTCTTACTGGGGATGGAGTTACTGGAAAGTTGCCGGATGATTTTAACAAATACTCTTGAATGTGCCAGTGTTTAGTTTTGAAATTTGGATGTGTGGTGAAAATGTGAGTTAAAGGATAACCTTCGTATCACAAGTAAGTTGATGTGTGGTGAAAATGTGAATTAAAGGATAACCTTCGTATCACAAGTAAGTTGGGTTATAATACGGTTTGTTTGTTCGCAATTTATGATCTTCTCCCGTTTCATTTCATGTATTGATAAGACAATACAGGATGAATTTGACAGTTAATAGTTATACGATGTACGGTTTTAAAACAATTCGTTTATTCAGATCTATGTCTTTGTTTACTACTCATTTAAAATATTAATGCTTATACACGATCATTGAAGAAAAAGTACTCGTGTTTTTTTTTCAACAAATATTAATAAAAATAGCTGTTTTCACAAATATCGTCAAAATTTCAAGCCGATTCTTACATATGAAAACATTTACAAATCCTTTCAAATTTACGCATTACGTCACTTACTCTTTTTATCCAGAAGAATATTCTTATAATATGAAACATATTCAATAAA
Organism: Cerastoderma edule; assembly: GCA_947846245.1. Classification (NCBI taxonomy): domain Eukaryota; kingdom Metazoa; phylum Mollusca; class Bivalvia; order Cardiida; family Cardiidae; genus Cerastoderma; species Cerastoderma edule. Next base: position 36,108,219 of record OX401415.1, read on the forward strand.
GAAAATGCACTGTCAATCCAAACATTGACCAAAGACCTAATGTTTATTAGGTCTTTGCATTGACTTAATGATGGCTATTTCGAGGAAAATCGTACCAATTTCAAGCCGTTCCTTTCATATCAACGCATTGACATATCCTTGTAAATTCACGCGTTAAGTCACTAATTTCTTTTTTTCAAATGGATATTCTTATAATATGAAAAATATCCAGTATAGAAAATTCACTGTCAATCCAAACAATGACTTAAGAATCATTTATTTCAAGGAAAATCGTCCAAATTTCAAGCCGTTCCTTTCATATGAACAGGTTTACGCAATGACAAATCCATGCAAATTCACGGGTTAAGTTATTAATTTATCTTTTTTCAAATTGATATTCTTATAAAATGAATCATACTCAATAAATAAAATGCGCTGTCAATCCAAACAATGACTTTAGGATCGTTTATTTGAAGAAAAACACCACTTCTAACCAGCGATCGCTCTTCACGCCCTTTACATGGCGCATTCAGTGGATCACGAGTGACGTCACAGCAAAGGGAAGTAAGTCATACGAACTTTCATTAATCGGTGCGCTATGACGGTGATTTATGGCGTAATGCGTTATGCTAAAATGTTGCAAATAATTTCAATGTGATTCTTTTACTTCATATTTTAATTTTATAAAATAAACCCAACCTGTACATATGACCTTTAAAGATTTAAAAAGATCTTGTTTTGCTGCCAATGACTATTCTTCAATGTTTATCAAACAACAGTTCACCTGTTGTGCAGAATGTTTTAAAGAAATTAACTTTTAAATTCTGAATTTGCTCACATCTGTCAACAAGAGTCTTTTCTTTAACCCTTAGAATGCTGGGTAATTTTCTAAAAATAGAATTTTGTGTCGTCTGCATCCAAAAACCTTAAATATCTCCTTAATTTTGATGAGGAAAGATACTCAGAGTAGCAAACAGGTTATATCACAGGCCAGCCGCCAATTTACTGGCATGGATCTAACCTGTTTGCGTAAGCATGAATTAGGTTCCAGCACTATAAGGGTTTAAGTGGTTACATTTATCACAATTTCTTCCTAGAAATCGGGCATGAAGAACAAGTATAACTTGAATGAAGATGATGAGTTGACACATTATGGACAGTCTCTGGCTGAGATCGAGAAGTTTGATGATCCAAAAAACAGCGATGATGATAATGATGATGACGATGATGACAGAAGAGCTGCGGGTAAATTGATTGATTCAATACAAGACTATAGTATCTCCTTCACATAGATTAATTGGACAAAAGAGGCTTTCCATTTTTAATTAATGACTTTTTGTACTCTACAGTGTTCTTTCTAGAGCATTATTACATAATGTTCCATGGTTCTTGGATAGGAAATGATGTCTTGGCCACAGGTAAATGTTTAAAATGTTAATACTAGAAGTCTCCTTGGGCATCCTACACACATACTCTTTCCCCTGGCTATCAAAGAAGGATTCTAAACCCATTTATATTAAGAGCCCAATGCAACCCTATTACAATTCCTCTCAAAAGAAATTTTCTCTCACTAGATTGCACCCTATATGTTGTTTTTTCAGCAAAGTTTGTTGCTGAGCAGCATTTTGGAGGGTTTATGACAAAGAAAGTTGAGACAGAGAGTGAAACATCAAAGACGTGGAAGGAAAGAATGGGAGAAATGATCTTGCAGTCTAAAAAAGCAAAGGTAAGAGGGATAAAAGACATCTTTAACAAATGTCATTCTTAGTGCATGTCCCCTAGGAATCAGGAAAATGCGGGTGATGTCAGTTTTGAAATGATTTCGGTTGTACTGGACAGATGGGGGTATGAAGGGTTTCAGAGATTTCCTGATCCCTGTTGCTCCCTATGGGAATTTGTGACTGGCCCAAACTAAAAGTAACAACAAACGACAATTTAAAATGTAATATTGTCTTAAATACATCTCTAACTCATTCCCCCTTATTGAACTGTGTGTGTTTGCTTCATGTTGAAAGCAACAGCAGCTGACAATTTATGAAGTAAATAAATCTGACATTTTCTAATTGCTTTTAAGTAGAAATCATTGTAAGAAAAGTAAAATTGCTCATGAATAGCAAATTTCTCCTTTTGTCACAGTGGTTTATCTACAGTTGGGTAAATTGAGTAAAGACTTAATCCTCTTTTTGATGCCTCTAATATTTACAGCTGAAATAAAAATGATTCCTTATACATTCCTGCAGATTTTGTGACTACAGACGGCATTTATGAACTTTATATAGATAGAAAACATTGTGGTATTTTTCGTGGGTATGACCTTTAGGCAAGTCACTTCAGAGGCCTAGCTAATTTTGAGAAGCTTCTGGGAATGGCGTGGGTTGGCTCAGTATTACAAGGTAATGAGGGAGTCAGGCTACTAGTTATGTGGGAGTTTTTGTTGGCAAGAAACTTCTAGAGTAGCACCAAATACTGGTATATCTCGGCAAAGCCATAATTTATCTGAAATACTGTTGACATGCAATAAACCTCATACAAGAATCTACTGGGGATCATTTCATGGCTTTACCAGTTTTTGAAAGATTATGTAAAGTTTTTCTAATCTGGAACTTCAGCATGATCGACAGGTGGAGAAAGAGGAAACAGAAAAAATGACAGAGGACGTTGATGCAGCGTGGAAAGATTTGCGAGATCTCGTTAAACCAAACACCAAGAACAAGGTATGAAGCACTTACTATAGTATTTCTCTGAATCCTTGAAATGTGCCATCATGGGGGGGGTGGGGGGAGGGGCATTGTGGCCAAGTGCAGAACTTGAAATCTCATGGCCCCTCTCTGCATGGGTTTAAATCCTGATAGCATTTGGTTTTTCATCAGAGGTAATTTTCTGTTTTCTTTGACTTATGGAATGCCAATGGCATGGGTGAAAGTGTTCAGGATTATTCCTGATTTTCAGGATTTGGAGACTTTTGTCCCCATATAAAGATATAGCAAACATGCATCTCAGGATAAAGAACTAGAGATTTCAGGTTTTCGAAATTCTTCAACTTTCACCCATGCAATGGTTTTATCTTGGTTGATCACCCTTTATTGGTATTCAATCTTGGAAGCCTTCCTCCATCACAATAAACAGGGCATCAAAATATAAGTGAAATAATGTTGATGTGATGTAAAACCCATATAATTAAATGAAACATCATCTCATCCCTGACTTATGATTTTGCTTAATGATTTATTTCCTATTTCAGACACAGGAAGAAACCAAGCCTGCAGCAGATGACTATGATATTGCTGTGAGGTCGCTCAAGTTTGATATCAGGGCAAAGGTACTGCAACTGTTAATTAGTTAATTCAGATAATGAAGAGTGTTAAAACCATTTCCTTCGTGTGTGAGTTTTGCGAATGTTTAGAACTGAAAGCACTTCAGGCTGAAGATAGAATTGCAATGACTATGATATTGCTGTTGGGTCACTCCAGTTTGACATCAGGGCAAATTCATTGATTGTAACTGTTTATTAGTAATTTTAGATAATGATTAGTGGGGATAAACATCTTTAACTTATTTCTATGTGGGAATCTTTTCCTCTATGTGGGATTGGTTTGAATGGCTCAAATTTGAAAGCTCTTTCGGCATGGAATGTTTCTACTCTTCTTCTTCCAGCTCTAATTTTCAGTTAAGCTAGAAGTCTATTTCAATCCATGATGACCCGACAATGTAGTGTAACTGAAAAATTGTTGATAAGATGTAAAACCCAACAAATCAAATTCAAGGCTACTGCAGAAGGTGAAAGAATAGCTTGAAGTAAAATTATTTTTTATGATATTGAGTCGGAACCATTGTGACAAAAGGATAAACTGCTTGTCACAGTGGTTTTAAAGACTTCTACAGTAGGTGTGTCATACTAAGAAATTATGGAGTAAAGGGTTATGGAGGCAATTTCAATATGCAATATGTGAAACAGGATGCTGGTCAAACTATTTAAACTTGACTAGTCAATGAAAAAGAGTAGCTATTCTTTGACCTTAAATGTTTGCAATGGTTAAAGTCTTTTCTACAAATTTTAATAAATTTATCTGAAATAAAAGATCCCATCTTATACCAAATTAACTTTTTCCTGAAAGTAAATCACATTTTTAATGATAACATTCTTTTTTATATCACAAGGATTATTTTTTGTTTAAATATGACTAGATTTCATTCTTATGATCACCATATGTTTATATGATGGTGATTTGTTGGCAATATTAATTACTTTATTCTTATTTCTAGGCTACAGACAGGCTGAAGTCAGAAGAAGAGCTTGCTAAAGAGGAAAAAGAAAGACTTGATAAACTGGAGGTAAAAATTGCATGAACATATATCTAACTTATCTTTTTCCTCAATGCAGATGGTCTTATAAACATTCATTAATTTTTTATTGACTCTTGAAACGTTGAGAAAAAATGAGAAATCGATCAATAAGAGCAAATCCCTGTTTTGTCATGTTGATTTATAATGTTCTTTAAAGTTTCCCATATGCAACAGCAGATGAGAATTAATGAGAATGAAATATATTGTGGGTTTTTTTTAAAGAAAATAGTTGTAATGAAAAGGATGTTTTGCTCATCTATAGTATTTTTTTCTTTTTTACAGTTATTTGTTAAGATACAACTAACAAATGCAGAAACGTTATGTTTCATATACTAAGATAACCTTGGAATCTGATATCAAAATTTGCATCTTTGTTTCTATCTATAATAAAGATTTCACATATAAAATTACTTTCGATGGAATTCAAAACACCTTGATAAAAGAGAGCTTGTGTGAATTCATTCAACTAACATTTGAACTAAATGGAAAGTCATGGAGACAAAGTACTCTCTTATTTGCTATTGAGAAATATTTGAAAACACTTTCTAACTATACATTGATATATGTAAAAAAATTATTTCGGCAAAAGCTATGCATGTGATTATTTAGAATAACTTAAAATAATTTTCTTACAGAAGAAAATACAAATGTATTAAATATTTCCAATTTGTATTTTCCATTTAGGATGATCGGATAAGAAGAATGAAAGGAATCAGTGAAGATACCAAACAGCCCAAATTTCAACACAAATCTGCGGATGACCTTGATGATGGGTGAGTGCAAATGCCCAAGATTTTTTGCGAAATGGTTTCAACTCAAGGGATCAGGAAATTTCTCAGGAAACACTAAAGATGTACATTGTGGGGATCAGTGGATGACTAAAGCAAGTTCATAAGTAAAGGACTTGCTATAGTCTTGCTTTGATCCTATCAGTAAAAGTGTGTTGGTATTTGTATACTTCTGTACTTTCCAGATGCAGCATGGTTAGTCTAGTATCTAGTTAGGCTTCTACCATATGAACTGCTCTGTTTTGATTTTATCGCTCTTATTTGAATTTGGAATGTTACAGAAAGTGATCTCAATTGACTCATGAATACCCCGTCCCCCAATTACTTGAAAAGATAAAGAATGTTATTGCTTAGGAGTTAGTTAATGACAAAACCATAAAATAATAAGAAAACTCAAGGCAATGCTAGAACAATGTCAGATCCTCATTATAAAGGCTTGCTTTCATCTCTTATTTGGGTTTGTAGATTTAATAGGAACTCTAGAATTAAATTAATTCAGTGGTGCAGATAAGAGGTGTATTCCCTCACCTGTCTTACTGTTGCTTCTTATAAGCCTAAATAGTGGGTACTCTAATTAGATTCTAATGGGTACCAACATTGTAGGTTCTTTCCACTTGTTTAGGAAAATATAATTTGAATTCATGTATTACACACTTCAATGGCTTGGTGAAAAGCTAATCTAACTCCATCATCTTTACAAAGATGTAGTTGGCTTAGTTTTCCATTTAACCATTGTTTTTACATTATGACGATTTTACAGTATAATGCATTATCATCTGCAACAATAATGTCATTGTACTGCTAAATATTGTAACTATTTACGTCGGTTATTATGAGGTCACATTCCATTGTTTATATTCCCTGAAGAAGGCATGTTGCCAAACGCATCAGAATCAAATAATAATATTCATTAAATTATCACAATGTGTTGTCGTTGTTAATTTCTCATCTATTTGGTAGTTTTAGATATAATGCCGGTAAAAGACCAAAGTTCACAACTTATCTAGAGCACTGCTATTGTCTCATCATTTCAGGTTTCAAATTGAAGACAACGATTTTGAGTATGTGAGTTACAAAGATGGTAAACTCCTGAGAGAGGAGACTAAAGACAACGAGGAAGATAGTGGAGAAGAAAGGGATGATGATGATGATGGTGATTCAGGCAGCGGCGAAGACAATAATGATGATGATGAAGACAATAATGATGAAGATGGTGATGAAGACAATGATGATGTAGATGATGACTCTGGTAGGTGGAACATACTTTCTCTTGTCCTTGTTTGTCAAGGGTAATTTAATAGCGCCTCCTCTTTCAGCTAAGTGGTTAAGGTGTAGAACTTGTGTCACGAGAGTACCACATTCAATCCCCACCAGCAACACTGGGACCTTTTTTGCTGAAATGTCCTTCGGCAAGGCAATGCAGAGCCCTGTCTAGTACTGGTGCAATATAGAAAAGCATAAAAAACTGTAATACTGATGACATGGCATTAAACCCCATACAAACAATAAAGTAATTTGATAGTGTTATCGCATTGTGTAATGCTGCATGACAATAGTGATATATCATATTGAAAAAAATACAACATTAGGAAATTATGTGTTCGAAGAAAGTTTGATATTATATTCACTGTTTAGAGATATATGTGATAAGAATGAATGATTTATTACTGATTTCTCCAAAGACTAAACATTGCTTAGACATTTAATTGTTTCTCCCTAGAATAAAGATTGCACAGACATTTAATGATTTGTCCCTTACATTTAGATGGAGCAGACAGCTATGATGACCTGTTATCTGACCTTGAAGAGGAAGAAGCTCAAGCAGAGGTCAAACAAAGGTCAAAGGTTAAACAAGGATCAAAAGAGATCAATGTCACTAAACCCAAAGGAGAAAAGGCAAAAGACGAGAGTAAAGTTGATAGTAAACTCACCAAAGAGGAAATGGAGAAGGCAAAGAAGGAAATACCCTACACTTTTGCAGGTTAGGATTTGTTACCTATTCATCAATGTTGGAATTTGTAACTGGTCCAAATAGAAAGCAAGAGCAATGATGACAATATATAGCAAGCTCAATAAATTATAGTTTCTTTGTATATTATAAATAGATGTATTTCTTGGAACATTTCTTTTTATCAATGCTTTCATTTGTCTTATACTTGAGATATGTTAAATAACATGTTACATATTTAAATTCTTAGCACATCAAGCATGTTGTGCTTTTGAAGCTGACAATCTGTATTCAAAATATTTTGATGTTTTAAAATCGCAATCTTTTGTTGCCTGCCCACATATTGTATGTTTAAGTTATTTGAAATTGATGATACCATCAGACCTCATTTCAAGTTGGACAAAATGGCATTTTAAGTGAAAGCAAGTTGAGGACTTTTGACAATAGGTCCAAATTATTATAATTATTTTTTTTTTATTATTTTTTTTTTTACAGATTGCTATTTAAAACAAGTCTCTAAGATAAATTGTTCGAGCTATACAATTCTCTTATAAGTCTTGTAAAGCACAATCATCCGTTATCAATTCTATTTTAATCCTCTGCATTACTCATCATTTCTTTTTTTAGCCCCTGTTTCATATGATGACCTTTTAGAAGTTCTCCAAGGTCATGACCTTGAGGGTCAGCTAACAATCATAGACAGGATCAGAAAATGTCACCATCCAAGTTTAGCAGAGGAAAACAAGGATAAACTTGAGGTATGGCTTACAAGCATTTTGGCTATCAGAGGCACAAATATGAGGCTAGTTTCTTAATTCTTTCTTTGAACCCTTAATTGAGTGGCTCAGTGGTTAATTTTGTGGTCTTAAAACTGGGTGGTCTCAGGTTTGAGTCCCACTGGTATCACTAGTTTGTGGGTGTGTCCTTTGGCAAGGCTAGATAAGCTGTAACACAATTTAGAAGTCAACATTAAACCAAATATCAACAAACAAACTGACAAAAACAGGATACGTCTATCTTTTTTTCCAAATGATATTTGTGTAAGATCTAGACTGCTATTACAGATGATCTGATATAAGATTGTGACCGATAAAAGCGTTTCATTTGTGAATAAGATTTTTATATTCTTACAAGTGCTGCTGCCACAAGTGAAAATATTCATCTTAATTATGCTTTCATTTGCTACTTTTAATCTTATATCAATCAACAATATAAAAGCGGTATTGTTTCAACAAAACTTTATTTTAATTTTCTAATTTTCCTCATCTTTGAACAAGCACATTCAAGGCATTTTTATAGATACCATGTTAAGACATTTTATGGATCAAGGCATTCTATTGATACCCTGTACAGACACAGTATAAAGATCCTTGTAACCTTGTAAAGCTCCATGTTTGTATTGTAGGGGTCTTGTTTGAGAAGGTAGAGTCAAATGTATAAACAGGCTGGATAGCTCAGTCTGTAGATCATTCGCACGTTTTGCGGAGGTCCCAGGTTGGAGTCCTGGTCTGGCTGCATGTTTTTCTCACCTTGGTTATATTGGCGCCCAATATAAATGACCCACGATAGCTACAGTGGTAGATACTCCATATTCGTTCCACAAACAAAGGCTATTCCCAGGAAATTCTAGACGAATTTCAATTGTACGGGGGAGTGTGTAGTAGGTGTCTCGATTGAGAAGGTAGTGTCAAATGTGTAAGCAGGTTGGATAGCTCAGTTGGTAGAGCGTTCGCACGGTTTGCAGAGGTCTCGGGTTCGAGTCCTGGATATGGCTGCATGTTTTTCTCACATTGGTTTCATTTGTTTTCCAGGCCTTGTTTGGGTACCTTGTCCAGTTATACGGAGATTTGTGCCTACAAGACCCGCCCCAGCTGGATTTTGTTGAACGACTATTGCCGGTGCTGTTTGAGATGACTCAGATGTTCCCGGAACAGTCAGCGCAGACCATCATCACCGAGATAGCCGACAGACAGACAGAATTTAGGGAGATCTGTGATAGGAAGGCTGGAAGGGGGTTATATCCTGCTCTTGATACGGTATGTTACCATTGTTGTTTGCTAAATGTAACCTTATCCTCCACCAGATACACTCATTTTTATACATCCAGGGTTGTCATTTTTTGGAGTAAGAGGCCAACTTTCAATTTGAGGAGGTCAATGAAGCAAACATCCAATAGATATTAGTTGTTTTTTATGACCACCTTCATATTTTATGTTATTTGAGCCGACCAAAAAGTCATACCAGATATGCTCATTTTCATACAGCTGACTAACCCTTTACCATACCAAATTTTCCACTCTCCCAAATTGAAAGAGTTTTCAAACTATGTTTCAAACAGTGATAAAATTGAAACATAATCTTCTGATAGGGCAGAAAACATTGTGGGAAAAGGAGAAATTGCTCCTTTTCCCACAATGTTTTTCAGAGTCGTCTGCAACAAACTGGTCAAATGTCGTTATTTTTTGGTAATGGGTGAAATCGTTATACCATAGGCAGCACTGAAGATACCATAGGGGCCTCCATGGCCCTGTGGTTAGAGTATGGAACTTAAATCATGTGGCCCCTTTCTGTGGTTGTTCAAATCCCTACAACCGCATTTGGATCTTCATGAGAGGTAGTTTACTGTTTACTTATACTTGTGGAGCATAGAGAGTTTTACCTAGCTTTCTTTACCAGCTGGATTTAATTAGGATTGGTGTCTTACTCCAGCCATCATGACCATGGTAAACACATTTTTGATGTGATGTAAATTGAAAATAAAAACTTATCCTTACTTCAGATTTTTATTATTATACACAACACTTTATTCAACCTGATGTCTATTCAATCTCTATACATGAAGCTATTCAACCTGATGTCTATTTAATCTCTATACATGAAGCTATTCAACCTGATGTCTATTCAATCTCTATACATGAAGCTATTCAACCTGATGTCTATTCAATCTCTATACATGAACTATTCAACCTGATGTCTATTTAATCTCTATACATGAAGCTATTCAACCTGATGTCTATTTAATCTCTATACATGAAGCTATTCAACCTGATGTCTATTTAATCTCTATACATGAAGCTATTCAACCTGATGTCTATTTTATCTCTATACATGAAGCTATTCAACCTGATGTCTATTTAATCTCTATACATGAAGCTATTCAACCTGATGTCTATTTAATCTCTATACATGAAGCTATTCAACCTGATGTCTATTTAATCTCTATTCATGAAGCTTTTTAACCTGATGTCTATTTAATCTCTATTCATGAAGCTTTTTAACCTGATGTCTATTTTTATATCTGTAGATGATGCATTTCAACCTGATTTCTATTTAATCTCTAATCATGAAGCTCGTTAACCTGATGTCTATTTTTATATCTGTAGATGTTGCATTTCAACCGGATGTCTATTTAATCTCTATTCATGAAGCTCGTTAACCTGATGTCTATTTTTATATCCGTAGATGTTGCATTTTAACCTGATGTCTATTTAATCTCTATACATGAAGCTTTTTAACCTGATGTCTATTTAATCTCTATTCATGAAGCTTTTTAACCTGATGTCTATTTCTATATCTGTAGATGTTGCATTTCAAGGGGATGTCTTTTTTATCTCTGTACATTATATTTGTAGGTGATGCTCTTTAAGTTGGTGTCTATTTTATTCCCTACCTCGGATTTTTACCATCATGTGACAACGCCCACAATGTTGTTTATGTGTCAGATTCTATCCCAGTGTCCTGTCCAACATGGGCGTGATGTGGTCACGGGACTACTTTTATGTAACCTTTGTTTAGAGGTAAGCTTGTATTGAAATGGGACTAATTTTTTAACTTATTTCTTAAAATGTGATTATGTAACAGGACTTCTTTTGTGTAACATATTATTTTAGGTATGTTTTTTGAAAGGGACTACATTTTTTTGGAACTCTGTCTCAAAATTATTTTGTGAATTAGATTGCTTTTGTGAATCTAAGCTTGCGAACAAGTCTTTTTTGTATGAACTACGTAAAGATGCCAACCTTCTATTACAAGTTATCTTATTATGATTTTCCTTTGAAAACATTACAAAGTCTACTTTCAAAAGTGCCTTTGATTTTGCTTAAATCTCTCATTACTAATTCTTTATTTATCATAATTTACTCATTTCAAATTCTTGTTTGGCTTTATCGTGTACCTAGGAAATTCTAAGCTGTAGATAATTCAATACAGTTTGATCTACAGCATGATAATTCACGCTTTATGACTTTACCTGTCTATGTGCCTTGAAATAGCATTCATTCATTCATTGTCCAGAAGAAGTGATGGGACTACTTCTTTGTATAGGTATGGTTGTAACTTCACTTATTTTCGACTTGGGCTGGTCATACAATAAACTGAAAAGCTGGGATGTTTTGCAGAAACTCATATGAATAATACTCTTAGGAAAGGGATTTTTTGTACAAATATAAAAATACCAAAATTCATATAACTAGGAATGCCTCACCTGCTCATATCTGACTTATTATGTATGGTTTGTATATTTTATTCTCATTTCACAGTTTGTGTCCATGTCCAAAAGACTGGTCCCAGAAGCCATTAACTTTCTGCACGGAATCTTGTTTTTGTCGTGCAATAAAGAGCCTAACAAATGTAAGTAGACAATATCCCGGAAAGGGTTTTTTCCAAATTTCCAACACTATTCAATGAAATAAATCAAATACAATGTGATTAATTAGGGTCTTGCATGGCCCAGTGGTTAAGTCAGTTTTCGTAGAACTTTGGGATCCAGGTTGGTGCCCCAATTGTACCTCTGGTGTCTTTGGACCCTTTGGCAAGACACTTCAGAGCCATGGTCTTGTACTGGTGAATTAGGGAAAGCCGTAACATAAGTGAAAAAAATTATGTATATAGTGATAAACATCATAAAAACAACCAAATGAGATTAACTATATATTAGGGATGGGGCACAAAGTTCTGATTGACAAGTCAATTCTAATGAATACCCAAAATAAAGGGTTGATGGAATGATTTGAAAGTGATACTTTAGGGTTATCTGGACCTCTGCCAAGATATGTACTTGATTTTTTAGCCAATTTTCTCTTTTAATATATTTTTATCTTGTGTCTATTGCAAACCAATGTAGAGATTTTTGTAAAAGGAAAAGGTATTAAATGTACCCACCACATACCACATGTTGTGACTATTGACAAATGAAGCTAAGACTCATCAAACACACTCTTATCTTCTTTTTCAATGTGTTCTACCAAATACCAAGCCTGGATAAAGACTTAATTGAAATGGTTTTGAATATGCTTGTTAACAGATGTTAGGAAATTTGGATGTTAAAAAGTTATTTCTTTAACCCTTTACCAAACGCCAAATTTTTTGCTGTCCCAAATTGAAAGAATTTGCAGATGACATATCAAAATGTGATGTAAAATATGCTTCTGATAGGGCAGAAAACATTGTGGGAAAATGAAAAAATTGCTCGTTTAGAGCAATTTCTATTTTTTCCATAATATTTTCCAGAATATCAATCAACAATACACAATATGTATAGTTTAAACGACATTTTTTACATTTCAAATTTTCTCTTTTGTGAACATGCACATTTAAATAGGTTTCTCACAGAGTTTCAAAGGTGTTTGATTGACATAGTAGCATAAATAACTAAACCTTTGATGACCTATTTTCAGATGAATCTGTTGTTCCACCATTTAAACCAGTTGGCAAAGCAATCAACTTGCTTCATGTATCATCTCCGCACAAAAAGTGAGTGTGCTTATAATATACAGGAGAAGTGAAATCTGACATTGATTAGCTTGTATGTAAATGCCAAATCTTTTACCAAACTTGTCTATGTGATAGTGACATTGCAATTTTCTGAAAATTTTCTGAAAAGATTCCCTTGTACAATAACCCATTACCAAACAATAATGACATTTAACCACTTTGTTGCAGATGACTCTGGAAAACATTGTTGCAATTTTTCCTTTTCCCACAATGTTTTCTGTCCTATCAGAGAATTATTGTCCAATTTCATCTCATTTTGAAATGTCGTCTGCAAACTTTCAAATTGGGACAGTCTAAAGTATCGTGTTTGGTAAAGGGTTAAGGCTTTTGGACAATTTTTGGCAAAACAGACAATAGATTTTGTCACCCTTGATATGTATATGATATATATGGTCTGTATATGATATATATGGTCTGTATATGATATATATGGTCTGTATATGATATACATGGTCTGTATATGATATATATGGTCTGTATATGATATATATGGTCTGTATATGATATATATGGTCTGTATATGATATATATGGTCTGTATATGATATATATGGTCTGTATATGATATATATGGTCTGTATATGATATATATGGTCTGTATATGATTGGTCTGTATATGATATATATGGTCTGTATATGATATATATGGTCTGTATATGATATATATGGTCTGTATATGATATATATGGTCTGTATATGATATATATACGGTCTGTATATGATATATATGGTCTGTATATGATTTATATGGTCTGGGGAAGTTTTCTTATTGTCATGCTGCTACTTTTCTCCTTCTGCTCTAATGCAACATACATACATATGTCTTGTTCATGTAACAATGCTCTAATGCAACATACATACATATGGGCCGCGTCACGCGAAAAGGGGCACTCGGACATATAAAAAAAGCGCTGACTCAGCTCTATCTTAGCGCTATTATTCCAGCATCTAGTCACGAAAGTTATCATTTGTATTTATTTAAAGGTATAACTGGATGTCCTCTAAGATGGCAAACAGTGTAGCCCCAGACCAGCCGCCACGTCAGTGACGTGGCGGCTGGTCTGGGGCTACACTGTTTGCTATGTCCGAGTGCCCCTTTTCGCGTGACGTGGCCCATATGTCTTGTTCATGTATTAATGACAATCTTTTTATGCTATATAGGTTTCAATGTAAGTACAAATATGTAGGGTCACAATGGCTGAAATGGGTAAAGACTACAGAACTTGAAATCACATTGCCACTCTCTTTCTAGGTTCTTATCACTAAGCCGGTATTTGGATATCCATGAGAGGTAGTCTCCAGACTGACTTGCTGAACGCCAATGGTTCTACCTGGCTTGACCAGCCCTAATGGGCTGTGGGGTATCAGGTCTTCCTCAATCATTAAAAGTCAGACATAGCAACATAACTGAAATAATGTTGATGCTATGTAAAAATCGTTATAGATAAAATGAATGAATAGATAGTGCTTGCAAATCTCAGAAAACTGTAATGTAAGGAAAATAATAAACAGTTGACACAGCATCAAACTCCTTAGAAAAAAATAATAGAAAAAAAACTGTATTGGTGATGTTTTTTATTACAGAGAAGTGAGCTCCCAGTGGTCTATATCTAAAATGTTATGTCCGGAGGTGGAGGACGATACTTATGATAGCAACAAATTCAGGTAACTTATATCCTTTTCCATAAAGTTGCTTGTTCACATATTAGAAAATTATTTGAAAGACACACTAAAAGAGCCTTTAACCCAAACAATAATGACATTAAACCACTTTGTTGCACACGACTCTGGGAAACAATGTGGGAAAAGGTGAAATTGCTCATAAGGAGCAATTTCTCCTTTTCCCACAGTTTCCTGTCATATCAGAAGATTATATTTCAACTTCATCCCATTTTGACATCTCATCTGCAAACTCTTTCAATGTGGGACAGTCGAAAATTTGGCGTTTGGGAAAGGGTTAAAACAATGCAGTTTTAGTATTGATGTATAGTATTCAAATAAAAGTAGCTAATGAAAGGAAAACTTTCGTAAACTGTGTCAATATTTATCTTATTATGTACAGTCTATATTGGTTAATCTCAAAACCATTCCAACACTTTGGGGGGTTAAATGCAAGTCAATTATGTATCTCTAATTGCTTAATTACAAACTTTTTTTTTCAATTTCAGAGTTGAAGCAGTGCAAAGGTGTATTAAGTTATTAGAAGAGTTTTCGTTACTGTACAGACACATGTCCGCCTACAAAACACTATTCTCACCTGTCTTACACCTAGCCAAGAAGTTACCTGTTAAACATTACCCAAAGACATTAAAGGTACTCACCATTACTTTTCTTATTTTATCACACTAGTTTCTAGTTGATTGCTCCCTGCCCAAGTTTTTAACATGGTAGCAGGACTGACTTTGAATACAGAGGTCCTGAGTTGAAGACTCATGCCTTTGATTAACCCTTTCCCAACCAACAAATTTTCAACTGTCCCAAATTGAAAGAGATTGCAGACGACATTTCAAAAGGAGATGCAATTGAAAAACAATCTTCTGATAGGGAGGGCAGAAAACATTGTGGGAAAAGGAGAAATTGCTTGTTATGCGCAATTTCTCCTTTGCTCACAATGTTTTCCAGGAGTCTGGAACAAAGTGGTTAAACGTCAACATTGTTTGGTAATGGGTTAAGGGATGGACTATTTCTTTCATGCATTAAACTAAAGACGGTTAACCTATACATTACTGCATGAGTGACAATATCATAATATTACCTCAGATACATTTGATATTTTATATTTTGTTTCTGAATTCTTAGTGTCAACAATTATTTTAAAAATGTCCTATAGATAAATGAAAGGTAAACATGATATTAGGTCTCCTTGTGTTTTTCCTCGTCAAAACTCCTGTTTGATGACTCGAATGATTACAGATAAATGTTTTTTGAGTATGAAACTTACCAATGGAATCTTTGATCCATGTTTTATTGTTTCAGACAAGAGTTCAAGGTTTTGTATCCCAATGTGATGAATGCTGTCAGAAGCCGTTACCAGTCCTTGTAATGCAGAAGGCTAAGCCGAAACCATTGGCACTTGTGGAACCCCTAATTGAAGATTCGTAAGTGTGAACGCTCATTTTAAACCATACTATGAACCATACATCCATATTTTTACATTGTTTTTAAAATACTTATTTGACATGTATTGATATAGAGAATGTTAGCTTAGGAGTGTAAATTGGCTTAGTTTTTCGGGAAAAGTGTAGGAATTTATTATGTTAGCAAAAGGTGATTAAAAATAGTTCTGGTGTAATATGTAAAGCAATTGTAAATACGGGCATTTCTGTGTCCTGAGAAATACATCTTGTACATAAGTGTAGGGTTACACATTTGGGATGAATGGTCCCCGGCATAAATCACGTTTTCTGGGAGAGTTCACTTTCTGAAGTTCCATGTACATGGAGGTGTTGAAATTCATTTTGAATCATTTTTTTTTTTTTGTTAGCTCAAATATTATAGTAAAATTATAAGTTGTGATAGATATATATAAATGTTTACTTAATACAATGTAAAGATTATTCAGATTTCACATTTAAGATCTATATTTGAAAACGAAAGTACAATTAAAGAAGTCTTGCAAGAGACAATATGGCGGCACATCTCAAGTGACCTTGAACCACTTAGTTCTAATTGAATGACTTTTACTTCCAGATTTGACGGAAGAAAGAGGTACAAGCACGGCAGTAAAGAACAGAATGAGAAGCACAAACTGATGCACAAGTATAAAAAGGAAATGAAAGGAGCCCGTCGAGAACTGAAAAAGGATACGCAGTTCATAGCGAGGCAGCGGTTGTCCGCGCAAATGGCGAAGGACTCGGAGCGAAAGAGAAAAGTCAGGGAACTAATGGGATCTTTAGCCAACCAGGAAGGGGAGTTTAAGAAAATGAAGTTAGGAAAGGCGGAAGCATTTTTCTGATCTCTGAGAGTTAAAGCTGAGGAAATGAGGAAAAGCAGAAACATTAGTCTGATCTGTTAGTTTTCAAGCCGATGATATGAGGAAAAGTGTGAAAACTTTTTGATCTATGAGAGTTAAAGCATATGAAGTGAGGAAAAGCAGAATCAACTTTTTCTAATGTGTGACAGTTTAAGAAAATTGAGTAAGGTAAATCCTTTTTCTTCACATTTTTGCTTATGTTCGTTGGTTATGTTGGGGTTTTGCACTGTTATTTTTTAAACACTATCTCAGTCATTGTGATGTACAGTATTCCTTCCAAACTGCTGACTGCTTTTCCACATGATCATTTTTTATCAGTAGTGACTTCATTTGACGTGATATAGAGCCCTAGCCTAGTGCTGGTGGATCCAGAAAAGCCAATGCATAACTGAACAATTGTTGATATGGCTTTAAATACTATACAAACAAAGAAATCAAACATTCAACATGAGAGAGAATGTTTGCCAAGCTGTGCCTCAAACTCAGGACCCCTGTATTCCAAGCTGGACATGATGCTACCATCTGAGCTAACAAGCAGAAGATCCAAGAGACCAATGTGACAAAAGAAGAAATTGCTTGTGACAAGCAATTTGTTCTTTTGTCACAATTGTTTATTTCAAGTATCAATAAGAAAATCTTACTGTTGATTGCGGTCTGCTGTTGCATTGAATTTGGACCAGTTGCAAAATTCACATTTTAAGGAGTCTGTTTAACAAGAGATTCAAGGGACCAATGTGCTTTTTACAGGCAATATCTCCTTTCGTAACAGTTGTTTCTTTCCAATATCACTAAGAAAATTAAACTGTTGATAGTTTGTATTTGTCTTCTGCTGTTCCATTGAATTTGGACCAGTCGCAAAATCCCCCATTACGCAAAATCCCCCATTACGGAGTGTGTTAAACAAGAGATTTGAGAAACCAATATGACAAAAGAAGAAATTGCTTGTTACAAGCAGTTGCTTCTTTTGTCACAATGCTTTTATCACAATGTCAATAAAAAAAATTAAACTGTTGATAGTTTGTGATTATCATGATTTTCATTCTGGTATAAGGTAGAGGCCATTGGAATGAAAGGAGAACAAACAAGATTTCTAATGGAATAGATTGATACAATCAAAATTAAAGTTTTGTTCATTGATGTCTTGAAGCATTGCTTTGATATTTAATTAAGAATTTAACTAACTTGAATGAAATAACATTGCTAAAATGTAACAAATTATTATTTTAATATTTACTTCTCACCTTACTTCACCAGGCCATGAAATACACTTATGTTACTACTAAAGGATTTACTAGTAAACTTTTCATGTTTATCACTGTTGTTTCTGTTCTGTTTTTTCATACTGACTTTGAATTACTTATGACACTTTTAAACCTGACCATTAACATGATTGGCATGAGGTAATTGGTTAAAATGTCACCTAATTGTCAAATGATAGAGGTTTATTAATCTTTATGGAATAATTGAACAGAATCATAATTTTAACAAGTGTCTGATTAACCCTTTCCCAAATGCCAAATTTTCAACTGTCCCAAATTGAAAGGGTTCGCAGACGACATTTCAAAATGTGATGAAATTGGAAAATAATTTTCTGTTAGGACAGAATACATTGTGGGGAAAGTAAAACTTGCGCTTTACCAGCAATTTCTCCTTTTCCTACAATGTTTTCGAGAGTTGTCTACAACAAAGTAGTTAAATGTCATTATTGTTTGGTAGTGGGTTTTGGACAAGGGAATTTTTTCAGAAATTTGCGATATAAATATCACATAGACAAGTGTGGTAAAAGATTTGGCGTTTACATACAAGTTAATCAATGTCAGATTTCACCACTGATAGTGCAGAAAACATTGTGGGAAAAGGAAAAAAATGCTCGTAACGAGCAATTTCTCTCTTTCCCACAATGTTTTCGGAGCCGTCTAGAACAAAGTGGTTAAATGTCGTTATGGTTTGGTAATAATCTCTCATATGATACCAACCAAGTCCTCATCCATTGAATCGTTTGAGACAGAGTCACATGATAAACTCTTGTATTTTTATGTTCCACCTTTCTGTAAGCTAAATGGGGTGCTAGATGGGTTGTAGTAATCAGCTTTAGAGAATAGCTATCTTCAGAGACTTGAAATAGGATTACGGGGCTAGCATTTTCCTAAGTATCTTATGCTTAGAACTTGCTTAACCAATTACCAAACAATAACAACATTTGAGATGTTTGTTGCAGACAACTTTAGAAAACATTATGGGAAAAGGAGAAATTGGTCTTAAAATTGCCCTATCAGATTATTTTTCAATTTCATCATATGTTGAAATGTCGTCTGCAAACTCTTTCAATTTGGGACAGTAGGAACTTTCGTGTTTGGTAAAGGATTAAGTTCAAAACAACATTCCCTTTTATTTCAATATTGAGAAAATCAATAATGCAAAGTAACACAGCATTTGAATTTTCCCTTAGAGGCTCTCTCAATGATGTGTCACATTTCATTATTGTACTTCTTAAGATGCCAATCGATTATGTGTTTAGTATTCCCCCTAAAGTCGTTCAGTAAAACCCTAGCCTGTCTTGTAGTCGGCAGGAGCTGCCTGTGTCATTGTGAAGGATTTATATAATGATATAACTGAAGAAAAAGCAACCTGTTGAAGACTGTTTGACCCAAACATATTTCAACTGTAAACCTTGCCTCAATATCTCGGGTTGATGTTGAAAATTTGAAGTGATAACGCATTGCTTCTTTACACCCCCCTCCCAGTTTGGTCTATAAGGGAAATGTTGTTTTTCGAAGATATTACAACTGTATACCAAGCATCAATATATCAGGTTGGCGTGGAAGCTCGACTCAGAATACTATATTCCTGATTCCGATTCACAGTTTGGCGATTCGCAACTAAATAAATGTTTAAGTGTGTTTTTACCGGAATATATTACACCTGTAAACCTAGCCTCATTACCCAATACCCCTGTAGCCTCGTTTCTGAGCCCCTGTTTGTTCGTCAGGGCTGGTAAAATATCCGTAAATGCCAAATGACTTTCTGCATTTGTCCCTATAGTTGTTATATAACAGATTTTAGTAAAAAAAGACACTTGTCCGTAAACGGTTTTGGGCAATACGGACAATACCTGGATGGGTATATAACTGAACAATTACAAAGGTTTTAATATGGAAAATATACGACTGTACAAATACCTCTTGTGTGAATGCAATCTTACCAACCTACGACGTTTACTGTTATACTTTCATGTTGGGATGGGCTTCACAGTGACCTAGTGACTAGAGTACCGAATTTCAAACAGCAAAGGCCCGTTTCTAGGGGAATGCTTGTTAAGAGCAATTTCTCCTTTTCCCACAATGTTTTCCAAAGTTGTCTGCAACAAACTTGTCAAATGTCGTTATTGTCTGGTAATGGGTTAAGGTCTTCCTCCATTATAATGTGTTGGATATCTCACCATCTCTGAAGTATTGTTGGCGCGATGTAAAACCCATATTAAACATATAAATCAGAACGATAGCTGTAGTAATATGACTAAAATACTACACGAAAGGCTATTGGCTTGTTTAATTAAACTGAAATCCTACATCTACCTAGTCCGAATGATCCAGACGTAGATATTTCATTCTACACCGTTACAGCTTGGATCATCCGAGTTTACATCTACCAAACCAATGGTGGGATTTTTAGAGAACAAAATAGAATCACACGACCCCTCTCCAGCATGAGGGGTAGGCCCCGACTGACTTACGGAAAACCGCAGGTCAACCGGGAGACTACCTCTAATGAAAATCGAAAAATGCCGTCACTGGGATTCGAACTCACGCGGAGAAGGACCATGCATTTTAAAGATCTGGACATCTCACAAAAATTCGTAACTTTATGTTGGTGATTACAAAATTGTCGTAACTATCGAATCACGCAGTTTTTTGTGAATGAAAAATAAACATACGTTTGAAAATACGTTTGAGAAAACGATAAAAATTTGCCAGGTTAGACTCGTGTTCAGTTTTTGTCGAAGGTAACGCTTTTCAGGGCTGGCAATCACGTGATCAAAAATGTCGTGGATAGAGACCGTGGAAAAAAATGGCGACTTTCGTCGCTTCGACTTCTTCAAACCGGTGAGTATCCTTTTACCTGGCCCCATGACTCCAAGCGGCGGAGAAAATCGGATTGTTAGGCGGGTACTTTGCGCTACATTTCGTGCACGAAATCGCTATATGAAAGGATACTCACCGGTTTGAAGAATTTGAAGCGAAGAAAGTCGCAATTTTTTACCACGGTCTCTATCATTTTTGATTCCCAGCCCTGGCTTTTGTGAGGTACGAAACAATCAACCATAACCCATTACCAAACAATATCGACATTTGACCAATGTGTTGCATGGAAAACATTGTGGAAAAAGGAGAAATTGCTCATAACGTTGCTCATGTTTTCTGCAATTTGGGACAGTCGAAAATTTGGTGTTTGGTAAAGGGTTAAGGTCCATGTTCTCTAACTTTAAGCCCACTGAGGCCCCAAATTATTCGTCTGCTTTTGTTTTTCAAATTGATACGGTCACATGGTTTGATACGAGGGAATGAGTCAACCCTTTCCAATTTCAATTTCCTTTATTTCACTTAGTTCCTATTACAGAAAACAAAAGGTGCATTGATATGAAACAAACAAAAAAATAACAAGTCATAATAAATATGTTTTGTCGGTTAGGTTCCAAGATATCCCAACCCCAGTTTGCTTCAGACTGGAGTTTTGACATCTTGGAAGCCAATCGTCCATATAGGCATGAATACATATAGACATATGCACACTCACACCCACACACACACACTCACACACTCACCCCTAAGATTCAATTGAATCGAAAACTTTAACTTCTCTCAGTTCATATTACAAAACTAGAAACTAATTAAATATAAACAGATATTTAGCACGGCAATGTATAAATATATTTTGTCGGTTGGGTTTCAAGATGTCACAACATCAGCTTGTTTAAGACTGAGATTAAGACATCTTGGAAGCCAATCGTCTAAGTAGGCATTGTTAGACATGCACAAAGACACATACGCACCCATACACACTCACACCCACACCCACACGCAAACACACATCTACACACAGACACAATTACATATAGAATCATACATGATGATGATATATATTTGTACTTTAAAAACTGTTGAAAATTATTTTGATAAATTTGCATAGATTAATTTGGTCGGTGATAGATTTAGTGTTCAATAGTGATTCGAATTGTATGACATTAGGTCTAGTTAGGTATTTTGTTGAAACAAATCTGTTTCTAATGTTTGTTAGAGATATGCATTCAAAGATATAATGATATTCGTCTCCAATGTTACTATTACAGAGAGTGCAGGTTCGTTCTGCTAATTCGACATTTGACCATCTTCCGAGTTTAATGGGAAGTTTATGATTATTAGTTCTGAATCTTATCAAATAATTTAAAAGTGGAAGGGGTACTTGTTTTAGATAGCTTTCAAAGCCAAAGTTTATTTTTATCATTCTGTATGTGCGGCAACTGTCACTGGTTTCTATATAGCTAAACCATGCATTAATAAATAAATCTTTTAGTTTTTGTTTTATTGACAATTTTAACCATTTTTTATTTGGAAAGGACTGGCTGTCCCATATGTTTATCAGACCACCTTTAATGAATATATTTCTCGCTTTGTGTATCCAGTTAAATAAAGATATGTGGGACTCGTATTTAGTGTTATAGAAAAGATTGTAGACATAGGTATATACATTGAATAAAAGGGTATTAGGTTTATAGTGAACTAGTTTGGTCCAATATGATATATATCTAGTTTCTATGTCAATCGATAGAGGGTATACACCAGTTTCTCCATAGACGATATTACTTGGTGTTGACTTTTTCAATTTAAGGATATATTTAAGAAATTTTAATTGGACTCTTTCGATGACGTCATTATTACCAAAGCCCCAGAGCTCACAACCGTATAGAAGGATAGGTTTAACAGTTTTGTTAAATAAATCGATTTGCATATCGAGAGGCAGTGATAATTTTTTTATTTTTTTTAATAAACTGTACATTGCAAGAGTTGCCTGTTTTGATAATTGTTGTTTTGCTTTGAAGAAAGATCCAGATCGGCTAAAAAGAATTCCTAGATATTTATATTCGTTGACTGTGTCAATAGGTGCATTATTAAAAGTGAATTTATGAACTTTATGTCTACCTTTCATGTAGGAAATCAAGCAACTGATAACCAAGGTTATCAATCGATTGGTCACCATTGAGTCTGTTCACATGTACGTTTGTGTTTACAAAGCTATTCATTTCACCGTTGTATTCATCAATCAATTCGTCCGAATTAAGAGATTGAAACACACATCGGTCCAACTCAATATAGTCGAGATTATCTTTCGTACGTGAATTAAAGTCACCAAATAGTAAGGTTTTGGAATACTTTGTATGAAATGTATCAATTTCTCCTGTTAAAAGGGAATATGGTTCATCAACGGCGTATAGGGAATTCCCCGGAGGTATATATAATACCCCACAAAGAATTTCCCCATTCCCCGCAAATGACTTCGATACGGTAAACCAGATTACATGTTTGCTTTTGGTTTCCATAATAGTAATATGATTTAAAATACTGTTTTTAATCAAAAGTCCTATACCTCCGAATTTTTTATTTGATAAAACACGTCTATTATTAGAATGGAAGGTATGTCCATCGATATTAAAGTAATCGGTATTGTCCATTTTTGTCTCTTGTAATCCGATTATATCGTGTTCATGCACTAGTTGTATAAATTCGGGACAGTTTTGTTTATTCATCAGACCACAAACATTAATTGAAAGAAATTTAAGCTGGCCTAAGTGTTCACTGGGTTTGTCACAGTTCCGTGTCGTGTTCTTTTTCCTACGGTTGTTCGTTGGATCGTCATTCTGGGCTGTTAGGCACGTGGTTTTACTGGCGCTTTGATCAGTAGAGCGTTCATTTACTGGCGAATATAGCTCCCCCGCACAATCATAGTTGCTCGTTTGACCCTCTGCTCCGTTGGGACACGGACTGGCCGTGATAGTTTGAGTCTCGTCGGTTAAGTCGAGCGTAGAGAAGTCCATCCTTGTTTTCCCTTCATCCCCACTGTAACTCGTGGAAGGACGAGGGCTTATTTCTGAAGGCTTATCTTTTTAGTGGTTTCTTCTTCAAGTGGAGACCTGGCTTTACTCTTCTGTCCATTTACTCGTTGATTGTATGGGGTATTTTCCTGTTCTCCATGAACAGAAAGTCTCTCGAATCGGTTGGATATCGGTACCTGGCTAAGTTTACTGTTCGTACTGGTCCTTTGTGACTCGTTTGGTGGATCACGGGGCTTAAATGCACGACCTCGATGGTATGTTTTTGTATATGATGGTCCCTCTGGAATGAGCCGTTAATATATAACTTGTCACGGACTAGTATTACTTTGTTGTTTCTGTCTTCCTTGTATTTTCTCATTACGGGGTAAAGGGTTTTACGTTTTTGTTCGATTTCATATGGGAATTGTTCACGTATAGAGAACCCGTTTCTTTCTCTGTTTATGTTGTATCCCTCCTTTCTAATAACTTCTCTGTCGGTATATCTTTCAAATTTTGCGACAATTGGTCTACTCTCCTTTCGACCTCTGGGGTGTTTCCTTGCCCCTAATCTGTGCACTCTGTCAAAGACTATGTTGTCGATAGCTTCTGGTAAAGTGTTGACAACATTCGTTTGTAGAAACTGACGAAGGGTAGATTCTGTGTTTTCTCCGTCGGATTCTTCTATACCAAAGAATAATAGGTTTTCCTGCATAGTTCTAGTCTTGAGTTCTAAAAGTTCATCTTGTAGTTTTTCCTGGATTTGATTGACTTGTTTGATTTCATTGTTAAGTAGTTTATTTGTATGGGAGAGTTCGGAAAACTTTTGTTCTGACTTATTTTTTGACGCAATACAGTCGTCAAATAGCTTGCTTATTGTTTGACATGGTGTTTCAACATCCACCATTTTTGATGCTATAGCGACATTTTCATTTTTCAATTTGTTCACGTCTGTTTGTACACCTTGAACTATGTGTTCTATTTGAGATAATTTTGCAACATTACATTCAATGGCTGTGAGTCTAGTCAACACGTTGGAGCTGGTCTCCTGGTTTTGGCGGAGTATATGCTGGATTTGTTGTAATAGTTCATACACTCCGTTACTTTGACTGTTATTTTGCATGTAGTTTTGTTGATACATATTTGGGTGTTGATTATACGTATTGTTGTTTGGGTGTTACCCAAGGGTTGTTGTGGTGGGGGTGTCTGGTTAGATACCTGTTGTTTCTTTGTTGACTGTTGTTGTTGAGTGTTGGATGTCCCACCATTGTGTCTATTGTTGGACTCGTTTCCCGCCAAATGTAATCCTTTGTCTGCTCCTTTTAGTGGTTTCTTCTGTGGCATACTGCTTAGATATTATCACAATCACAGAATATTTCACTTAGTATTTATCCGTATCACTATTGTCACTCTTATATCAATGTTCATTGACGATTTTTGACTTAAAGCTATTTTATTTCAATCAAACTTGAAATTTTTGGAAGAGCGATCTAAAGTACGTCCATTAGGCTAGCCTCGTTCTCGTAAATACGAATTTTCGACTGTCCCAAATTGAAAGAATTTGCAGACGACATTTCAAACTGTGATAAAATTGGAAATAATCTTCTGATAGGCCAGAAAACATCTCCTTTTCCCTCAATGTTTACGGAAGTCGTCTGCAACAAAGTGGTCAAATGTTATATTGTTTGGGAAAGGGTTAATTCTGCGAAATCGTTAATGACCATATTCAGTGAGTCACATGTTTATAGATCCAATCCCGTATTTCGGATTTCAAATGTCAAGCGTATTTTTGTTCGTCTGCTATTTAATGTCATCATAATCTGTAAACAATATATTTGATTTCATCGACGATGTTTTATTCATAAAAAGGCGAAATGTTGTCAAATTCAATCTGAAAGAGTATTATTTCTAAACCGACATAGAAAACGTGTTGGTTGGTTTGCTTTTTTAATAACATTTTAATAGGTTTTCAATTACATGTATACAGGTACACCCAGAGACATAGATATTATTAGATGTTATCTCTGTCTCTGACTGTATTATGTGCTAAAATGGCAATGCTATACGTTTGAACTTTCAACTACAGTATGAATCATATATGAACCGACACCTGGGCTGTTTAAGGCGGTTAACCCATTACTCATTATTACTCATAATTACCCATTAACCCGATAATGACATTTAACTACATTGTTGCAGACAACTCTGGAAAACTTTGTGGGAAGAGGAGAAATTGCTCATAACGAGCAATTTCTCCTTTTCCCACAATATTTTCTGCCCTATAGGAGGATTACTTTTCAACTTAATCACTTTTGAGACAGTCGAACATTTGCGGTTGGTAAAGGTTTAAGGTGGTTAAGAAGCATCGACATTCTGTATGAGAGCAGGGGGACTGTCTCTCATGAAATATAGCCTCCGGACGGGAAGGTCGAAGGTTCGAGCCCAACAGGAGGCGTTTGTCCGGAGAATGTTTCTCGTGGGACTTGTTCCGAAATGACCGGTTCGTGAGCCGCGAGCTAGTTAAATTAATGGTTACCGACTGATATCCGCTTTGCGCCTGACATAGTGATAGAAGTTCGGAGGTACTTGGCATAATCAGTAAACAGTGTCTCATAATCCAAACCGGCTGGCCCTTTCAATAGAGGTGACACTATAATGAACAAAACCTTTACCTATAGCCGTTAGAAAGCTAACATTGGTATCACTATGTCCCCCTATGTGTGGTCATACCGTGGTCAAGCTGGTTATTAACAAATAATTTAATTACTGATGTTAATGCCAAAGCTAGTTTACATAATGATTTTTTTGCAAACCAATCTAGAATAGATGATACTGGTCACTCTTTACCAGGGCAGTACAAAGAGAAAAGTAGGCATTCCTTAGGTTCTCTTAGCATTTCTACCTCTGATGTTTACGACGCTCTTACGTGTCTAAATACCGGCAAGGCATCAGGACCAGACGGTATCAATAATATTATTTTACGTGAATGTGCAAATCAGCTAGCTTCTCCTCTTTGTGATCTGTTTAATTTTTCGCTTAACACATGTATTTTACCGACATCATGGAAAAGGTCTAATGTTTGTCCAATTTTTAAGAGCGGTGATCCTTCTCTTCCAAATAACTATAGACCAGGTTCCCTTTTGAATAGCATGGAAAACGTTTTTGAAAAAAATGTATCTAAATATGTTTCTAACTATCTAAATGACGAGTAGTTTTTTTACCCCTTTCCAGTCTGGTTTCAGGCCTGGAGATTCGACTGTGAATCAAGTCACCTTTCTTTATGATAAACTTTGCAATTCCTTGGATAATGGATACTGGAATAGAAGGTATAGTTCTTGCATGGTTTTCAAATTACCTTTCTGATAGGTGCCAAAAGGTAGTTCTTCCGGGAGGGGAATCCAACACTCGATTTACAAATGCTGGTGTCCCTCAAGGGTCGATTCTTGGACCTCTTCTTTTTCTTGTATTTATTAATGATATTGTTGACGACGTCGATTCCGGTATTAACCTTTTCGCTGATGATACTATTTTATCTTTAATTATTGACAAACCTGACGAGGCAAGTGTAATATTGCAAAATGATATAAATAAGATTAGCATCTGGGCTAAAACTTGGCTTGTAAGTTTTAACCCTTCAAAATCTGAATCGCTTATTGCGTCCCGTAAATCTACACTCCCAACCCATCCAGATCTTATTATGTCGAATGTTATCATTCCTAATGTAGATTATCATAAGCATTTGGGTTTCTTATTTAATACGGATGGTACATGGAGTCTGCATATAAATAAGTCTTTGGAAAAAGCTTGGAAAAGAATTCACACAATGCGACGTTTAAGACCATTCTTGATAGGAAAGCACTTCAACAAATATATTTTTCATTCATACGACCAATTTTAGAATATGGTGTTACAGTATGGGATAATATAAACCAACAACAGAAAAACGACCTAGAGAAAATTCAAAACGAAGCAGCTAGAATAGCAACAGGATATAGTAAATTAGTATCGTGTGATTTGAAAAAAAGAGTGTGGTTGGGAAACATTAAGTGAGCGTAGACGGAAACATAAATTAATTATTTTTTATAAGATGAATAATAACCTTGCGCCTCAATACTTGATAGATCTCCTCCCACCAACCAATACTACCATGAATAGAAATAAAGTACGCAATTCGCAAAATATTCGGTCTTTATCATGCAAGACTAATCTGTACAAAAAAATCATTTCTCCCTTCTACGGTAGATGAATGGAACACACTAACCACAAATACCAGAAATTCTGAGTCGCTTCGTAATTTTAAGGCATGTCTAGATATTGATAAGCCAGTGCCTAATAAACCGTTTTTTAATGGGCATAGACGGCTTCAAATACTACACACACGACTTACAAGAGATTGTAGCTCTCTTAAGCATCATTTATTTATTAAAAATATTGTTGATTCACCTCAATGTGTTTGTGGTGCAGTGGAGACAACTACGCACTATTTCTTTGAATGTCCGTTTTATCAGTCCTTAAGAAACGAATTGTTCCATTCTTTGGCGAGTTTCAATGTTATACTGGATCTAAATACACTCCTCTTTAGAAATGATTTCCTTACTCTTGATGAAAATATAGAGGTATTTACTCATGTTCACAATTATATCAAAGGAAGCAAACGGTTTGATTGATGGTTTATCATTTCTGGTCCATTCATCTACAGCTCCATCCAGTCTGTCTCTTTCTCCCTATTCTATCTATATCTCTTTATAACTCTTTTTCTGCTCGTCCCCTTCTCTCTATCGGTGAATTAACAATTATATGTTACATATTTTTTGTATTGTATTGCTGTCATGTTGTAATGTTATTAAGAAAAGGGACTCAATAAGCTTATAGCTTCCGTCCCAATCCTATTGTAAAACATTTTACAATACAATATGTTTAAACTAAGCTGGTTATTGTTTATATGGGGTTGAATGCCGTGGAAGCAATATGTCAATCCGTCTGCCACGGCGCTATGCCGCTTTACTGGACATGTTTATAACCCGGATGTACCCACTTCCGACCCGTGCGTCATCCCAGAAAAACCTGTAGGCTGATCTGATATTATCGGAACCTAGACAGTTTTGGGATTTGGAAATAACACAAACTCACTGCTGTACAAGAATAGAAATAAAACAACGGGATGGTTACTTCGAATGGCCATGTATAAATGTAAACGACTATTCTGACCAAATGCATTGTTTAACCAGAACTTCACATCGTGACAGTGTTAGAAACGGTGTTAAACGAATTGGATTCAGACCGAAGATTTGTGTGTGAAAAGCATCATTATTATCAATCAACGAGAAGATATATATTTAAATATATAAATAAAAAAAAGCAGAATGGTAAGTTCCGTAATCAATTTTTTTTATAGAAGCCGAAGTTAAAGCTACTTGTTAACAAATGGAAGAATTTGAAAGTAAAAAAAGTCATGGAAACAACACAGTTTCTGTATTTAATGTAATATTCAATGAACAATAGCTGTTCCAATCCGTTTCACTCAATTGTTTGTAATGTATATAATGATGTTTATTTACGGAATAAAATATGTTTAAACTAACAATAGTTTTTGAATATAATTAATGCAGATAGTGTCAATATAAGTATATTCAGCTGATAAGTGGTTATTTCCAAACTGTTGCAATGCTTTTTGACATTGATACATTTTCTTCCACCGTGTACAGATTAAATATACTTAAATCCAAACTCGTTTTGCTTGCAATGGCTTTTCTCCGGTGCGTAGTTGTACAACATCTCAGCTATAATACAGCTTTTTTAAAACTAAAATAAGGGTTGATCAATTTGTCATAGTGATAGTTCGTGAGATGTGCCTTTTATTTCTTTGGTTTCTATTTTTCTATATTTGAAATATATCTTTCGCTTTAATGCTCAAGTTGTAAATGTATCTTGGTGTGTAGTCCGTTGGAGTAGAAAATGTTGGGTGGATTGGGGTCTAAGTTATGATTCCTTTCATACTGCCTATTTATGTGATTGTGTAGGCCCTAGAATGTTATCATGTCTTTTGTAGAATGTTAACATGTCTTTTGTAGAATGTTATCATGTCTTTTGTAGAATGTTATCATGTATTTTGTAGAATGTTATCATGTATTTTGTAAAATGTTATCATGTCCTTTATAGAATGTAAGAATGTCTTTTGTAGAATGTAAGAATGCCTTTTGTAGAATATTATCATGTCTTCTGTAGAACATTATCATGTTTTTTTAGAATGTTATCATGTCTTTTGTAGAATATTAGCATGTCATTTGAAGAATGTTATTGTGTCATTTGTAGAATATTATTGTGTCTTTTATAGAATGTTATATTTCTGTTGTAGAATGTTATCATGTCTTTTGTAGAATGTTATCATGTCTTTTGTAGAATGTTATCATGTCTTTTGTAGAATGTTATCATGTCTGTGTAGAACGTTATCATGTGTTTTGTTGTAGAATGTTATCATGTCTGTTGTAGAATGTTACATTTCTTTTGTAGAACATGATCATGTATTTTGTAGAATGTTATCATACCTTTTGTAAAATGTTACCTGTAACAGTCGACTAAGAAGTAAGCTACGATTAATGGCCATATTGATCGATTGGACTGTGTTATGGTTCCTATTATCAAGGTTAAGTTTTTCCAACTGTACCAGCCAGAGAAACTTATTGTCAATAACAGTTTATTCTATTTCCTATCTTAATATAATTACATATTTTCAACATGCATGTTGGCAATACATTGCTATTGTCCTAAACAAATTATAAGATTTGATTGCTAAATATGACAAACAATTCAAATCAACGAGAATACACAAGTAGAATAACATTAAATAAAATGATATAGATGGAGACAAATAAAAACCCATTCACGCATGATTTCGTTAAAAAAAAAAGGTTTCAAGATACAAATGTATTTAAGTTTCTGTTAAGATTACTCTAGATTCAGTAATTAATAATGGAATAGATTGCCTTATAGCCTGAAATCAATAACGACTGTGCGGATTACATTGTTTGGCATTAGGGCATAAGCCTGATCAAGTTCACTACAGTAGAATATCTAAACCTCGAACTTCTGATTCTCGAACTCTTCTATACGTTGAAGGCAATGCGGGGTTCTGCATCGTATGTCTTGATGTTCCCGACATCTATACGTCGAACTCTTTCTATGTCGAACATTTTCATGGTGCCCCTTAAACTGCGATGTATAGAGATTCTATTGAATATCAATAATGTGAAGCGCATCAGTCAAAACGTCAGTCGGTAACTCATTATTTCATTTATAACGGAAAACCATTTCTCAGACTTGTAACACGCATCTCTCAATGTGATCATCTACTCGAATAACTAACATTTACACTGGAAAGTATTTTCAAAATCCAACAAACGCATCTCCCTACGAACGATGGAAAATGTGTCAATGAAACTTTATCATACAACATTAATACAGAGTAGTATAGAGTTTGGTATTGCGATCAATATTTTTTCCCTTTTCCCCATAAGTTATTTTTGGATCGGTCGAAATTGAATTTATCAGCAGACGACAAATGCTACTTACCTATGAAAGCATTTTCCGTGTGAACTTGGGTAGATATCATTGTGGCCAAAAGGATACATAGCTCATCGGAAGCAATATATACATTTTCGTAGTGAATAGTTACGTTTTTTGTCTGCAGCAGATTCGGTCAGAATTTGTAATCAGGCGTTAATTTATTACCCCCACATTTGTTTACTATTTAACTGCGTGTGTTTTAGACGTATTGGTTTACTTCTGTGTTGGGCGTGGGAACCTTTTGAACATTATACCATATTAAAACATTTGGATCATAATTCCATTGTTCGTTTTATTGTTATTCGGTTCCCACAAACTCGACCCACGTCGAAATCATGGAAAGGTGTCATATTCTTCTGTATATAAATGAAAACTATTAGATATACCAGCAATTAACGCTATGCCATGGTTGTTACAATTCAAATGCTCATTTTGAATGAAAAAGAGGACAGAAATAGGACAGTGAATAGGGGCGGAGGTTAAGTTTTATGTTAACGTAACATTCGCCTGCGAAACATGTGTGGCCCAGTGGTGAAGGTGTCGGATTTGTGACACGGGGGCCTTGGGTTCAGTCCACAACAGCGGCATTTATTTTTCCTTGAAAATGTGCCTTGGCTACATACAGCAGAGAACTTCATAGTACTGGCGAAATTCAACAGAAAAACTGTAGAATGACTGAAACACTGATGTCGCGGCGTTAAAATCAATATTAACAATCAAACAAGCAAAAAACCCGTTCCTCTTTTTATTCATCTTTGGTAGCAAATGGCAATATTCAATATCTTAATTTTGATATTTTGCATTTAATATTTGATAATCATACTGAAATATTATAATCTGTAAAGCATGCAAACGAAGTCAAACGTACAATTCATAATCATATAAACCATTATGACAGAATGATAAAGGCATACTTTCTCATTTTTAATCGATTCCCAAGCAATAACGACATTAACCACTTTGTTTCAGACGACTCTAGTGTTTCGGAATTTAAACAACCATTTTCGGGTTTGATGGTTCGATTCGGGGACACCATTCCGACTCCCAATCATGCTGACGTATTCAATTTCCTCATTTAGCTTCGATTTACATACGCAAATATTTAACGTTACACAATTTCCATATATAGAGCGGTCGATTCGTCCAAAATTCAAACGAAACGCAGACGACAAAACGTAGAAGGAATTGATACATTCTCTTTATGATATTCGGTTGAAACCATTCTGACAAAATAATTAATTGCTTCTTAGAAGCGATTCATCCGTTTGTCACAATGGTTTCAGAAGTCTCCTGCAGCAACAACGTTCGCGCGAAGTATAATGAAGTAAGATATATACAAATAATGATATACAGAGGAATGTTTATTGTTCAACGAAAATATTGTTTTTTTTCATTCAAATAAAGGAGGACTAACGTAATAGGTTTGAACAGTGACGATAAATAAAACTGAATGGGGGAGGGTAATTTTAGAAAGCTCTCGATACGTAACACACGGGAACCGGATATTGTGATATCACGTGACATGTCAACTCGGAGAGCAATATTTGAACTAATCGAGTTTATCCAATGAAATGTATTTCGCATCTCACGGAAATACCCGAGTACTTACGATCGCTCGGGTAGTCGGTTCGTATTAGCCGTATCAACCGGCTGGTTGGTGCGAATGACCCATACGTAGATATCTAATCCTATCTGTTCTTCAAATACAGCGTGGATCATCTCCGAGTAACCTGTCGCTCTGTTTGGAATGGCGAATGACCAAAATAGAAACAATCCTTTATTTGTATAGTTTTTTATTTTTTCAATCGGGTCAATGCAATTTCAGTTACCGGACTTGTAATTCTTGGGTGATGTAATTGTTTGTTGTGGTTTTTGCAATATTATTTTAGTTATACATGTATAACGATGCCACGCTCGTAATTATTGGTGGATGACCACCAGCTCTACTGTCCATATATGGGCCGGTCAGGTCAGGTCGGGTAGAGCCTTCGGTATACCGTTAGGCAACCGGGAGACTAACACTCATGAAAATCCAAATCAACCGCTTCCATGTTTTAAACCTACACGGAGAATGCTTTCGTGACGATAATCTTGGAACCCAAACTATTAGGCCGTGGAGTATGGTTAACCCTTAGAATGCTGGGTAACTTTCTAAAAATAGATGTTTGTATCGTCTGCTTTCCAAAACCTTAAGTATGTATGCTTTATTTTGATGGGGTAAGATACTCAGCGTAGCAAACAGGTTAGATCACAGGCTGGCCTGGATCTAACCTGTTTGCATAAGCATGACGTCGATTCAAACAATAAAAGGGTTAAAATATTGGTTGTTGCCATACGATACTAAACGTGTTGGTCCATGCTTGCCTTCCTCCGGCACTTTTGGGCCAGGCATCACAAAATAAATGGACTACTGATGAGGCGACGAAGTAAGATACATAGATAACACGTTAAACAACAAATAGTCCTGAACTGGTTTTATTTTTCACCACGTTTTATTTTTCACCACCAGAAATTTGGACAAGTGCTAGCTTTTACACTACTGAACGTGGTACCATCCTTTATCGGAGCGCCCTTATCAAAAAAGGCGGGAAAAGGCAAGCCGGGCACCTGCCAAACATTAACAGCGCAAGAAAAGACGGATTTGATGCACAATTTACAGAAACAAACTTACGAGGAACTTCATTGGACGTTCTGGCTCATACCGTACCTACAGAAGAGTAAAGAAACGGGACTTACCCCCATGGATTTTAAGTGAGTATACATGTATATCCATTAGCCTGTTACTAAGGGTTTTCATGCAATAGCCCATCCCTCTACTTAGAGAGTTATTACTGGCATGACTTGAAAGCACCGACAGACGACAAATATACATAAAAGCAAGACATCTTTTTTTTCTTTCTTTCTTTCTTTTTATAGATCTAGTAGAAGCCTTTGCACATATGGATAGATTGTTCGTTAGGAGAAATTATGACCCAACTCGCCGTCTTATCAAGACCACTTTTTTAAAGTTTGTGAAGGACAGTGGTCCAGGTGTAGAGCACCTGCCTCTGGGTGCGTGTTTTGTGGGTTCGAATCCTACGATAGGCGTTGCCCATAGCGCAATTTCTTCATATTAAGTCATACATGTATTAAAGTTCATCCAATTTTGATCACTATACTTGTATGCTCGTAATGAAACAATCTTCCATACAAAAAGGTAGGTTATAACTCGGCTCTCATTTCATTACAGTTCACCAAGATTGGACCGATCCACATATCTGTACGGACCGAAAAAATGCTCGAAGATTAAACGTCACGTGGACAAGGAATTCGACTGCCCCGCCACCTACTTCATGCACCATGACGTCGACAGAATACCGGAGAACATCGTCTACGCCAGGTGCGTCTGCGAACGCTGTCGCCATGACAACGCGGAGCATGCTAAGGGATGTGAACCAGTTTACACGTTAACGCGAGTTTTAAGACGTAACGCCAACTGCAAGTTTGAGTGGACATATGATAAGGTGCCCGTTGCGTGCACGTGCAAATCGAACGTTACGTTCCAACAGGCCGAGGAAGTTGGTCAGAATGAAGTGACATATGTCTAGAAATCGACACAGAGTCGGAATTAGGATATCACGTTTTACAATTACATTGCACGAAACCCTTAATACAGAGTTTTTGTATTAGAACGAATTAAAGGTAACAGCTTGCAACGATGAAACATCATTTTTATAATTAGACAAATGCATCTCCCTACGAACCCAGGAAAAGTTGTAGAAGAAAGTGTTATACACTATAATAACAGGTTAATGAAAATTTTATAAATTTGCAATCTTTATGGTTGTTCTTTAATTGATTCTAGTCCATTACATCTGTAACGAACCGAGCTAATGAACCTCTCAAAGACGCAAACACACCCGATCAGTGAAAAACACTGTCGTTCACTGAGCGGCTGTGTTGTTTAAATATATACATGTACAAGCATGTTCTCTCAAACAATGAATTGGGTTCCTACGTTGTATAAACGTTCAACGAACGTTACATAACTCCCACTTCCGAGAAGACTCGTCCCGAGTCTTGGCCCTTGGGAAACACGTGGGGAAGGCAACTCCGATAGAAGGAGAAGTCTTTATCCCACTGCTGCAACCAATGTAACGAACCGGGCAAATGAACCTCTCAAAGACGCAAACACACCCGATCAGTGAAAAATACTGTCGTTCACTGAGTGGTTGTGTTGTCTAAATATATACAAGCATGTTCTCTCAAACAATGAATTAGGTTCCTAATTTGCATAAACGTTCAACGAACGTTACACATCTAAGGATGTCTTACTTATAAATCATAGGTTTGTTCATGCAGGGGGTTAACAATCCGTTAGCCATATAACAGTATATGGGTGTGACCGATAGTTTTTGGACTAGACCTGATGAATTTGATAAATTGACATTACAATCAAATATCACATTTAGTTTAAACGTATTTATTTTACTTCGATTGTGAAACAAGTTCTTACAACATAAAATAGAATAAAACAATAATCAAGGGTGGATAAATCATCTGCTACACATGCATCAATGGAGGTCTTCATGAATAAATTCTTAATAGTTAATTTCAAATAGTAGGGAAAGGAAATACGGTCTGGGGATGATGTTATGAATTAGTTGACACTTTACATACATATATCAGGGGTTCAATACATAACTATAGTAAGTTCTTCACATACGTGAGACATACGTGAGACATACGTGACACACACGTGACACACACGTGAGACATACGTGACACACACGTGACACATACGTGAAGAACTTACTATAGTTATCCATTGAACTCTCGATACAAACCGGAACATACCTTTCACTTAATCTGTTCCTTTGACCAATTCCTTCATATAGGATTTTGTGAATTGATTTAATTAAAATCATTATAACAGGTTTAGCCAGGACAGCCCCCTGTCCCAAATGAATATTTCAATCTTAAACTAGCAACACAGTTAAAGTTCATTCAGAGCAATTTCACTTATTATCACACTGGTTTTTACCCAAAATGTTTTTGAAATAAAAAAAAGTTGTCCATACTTTGTGAATTTCATTTGCTCTTGTTTGCAAAATGGACATATCATTACCTCCTATAAAATTGAGGATCTGCAGTGGTGTAATGGTTAGGGTAGAAGACTACCAGGTCTTACACCCAAAAGGTCTGGGTTCAATTCCCGATAGGAACCAATTATTTCACCATGGAATGGCATCGGGCAAAACACATTTTTCCAAGCCTAGCAGTGGTAGGTTATCCAGGTAACATGTACTATAATGTTCCAAAGAAAACCCCGTAGATGCATGTATGAGGGAAAGAAAGATGAAAAGGGGTAATACATACACTCTATCATATGAATGGTCACAAACAGCCGTGTCGAATATTCATGTTTCCTTAATCATTTAACCTCTCCTTGCAATAATTGACCCATTTCTTGAAAAGTATGAGTGGTTGTTTTATTGGGCTTTCACATCAATGGTATTGCAGTTATATTGGGCTGCCCGTAGTAAATAATCGGAGGAAGATCCCAACCTTTCCTGACAATAAGTGGCTGGTCAACCAGAACCAACTAACGGCATTATGTAAATCAGTAGGGAGACAACTACTCATGGACATCTAAATACCAAAACTGAAGTTTGAACCCAGTTAGAGAGGGGACATATAATCCCAAGCTTCGTTTTCAAAGCACTAGGCCACAGAGGCCCCTGTATTTTGATGTGCAATATATCGGAAATTCTTGGTTACAAAAAGGAATCAATTGCGTATTTGTTTGAGGAAAGTCTTCTTAACAAAACATTTTCGTTTCATCACCCTCTTAATTAAGTCACCTGGGCAAAGTTCAGGGTGGGTTATTGTGACCGCTCACCGTTCGTCCATTCACATTTTCAATACACTTTTTCAGGCGGGGTGATCACATGACCAATGTTTGCGAAAAATGTCCGAACAAGATGGCAGCGCCACAATTATGTTTGCTTTTCAGCAGATTACTTTTGTTTTCCACTATTTCATATACACCATGTTCTGACAATCAACTTTCCGGTTCTTGTGGTATATGATGTCCCATGGTTTAGAATTCGCAGTCGATGGGTGATGTTTTTATGTCATTTACATCCCTCGATGTTATTAGTTGTCCATATTCTCGCTTTCGACGTGACGTCATCCCAACCGGAAGTAAAAAACAGGGTTTACAACTGCCTTGTCGCAGAAGCGAGCCCCTTATTAATTACACAACAATCAATATAAGAAGACGTTTATTTTGTGTCCAATGTCTTTTTATCTGGTCTTTTGAGTACATGTATAAAGATTTGTTTTTGGGTGTTGCCAATCCTCGAAATGTTAAGATATTGCCATAAATTGGATTAAATGAGTGCTGATAAACGAAACGCGGTGCAGTCATAACCGTGATATTCTATATATTTCATAGCAATAAAATACGTCTTTTGGGCAGAATCTAGTCCTTTGAAAACGAAATCTTCCTAATAAATAGTTTGGTGTAGAGGAAAAAATGATTAAGGGACAAACTTGAAAATTTTTATTTGTTGCATTTGATGATCAAAATTTTACCCGCAAATTGTTGGTCAATAATGGTGAAGGGTTAAAACAAAGACCTAATAATTATTAGGTCTTTGGTTAAAACTACATGTTTTTCCAGTTCATTTACAACACATGAAACATTTCTTAAAATCAAATTAAACAAAGCTTGTTCATGAATATTGCTTTTAAGCACTTTGAATGAATAGATGCATGTTAAATAAGAACTTTGATCCGCCCACCTTTAATGATGTTTCGTATTGAAATGCACATGACAATGAAAAAATGCTAATCCATTATTTTCAACCTATTGACACTGCTGCACATATCAAGACGATTGAAGGACACGGGGTTGTCTTTGATATGTTTAAAGGAACTCTTATGTCCGGAGGCTGTTGATTGGTTAACAAGAAAGAATTTGTAACTTTATGATAGGGTGTAAATGGTTTGTTCCCTGAACGTCGATGTGGCAGATCGGCATTTATTACAATACACAACCCTTTATTCTTGTGTTGATCGGGATTGTGAATCTGACAAGAGTCAATTAATTTGTATACCGAGAGATTATTTTCAAATGTGTAAATTATCTATTCAATGATTTACTGGCTCAAAAACCACATCATTTTATTCATCATGTGTTTTAAAATCGGCTTTTGAGCGTGACCAACAAGATAAAAAGCAATTCAATCATGACACACATTTGAGGTTTGTGATATAAGATTTCAGCAGCACGGACCTTATCTTAAAATGAAAATTGAATGATCGATTGCGGTGTCAAATATCGAGGACAATTTTATAACAGGTAATGAATAATCAATTTTGACCTCAAATTTGAGCCGAATGGCAAATAAAACAGATTCGTTTTTTTAGTTGGTTTGCCAGTACCTTTATTTCATAGCGAGTAATGATGACATTTATATTCTTAATTTCCCGCTAACCGGATACAAGCGCGACTTTTCTTCTAATATGTTAAAATAAAAAATAACACGATTATTCAAGTAAGCGGTGGAGACATTAAAACGGTTATACCAATGGCATAATTGTACTATTTATTATAGTATGAAGGTAAGACAAACTTCATTTTCTTGCGAAACTGCTTCCAAAAGCCAGTTGCAATGTAAGACATAGAATTATCAATAATTGTTGTAATCTTATACAATGTTAACATTTATGCTAGTAGGGCTAGAATTTCGGATTCAAATGGTTGATATGGTTGTTTGGATAAAGGGTTGCCATAAAGAACGTATACTAATGGTAAACTCGTTAAATTGATTAATGAATAGATGCATGGGCAATAAAACCACCAACTTGATAAGGATGTTACAATGCCGAGGTGCGTGCATTGACACACAATTGTGTATTTTATGACTTCGGGGTAGGTGACTGGTAGTCCAGATAACTGGTCTCGAAGGCTATTGCTATTTTGACTGACGATAAATGTCCAAATGACGAAAAAAGCTTCGTTCACGGATCATTATTGAGACTAGGTGACTGGGTGCTACTTAGTATCGAAATACAAAGCATCGTTAGTGATTGAGAGTTTAATGCGGATTACCTGTTATTCATTGAAAGTCTTTAAAACACTGTGTCAATGTAAAGTTAACTTATGTTTTTTTTTAAATCAGAGGAATCCACAAGTAACTCGATATGTCTGAAGCTAGTCTTAACTTAAAAAATGCACTGAAACACACAATACGTCCGATCAAGGTTAAATAGGAATAAATTCAATAACACATCATAAATATTGTTTTATTTGTCACACTTATGAGATGCACTTTAACGAAACATCACATACCCTCGAAAATGAGTAGAACGTTATCTCTGCTTCAAATATGTGCACTCTTTTGACCTACATTTACCATGTCGTAAGATCATTTGGACTAGTTTAAAATGAGAATTATTTCTAATCAATGTTATTTTAAATCCAGGCGATCGTCAAATAGAGCTTACACATCGTATTTAAGTTTTATTTAATGTTTTAAACAGGCAATCGACTTTTCGAACTATGTAAACACATAGCCAATCGCGACGTTGTACCCTCTTTGTTATTGGTTACGCACTGCTGCATCTCGGGAAATCGGGTGAAAATGCCCGGATATTCGGAAGCGAGAATATGGAATATATAGAGAAAACCTTCATCAAACATAACATTGGCCATAACTTTTGAACTATTGTAGATAGGAACTTGATATTTGGCATGCAAGTGTATCTTATGGTGCTGCAGTATTTTGAGTGGTGACATGTCAAGGTCAAATATATAGGTCAAAACTACAAACTTGATATATGGCATGCAAGTGTATCTTATAGAGCTGCACATTTTGAGTGGTGAAAGGTCAAGGTCATCCTTCAAGGTCAAGAAAAGATCAAAGAACTAAGGGGGACATAGTAGTGGTTTCACACACACAAACACCCCCACATCTTGTTCATGTAATAATTAGTAACATATTGAATAATCATTATTATTGAATGCGAGTGCATTCATATCAGGTGAGCAAGCCCAGGGCCCTCTAGTTTTATATGTTCCATTTTCATAATTAACCCCACATGAAATATATCTATTTTGAGTTCCCTATCACTGACAGGGGAAATTACTTGGGACAAGCAGTTGCTCTGTTGTATAAAACTCGAGAAATCTACGAGACAGAAGTATGGATTCAACCTTGATCCTTTGGTAGCCTCCAATTTGGTCAATGATGTCCACACACTATCATACAAACAAAAGCTTTTTTCTTGTTTAAAGTTTTACATTAAAATTGTGCACTTTCTTGAATAGTTAACAATGTTAACATAGAATATGTTTAATTCCTTTTTAAAGAGTAGCTTATGCAGTGGCATGTTCAAATGACGCTTTTAAAAGAGTCAAGACAATAAAGTATGCTTACCTTAAGTGATAAAATGAGGTCAGACGACGAGAATTTTTGGGGCAAATTTCTTAAAACATCGCGGACCAATGAAATCGGAGACATTTTCTATTTTGAATATTCATGTTGTCTTGGATAAGTGACAGTATTTTGGTGTTTATCACCTGTCTTTTCTAACCAGGTGACTGTAACTCTTTTTTTCTGAGCAATCATCAATATTTTTACACATAGCTTGAATGTAAACAATGAAGCCAAATTGTGCGGTACTCAATTAGTGGAAAAAGCACTATGAAATATTGATAATAAATAATACAGGCTTATATAATCATGCTAATCCGGTGTTTTGCTACGTTGTAACATGTTGTTTCAAAACTCATTTTACCCAGTTTTGCAGTTTTTGAGCACTAGTATGCTTCTAAGTTTGCATTTTTCACAAATAACAAATTTCTATTTTAAAGAAATGGATTTAGTTTCATCAACCAATAGTGTTGTTTAATTGTCTCTTTAATATAGACCATCCCATTATTCTGTAGCAGGGAAATGGTTGGTGTACAACCTTGAAAGCATGGTCAATTACCATCACATTCATGCCTTATCTACATTCAGGCCTTATCTACATTCATGCTTATCTACATTCATGCTTATCTACATTCATGCCTTATCTACATTCATGCCTTATCTACATTCAGGCTTATCATCCAACCTCTAAATAACCCTTTACTTTAAATAAACTCTTTTTGATTCGACCACAACAGAAATTTAAAATAACACTGACAAAATATCAAATCACAATGAGCAATATATGAAATCTCAATATTTATTTTTTATATATGTACTTCAAAATTTTTTGTATACATTTGCCCCTAATCAAAACTAGTCATGAAAACCTGATAAATGGAAAACGGTTAATGAATAGTTAGATTATATTTTTGAATTTCAATTATAAGATAACAAAAACAGTGTTTTTTAATCATAAAAATAGACAAATTGGAAGGAAACCATTGTAACAATGCTGATGACTCATGTATTTTCACAAAAAGTAATCATCCATCCTTCAAAGACTTTGCAACAAACAACAGAAGAGAGCATTTATTTGAACTCATGTAGCATGCAGCATTTATTTCATAAAAAAAACATTGGACCAAAAAACAGTGTCCTTTCAACATAGATATATAAATGACTTGAGTTTAAGAGTCGAACAACTTAATAATAATCTGTATATATATTATAACAAATAATCTCTCTTTTCATAACTGATATACATGAATAGTATCTTAAATAAAGTACAAAATGTTATCAGAGAGACAATTCTAATGCTATTGTTATGTTACCATGTTACTTTACAATATTAATAATCTCTATATTAAATTGAGAGCAAATGTTGTTTTCAACTTGCACAAATCTTCAACGCAAGAGGTTAGGTAAAACGCCACACTGCTTTCAAGAGTATAAATCCTTCTTTTTGAGTACCTTTTTAAGTTTAATTGAACCTATAGGGGAAATTTCTTTTATAAATGACTGATATATTGCAGTTAAAATTATCTAGAATTTATCAGTGAGACAGCATCAAAACAAAGGAATTGCGTCCTCTTATTATCAGGGAACCAATCTCACATATTAGTTAATTTATCAATTCAACATTGGTTTTACATCACATCAACATTATTTCAGTTACATGTATGATGCAATTCAAAGTTCATTATGATAAAGAAAAACTTGGCTGCCAATAAGGACTGGTAAAGCCGGGTAGAACGATTGGTATTCCGTTAATTACACAGGAAATTACCTCTCATGACTAGAATACTAAAAAAAGATCTAAATCTGAAAGTGTATGAGCTATAACTTTTTTTTATTGTGCACTACAAATGCCAGTACCCTAATGCAACAATAAATATTCTAAAAATATCGCATATTACAGATACATGGAAATCGAGAATAGATGGTTGGTGTCATGAATCGGAAATGTTATCGGGCAAGGCGTAGGAATATTATCCGGTGAGCCGAAGGCGAAACGGATAATATTCCGATGCCGAGCCCGATAACGTTTCCTATTCAAAGACACCAATCATCTATTCTATTTATCCTGTTACCTTTATCTATTCTTTCAAACCAACAAAATGTAAATAAAACACGAGAAAAACGGAAAAAATAAGTAGAGAATGATGTAAACATGACGTCATATCGTTCTTATGACGTCATGATTAGTCGCGTGCATGTATTATATGGTTAGTGCCGGATATCACAAATGTTATACGGCACCTAGTTATCTGTCCCGAAATGGCACTAGTGACAGGATAAATCTGATTATGGTGACTCTGAAGCAAGTTTTCATTTATATGCCACCAAAGTAACAAAATACTAAGTTTGAGGGAATTCCATGTTTTATACAGTGAGAATAAGTTTCCCTAAAAAGCCAACAACCTATCACAAAAATCTGTTCATTTGAAAAATACTTCTTTAAAGAATCCTAGTATCTTCTGAAGAACAAATTTCCCTTTAAACGCCTAAAACCATTCACAAAAACTGGTTTTCTTGGAAAACAGTTCTAAGAATTTCTTCGTTCTGTTTTGTTAGTGGCTGTATGGGTGATCTACAAGGGCCGCCAAAGTAACCTTTCCACTCCATGGCTTTCTTCAGTCCGGGCATCCCGAACCTCTTTGTGACCTTCAAATTAGGAGAGTATTCATATAAAGCTACATTATTGACACCTTACATATTCATTCATTCAACCATTTTGTGATGTTATTATATTCTTATACAAAATAAGGAGTGAGCTTTGGCAAGTCACTTCAGAGCCCTAGCCTAGCACTGGTTGATCAAGGAAAGCTGTTACATAACTGAAAAGTTGTTGATACGGTGTTAAGCACCATACAAACAAACAAATACAAAATTAATTTACAACATTCAGCAGTCTTGGGCATGCTGTATATAACAATTTTAGGTTAACAAATTTGAATAAATTTTCCTTATACAAAACAACGCAAATGTTAGTCAGAATAAATTAGCTAAACATGAATGCTAATCCAAACAGAAAACATATCACAGTGGCTTTATAACTTAACTCATTTTTTTTACATCGATTGTGAAGGAAACTTGAAGCTTGTTTAAATCACTCTCCATGACTGCTTCCTGGATACTACTCCAGTACTACTCATGCCCTTTTGTGGGTAAGTCCCTGCAATTTTCACTGCGCCTAACGGGGATCGAATCAGGGACCCTTGGTACAAGAGGTGGACGCTCTAACACTGCACCAATGTCTGCGACAAACGAATCTTAATTTTCTAACAAAAAAGTTATACTACTCCCATAGTGTTTCCGTTTTAGTTTGTTTTTTAATATATTTTAAATTTAACAATACTTACTGCAAGATTTGGCGCAATTAATCTATGTTGCAGGGCCTTAGCTTCCTCCCATTTTCCTTCCCTGAAGAGTCTTTCAAGGTCACAGCACTCTTGGCCTAGAACGTTAGCCAGCCCTAAAACACCACCGACTCCACCTGGTGTGTAAAAAAAAAAGAGCATCATGGGGGCGGGGTATCAACTCTGCTGTAGTGGTTTTTAATAAAGTTTAACATAAATATAAACAATGTTTCATGTATATCACAGTGTTTCTTGGAACCAAACCAGTGGGGCAAATTTTAAGTAAAATTATGATTGCAAACATTGCCTTGAAGGGGAAACCATTACTGCCAATGTGTTTTGTTCTTTTGATTAGCTAGTGCAGATATATCCTTAGTAACCCTTTTCCTATCACACACTTGCTTTCGGGTGAAACACTTTCAGGATTGCTAAAAAGTGCTTTAAAGGGAAGAAATCACTGCAACTGTATTTTGGTCTTTTCTTCGATTTGTTGTTGTGGATATTAAACCAGCAACCTTATCAGGTTGATACCCTATTCCTATGCAACCACAGAAAAGTATTGTCAGGGATTTAAGGTTGAAAG
Source organism: Cerastoderma edule (assembly GCA_947846245.1). NCBI lineage: Eukaryota > Metazoa > Mollusca > Bivalvia > Cardiida > Cardiidae > Cerastoderma > Cerastoderma edule. The sequence goes on from OX401415.1 coordinate 36,153,018, forward strand.
CCCTTGGATAAATACCTGCCCCAGAGACCAATTGCCATTGAGCATTCTTATGTAAGGCACTTTTCCTGAACTCAAGAATCCATTATGAATAGGTAGAGAAAAATATACAATAACACATCATTTTCTAATCTATAGCTGCTATTGTTTTTCCAACTTCATATTGGTGACATCTATTATAACCTTTTGCATCCACTGAATATTTATGATTAGGCAATAATCTGGACAATGTTGCAATAGAATTAATGGTTAAAAATCACTTACCTACAACATAGGATGGTAACAAGAAGCTTGCAGAACCAGCTAAGACCTGGAAGGTTTGACCTTGTGTCTTGTACACTATATAACCAATTTTGGCGACCTGAAAGTTAAAAATATAGACAATCTTTTATCATGATGATCATAAGAAACTCATTCCCTTGGTAAACTACAAGTAATTTAATTATCTGATACCAAACACAGGGGTCTATAGTAATCCTGGCGTCAGTACTATGTAATATAATAATCAATTCTATTGAAGAGACACATTCAAAATAAAATGATAAAAAGAGACTAATATCCACTCGTCCTATGATATTCAGATGCACTAACAGTCCATTAAAGAAGAGCAAACACTCATTTATAACATTTACTTATAAAAGTGCTTATTCACAGAAGAGAAAATTTGAAAGTAAAAAATTGCTGTTTAAGCAATCATTGTACTGATCTTTGATACAATTAAGAATAGCTATTAAAAGCATAAATAATTTAAGGAAGCCTCAATTTATCTAAGCATGTACAGTTTATATGTGGTAGGTTTCAAAAGCAATGTCCACCTTTTGGATTAAAGTACATGTTAATTGATTCACTCTTTAAAGAATGAATGAATGAATGAATGAATGAATGAATGAATGAATGAATGAATGAATGAATGAATGAATGAATGGTGTTTTTAGGCGCATCAACAGCTAAGGTCATATGATGATGTGGATAAACATATATTAAATTAAAGAATTAAAAACAATCTAATTTTGCTTCAAATGACTAGTCATATCACATAAAAGTAAAGCTGTTGTACAGTTTTAAAGAAGTTAATTTTCAACGCCCAAGTTTCCTCACATCTGTGAACAAGCACCTTTAATAATTGTCTGCTTCAAGGCATTGACAAACACAAGAAATCAACAACAACTTACATCCCCTCCACTGTCCTTCAGTCCGATGATGTTTGGATGAGCAGATAGTTCGATCACCACCTCTGGAGCCATATCTATCCCAGTGTTGCCTGGAACGCTGTATAGAATGACTGGCGCCGGGCTCGCGTCAGCTACCTGTAATAAGCACAGGACTTTTTTCACTCTTAAGAGAATTTTATACCCTTTTTATTTAGTATAATTGAGTAATTAGGGGAATAAATCATGCGGGCTTTACCCCTGAGGTAAAACTCATTTTTGGAGGAAAACTGCATGATTTTTATAAAAATCGCCAGTATCTGTTACATAGTGAAAAAAAGCCCTGAAACATGAACCTTTGTATTCACTGACAGTACCAGCAACCTGCTATCCAACTTGCATATGCTTGTGTGAGACAATTATTCCATGTAATAATTATTTTGTGCAATATCGGAAAGAATATTTGCCAAGCCCAGGTCTCAATCTGGGAACTCCTGTTTATATTGGGTTTATTGCTGCATCCATATTTTTTTCAGTTATATTACAGCTTTCCTGGATTCATCAGCCCTACATGTAGACAGGGGCTCTGAAGTCTCTTGCTAAAGGACTCTCCCATCAAACCAGAGGTATCAATGGGAAATGAACCAGGCACACATGAGTTTAAGACTGCTACCTTAACTACTAGGTCATCCATTACCCTTCAGAACCCTTGAATCCCTAACTCCACCCGCTTACAACAAAGCAGATTAGCCCCATACATAAAGAAAGAATAAGATGATGACAATTATCAAGTGATAATTGATATTTATTGGTGATGTTTGGTCGTAACCATACAGACAAAATGAGAAATTGCTTATCAGCTATTTCTCCTCTTGTCATTATTGTCTTTTAAGCTGTCTGTTTAGATGCTTTTAAATGGTGAATATGGAGTAAGAAAAGTTCACTTATGAGGGCAAGACCAATAGAAACCTGAAGAGATAAGCCCCCAAAAATGAAATGAAAAGATTGAAAAACAATAATCAAAGTATCAATGCAAAGCTATAGTAAGTCCTTCGTGAAACTGAAGAAGATACTACAGTTTTGCATTGAACCCTCCAATCATACCTTTGTGAAATGTGAGATGAGAGCACTGTTGCTCATAAGCCCTTTATAGAAGCACGGTGTAACTATTAACAAGGCTTTCGCCCCAGCCTCTGTCATTTTCTCGCACATGTTTATTGTGTCCCTGGTGGCTGTAAAAGTTATCAGGAAATTTTTATATATATGATAGTAACATCAAGGACTTGGATAGGTGGAATTTCAAAAAATTTACAAGCTACAGGAAACTTTTTTTTTCCCCCACAGATTTGAGATCCATTTGCTGAGGGACTATTTGAATAAGATTTTAAATATTTTTTTGTCTACATGGTAAAACTCCATGACAACTTTTTTCTAATTAAATCACAGTTTTCCTCAGGTTCTTTAGTACTGGCACTAAGGTACTGAAGTTTATTTGTAAAGGACACTTCCACATAACCAGCCATGCCAGTGAAGCTCAAACTCGAGTGCCACAGAGTTACATGTCAACCACTTAAAACACTATGACATGCAGGACCCTATGAGATTTTAAAGGGTACAAACAAATTCTAGCAATGGGGAAAGAAAGGTGAACATCTCAGTTTGTTGATGTCTTCAAAGTGAGATGTTATGTGAAATAAAAAAAAAATAAGGCCAAATTAAGTTTTGCAAAAAGCTTTTCTCTCTCACTTAAAACAAAGAAACTGTTCACAATGTAAACAATTAAAATCAAATCATCTAAGGAAATTATAACTTACATTCACAGCCTGCCCCTGCCACAATAAGTTTATCCTTGGTTGCCATTGATGACACCTGCTTCACAAGCTCCACCCTCTCATCATTGGTTAGGTATACATACTCTCCATTGCTACCCTGGACAACATAACCTGTCAAAATACTCTCCATTACTACCCTGGACAAAATAACCTGTCAAAATACTCTCCATTACTACCCTGGACAACATAACCTGTCAAAATACTCTCAATTTCTACCCTGGACAACATAGCCTTTAAAATACTCTCCATTACTACCATTGACAAAATAACCTGCAGAATACTCTCAATTTCTACCCTGGACATCATAACCTGTAAAAATACTCTCCATTACTACCCTTGACAACATAACCTGTCAAATACTCTCCATTACTACCCTGCACAACATAACCTGTCAGAATACTCTCCATTACTACCCTGAACAACATAACCTGTAAACATACTCTTAATTACTACCCTGGACAACATAACCTGTAAAAATACTCCCAATTACTACCCTGGGGCCCGTTTTACTAAACACTTTACGCTTAAGATTTGCGTAAGTCTAAAACAACAAGTCCTTTTATTTCAATGTTTGGCAAAGCAATATTGCAAAGTAGCACATCATTGGAATCGTCTCTCCGAGACGCTTACGTGTCACATTGCAATATTGTACTTTCATTGAAGATATTATCCATGTCAATCAATTATGACTTACGCAAATATTTTCCGTAAGTTGTTTAGTAAAACGGGCCCCTGGACAACATAACCTGTAAAAATACTCTTAATTACTACCCTGGAAAACATAACCTGCAAAATACTCTCAACTACTACCCTGTTCAACATCACCTATAAAAATACTTTCCATTACTTCCCCTGACAACATAACCTGTAAAAACACTCCATCACCACCCTGGCCAACATAACCTGCAGAAAATACTCTCCATTACTACATGGAACAACGTTAGCCATGTTGTTACTAACTATCACAGTAATAGGCCAACTTTCGATTTGAGGTTGCCAATATAGCAAACACCTTGTCACGTATTCAGTGGGCGGAATATAATAACTCAATACAAGTGTATATATTCTATGTTCATTGTTTCGCATCTACTCTCAGACTCCTCCACAAGTATACAGGCATGGTATTATATAGAGCTATGGAATGTAAATATCAACCTTTAAGACAATAGTGTAAATACTCTGTGGACATGTATAGTAGAATACATCACACACCTCGCAAAAATTAGGTGTTACTTATGACCACCTATCATTTTTTTGTTAGTTGAGCCAATCAAAAAGTCATTTGGAAAAATAGTTTGACTGGGTACCATTTTACCGATTTCTACCTCTTTTTCTTCTTCTTTTTCTTCCTTCGTCTTCTCCTTCTTCCAGTCCAATAGTTGACTCAATAGAGAGCGTTATACCACAGTGTTACAGTCAGGATTAAAAGCCAGAGAGGAATATTTACAATTAAAAACAAAGTTCCAGCTTCATTCAATCTTATTGTAACACACCATGCAAATGAACCTCTCAAAGACACAAACACATCTGATCAGTGAAAAACACTGTCGTTCACTGAGCGGTTGTGTTGTCTATATATTTACCAGCATGTTCTCTCAAACAATGCATTAGGTTCCTAATTTGCATAAACGTTCACGAACTTTACATTATAATGATAGGAATTGCTCGAAAACTTCTCTCATTTCATGATCTTCCCATTTTGAACCCCTAATGATCATAATAGACAGATTATGTTAGTTCTTTAAATAAATCAGACATGTAAATTTTCATGTTAGGTCTTTGCCTTCATTTGTGGATAAACATGTTTTATAAATTATAGTTTATAGTAATGGGCATGATTCAAATAAACCTTAGTTACCTTTGAATGGAATTTTGTTCCATATGTCCATGTTGTGTTGAAGTTCATCGTACGCGATCGCTTCATTTTGATGAAATGGTGTAACAATTGGTGGAAATAGGCCACTGATGTCGACATCTTTCTTAGCCGTTGTGGAAAATAGGCATCTATGTAGCGATCGAACGGATGACAACACTTGTCTACAGTTTCTCATCATTTTCCAATTTGTTCTGAGTATCAGGAACCAAATTGATTCTCCCCAAACTGCTTTAATGTTTACAAGGTCGCTTCTTAAAAGTAACAAATCCCGAGCTGTCTTCGTTCTAGTTTATCTGATGCGCACGTTTATTCTGAGGTCCCTGTATAAGTGATTTGTTTCGTACAGACAATGGGTCCGTGTAATACACAAGCCGGGAACCACAATTTTCGACAATCTCCCATGCAGAGTTATCGTCCCCATGTGGGAGCGTAGCGGGAACCAATTTACTCTGGTAGAGATAGCCTGGGGTCCTGGCCCGTTCGTATACCGCGAACTAGGGCCAGGTGTCAGAGAATGAATTGTCGCTTCTGATTGGCTAACGGATTGCCACTCGTCTAATATGAAATGATGGCGTTTGAATTGTGCATTTACCCTTTTTTACCCTTATCATTTTTACCCTTTTCCATCCCTTATTCAGGGTAGCCTTTACCAGAGACATAGATCTATCTCTCTGCCTTTACCTTTTACAATTGTCACACAATACTCCATTTTTATAAATTAATTGCATTTAATGGATTTTGTTCATTTCATTTCAATTTTCTATTAATTTATTGTTGGATTTAAATATTGAGATTCAACATATCAGATAAAATTAATATCTTTTGTAAAAGAATAAAACTTTTTACTTTAGTAGTTCTCTCTGAATGAATTCTACCAAAAATATTGTTTATATATTTAAATGAGTTTTAAATCACACACAAAACAAATTTAATGGAAACAAATTGGAAACATATATCTCCACCAATCAATATTACATATCATCTTATTTCCTTCGGTGATTAAATTTGAGGCTTGTGAAGTGTTCATAGGCGACTATGAAGAAAGAAAGACCACATAAAAATGTGAAAAAAAAATGGGATTTTCTTCTATCTTTCCCATAATATCTTCATTTAAATCAAATTCAACGACACATAAAAGGAAAGGGTAAAGGGTTTCACTTATCTCTGGTTAAACAATCACGAATTCAATTAACAGGCAATAAAGATAAGAATCCCACCGACAAGAGTTATGGTATATCAACGAAACGGCATCTGTATTTATTCCCTTTATGCAGTCATAAGTTAAATAACAAACAAGGAAAAAAGAACGTGAGTTTTCTTTTCCAATAATAATCAAAAGCCAAGCTTCTCGACAAATTAAACACCTTTATTTTTCGTTTTGACAAAATCATATAAAGCCTACAAGATCAATTATAATTAGTATTAAACATTATCGCTTAAATAAGCTTATTAAGTGTTGTTTGAAAGTCTGATTTAACATAAGAACCGGTAGTTGACGAAGTCATCAAGAAGATGGGGAACGCATGATCTAAGAATAAAATGCTTTGGACACATTTAAATCTCAATAATTTGATATCAGAATATATACTATTCAAACATATACTGTTTATCAAACGATTTTTTTCCAGATATATTCTTGTCTCGTCATATCTCGTCTTTTAAAACCACGTTTAACTCTAACTTTGGAAGATTGGCAAGCCTTCCTTTATTCTGTAACTATCTTGTCAATATTTCAATGGGGCCATACTAAATACCTTTCTATAACAATTTAAGCAAAACCATCTATTGCAGAAATTCCACCATTGAGTTTACTTTGATATACTCCGGATTTGTTATATGGTAAAACACGACGCAATGAGCTTTTCAATACTTGTGTCACAAACACAACCCTGTTTGGGCGATTTGCGCGGTGTACTGCATTTGTGTTCCATTACAAAACACAACGCTATAGAATACAATAAAAACCGGAGTCACGGCTTCATCTCAAAAGGATCCAACGCTAAGTAGGGTGTCTAGCTAAATATGTGCATTTTCTCCTGAATAAGCTTGCAGACTCTTAATCGACGCGCATGCGCAGTCAATGTTGTTTCATTCGGAATACCTCGGCATAACCGAACACTATTGTGTTTAGCCTGGGGTCCTGGCCCATGCTAACCCGCATTAGGGCCAGGTGTCAGAGAATGAATTGTCGCTTCTGATTGGCTAACGGATTGCCACTCGCCTATTATGAAAAGATGGCGTTTGAATTGTGCATTTACCCTTTTTTACCCTTATTATTTTTTACCCTTTAACCCTTTTCCATCCTTATTCAGGGTAGCCTTTACCTTTTACAATTTTCATACAATACTCAATTTTTATAAATTAATTGCACTTAAATGGATTTTGTTCATTTAATTTCATTTTTCTATTAATTTATTGTTGGGTTTAATTACTGGGATTCAAAATATCAGATTAAATTAATATCTTTTGTAAAAGAATCAAACTTTTTACTTTAGTAGTTCTCTCTGAATGAATTATATCAAAAATATCGTTTATATATTCAAATGAGTTTTAAATAACACACACAACATATTAAATGGAACAAATTGGAAACATATATCTCCTCCAATCAATATTACATATCATCTTAAACCCTTCGATGCTTAAATTTGAGGCTTGTGAAATGTTAATAGGAGATTTTGAAGAAAAAAAGACCACATAAACATGTGAAAAAAAATGGGATTCTCTTCTATCTTTCCCATAACACCTTCTTTTTAATCAAATTCAACGACACATAAAAGGAAATGATAAAGGGTTTCACTTATCTCTGGTTAAACAATCACGAATTCAATTAACAGGCAATAAAGATAAGAATCCCACCGACAAGAGTTTTTGGTATATCAACAAAACGGCATCTGTATTTATTCCCTTTATGCAGTCATTAGTTAAATAACAAACAAGGAAAGAAGAACGTCATTTTTCTTTTCCAAATTATAATCAAAAGCCAAGCTTCTAGACAAATTAAACACCTTTATTTTTTCGTTTTGACAAAATCATATGAAGCCTACAAAATCAATTATAATTAGTATTAAACATTATCGCAATAGGCTTATTTAGTGTTATTTGAAAGTCTGATTTAACATAAGAACCTGTAGTTGTCGAAGTCATCAAAAAGAGGGGGAACGCATGAAATAAGAATAAACTGATTTGGACACATTTAGATTTCAAGAATTTGATATCAGAATTGATACTATTCTTACATATATTGCTTATCAAACGATTTTCCAGATATATTCTTGTCTCGTCATATTTCGTCTTTTAAAACCACTTTAATTCTAACTTTGGAAGATTGACACGCCTTCCTTAATTCTGTAACTATCTTGTCAATATTAAGTACCTTTCTATAACAAATTTAAGCACACGACACCATCTATTACAGAAATTCCACCATAAAGTTTACTTTGATCTACTCCTGATTTGTTATATGGTAGTAAAACACGGCGCAAAAAGCTTGACTTTTCAATACTTGTGTCACAAACACCTGTTTGGGTGATTTACGCGGTGTAATGCATTTGTATTCAATTACAAAACACAAAGCTATAAAATACATTGAAAACCGGAGTCACGACTTCATCTCAAAAGGATCCAACGCTAAGTAGGGTGTCTAAATAGGTATTTTCTCATGAATAAGCTTGCAGACTCTTAATTGACGCGCATGCGCAGTCGATGTTGTTTCATTCGGAATACCTCGGCATAACCGAACACTATTGTGTTCGGTAAACTTTCTCTGACACCTGGCCCTAGTTCGCGGTATACGAACGGGCCAGGACCCCAGGCTATATTGTGTTCGGTAAACTTTCTCTGACACCTGGCCCTAGTTCGCGGTATACGAACGGGCCAGGACCCCAGGCTATGGTAGAGATTGAATTTTCGAAAGCAGGAAACCATTATTTGTTTACACGACGAGGTCGGCATAATTGATCCCTATTACAGGGACGCACCGCTTAGAGGTACGTTGAATTATTCATAAGTAGGCGGAGCCACAAAACTATTTATATATAAAACTGACTAATTTAAATTTTCCCAAACTTTTCGTCTTTCTCCACAGAATGGAGTTAAGACATGGACGGTGATGATCATAATGTTGTTTTAACAGACAAACGTATTAATAGAATTTACGAAACCGACAGAAGAGATTATGTTGGATTTGTGCACCAACGGACTCACGTATTTTAGACAGATGGTAAATTTAATGTTTAATTTAAGCCTAAGATCTATATCCAATCCCAAATATGATACATGTACCGTAGACATGAGATTGCTTTTTTCTCAAATTCGGATGGACATCGCTTTCGGACGATCTTCAATTTTCATTCCTCTCCTGTTGTCTTCCAATATTAGACTTTGTGGCTTTATTATTGTCGAAACGGTCCAAATAATGTTGGATTTTTTTGTTCTAATTTTCGGATTTAAAGCACAAATGGCCATTCAAAGTCAATTGATATAACAAGATTTCTGATAACAACGGAAATTTGGGTCTTCAAACGGTGTGACAAAACTTTTGTCGCACGTGGCCACCATTAAATGAATGGTTCGAAAGGTTGATGTGACGGTAGATATTGCCCAAATTCAAAAACTTCTCAATATTTTCCGATTGTGTCAAATAAATTTGACTGATCTATATGCTAGCCCTCGAGACCAGAAATCTGGACTTGTGTATAAGAGTATATTGTGGATTCGGATCAATTTTGTGCAGGGGTTTGAGGTTTTTAAATAATTGGACGTGAAGATATGGAAATATTGAGAAAATTTACACATGGCAATATCTCCTGTCGTGTCAGACTTTCAAACAATTCAATTAATGGTGGACAGATGTTGTAGTCCAGATAACTGGTCTCGAAGGCTATTGCTATTTTGACTGACGCCTTCGAGTCCAGAGTCAATCGTGATTTTTACGTTAGATTTTTGCGCACAGATTTTCTGCGCATGTTTAACCACTTATCATTCCATAAATATGCAATGGATTATGAAATCAAACATACCGATTTGGAGATCAACCTTTTATCTGTCGATGTGTGAAGTCTCAAAAATGTCACTTTTGTATAAATATCCAAAACTTTGATTTAAATCACACACATAAAACCTGCTTTCAAACGTTGAGGTAAAAGTCCGAAACATCCGGATGCTAAGTCTCGCTCTGGGTTATGTTACACAGTCCGATATACATGTCAACACTCGATTTACACTCGATCACTGTTAGTAACGTTGTACGCGTTTGGCGGGAGTACATTATTTGTGAGCACTTGATACTGTACTTCGACTAAAATAATTCCCACAGTATTTTCATCATCTGATTATATATGTTTTGTTACTTCTTTTGAAACAATGGATTCATTTATGGAATTCGACGGTGTTAACTATCTTGTTTTAAAAATGAGAAGTCCAGACAAAGTTGAGGCCGTCATTTTTCCTAATTGAAACCAAATACATGGAAAGTTAAATTGCGCCTATACGGGAAGTTGCCCCCCCCCCCACGAACATTTGCCCCCATTTTTGTATAACTCTTTACCGAACGTTAAATGTTCAACCGTCCCAAATTGAAAGGGTTTGCAGACGACATTTCAAAATGTGATGTTATTGGAAATGACCTTTCTATTAGGTAGAAAACATTGTGGGAAAAGGATAAATTGCTCGTTAAGAACAATTTATCCATGTTCCACAATGTTTTCTAGAGTCGTCTGCAACAAACCGGTAAATTTGGTTATTGTTTAGTAATGGGTTTAGGCCCACATTTGTCCCCTCACTGTAATGTAGATCGAGGGCGAACATTTTCCCCCTCATATTAATCTTTTGTAAGTTACCTTGATATATTATGATAGTATTCCGTTATATTTCAATAAAAACTTAAATGGAGGTAATATATTTTATCAGACCAGAGACATAGATTACAATCATAACATCTATGTCTCTGATCAGACTAACCTGTCAATTTTGCTCTATTACGCCGATGGCACTTGGTCAATTATGCCGTGAAACTTGTTTCGACGTTAATTTTCTTATTTTCGGCAAAATTTGTTCTCTCTTACTTAATAATCAAATGTGATGGTCTTTGATTGTCATACTGACACAAATTGAAATACCTTTGGTCTTTTTTGTTTTGGATGGTTTGCCTCGAGTGACAAATTGGGTAAGTGTGACCTCCTTTGAAAGGTGTTTGTTGATTCAAGTATACAAAGACAGTATTAAGGCCACAAGGGGAAGGATCGTGGAAATGTTTCACAGTTCTAGGACTAAGAAACAAACAAAAATGGATAATAAAGGAATTCTGTTCGCCTGCCTCCTCCATTCGTGTTCTGTAGGTAATTGGGGTCAACGTACCCGATATTGAAGTGATCGTTCATCGAGGGCTTCAAAAAGTGTACTTTCGTACAGGCAAGAAGTTAGGCGTAGTGGACGTGTAGGACAGAATTCTGTTTCCATATGGAAGATCCCTTATGAAATCAATCACAGACGACTATATGAGAGATCTTGTGGAGAGAAAGATTTAAGTCAATTGCTAACGCATCGAATGGACAAGTGTGAAATACAGAGTTCAAATTATTGTTTTGCAAAGGAGTGTCCCGTTTGTGAATGCACTGTGTGTACTCGTTGTAGTATTTGTAGGAAGTTATGTGAATTCACAGGGAAACGGTCTGTAAAGTAGTAGTTTTTCCAAAAGAATACTTCCATTGAACACCTGTTAGAAGTCCAAATTTCAGCGATCAACAGGCGGAACAAATTGTTGGAACAACAGATTAAAGTTCTTAATTAAAAAGGAGTTGAAATAAATGTAACTAATTGAAAATTCGCTTCTTATGAGCAACATTTCATTTCGGTACAGAAGCCTGATTCAAGTACATGTATGAAGGTCCTACATTTGGTAAATAGGTTGACATTATAGGTTCGTAATTTGAATGAATTGTAGAATTGATATCATTTGAAACACAGCGCACCACTTGCTGCTAATATACCAATATTGCATGCGTATAACGTCGTCTGCAAAAAAAACCCAGATCCTCCTTGTTCATGGTGTCTGATGAGGAATTGATGATAATGGATAGGCTTGAACAGAGTTAATCATTTTGACTTTGTGAATTTATCTTTTATAATTTGATTGAACTTTATTGAACACTTTATGTCCGAACTTGAAACATTGTGAGAAAAGCACTTTGTTTCATTTTGGTTTAATAACTTGACTTTGTAACTTTAAGGGATTAAAACCTTTATTATTTCCTTTTAAGATTTTGTTATTTTTCTTGTTAGGCTCTAGCTACCTTAATTGTCATTTAATTTAAAAGCTAGTGGTGTGATCCTTACTAACTAATTGTTTAACCCGAGTTAGACAATTTTTATCCAGAGCCCGAACCTGATAAAACTCGTTACCCGAGGCGAGGTTTACGACACATGTATATAACGTCGTCTGCAAAACAAACCCACAGATTCCTCTTGTTGTCTGGTAAAGGATTGATGATAATAAGCTTGAACTATTTATCCGCACCCCTTCTTCAAGCACTATAAACACTGTGCAACGACATATTGTTATGAACGTGTTAAGTAAAATATTCATTATGTCAAAATGTGTTGTTTTATTCCTTTGACATTAAATCTACTGTGTAAATACGTGATAGATAGGCTCTGGTTACGCGGTTTTCACATGCAGGTCGCTGATAGCATGTACCCGATGAACACCCAACGTAATACTTCATGAGTAACTTTTTAAACACTAGTTGCAGTAAGTATATATGTTTGGTGTTCATAGGACTGAACATCACCGATCCAACATGGGTGAAGGAAATAGTTTGTTATAGTTTCCAGGAAAACAACTACAAATTTTATCGGTCCGACGTCAGGCGTTTTACGCTAGGCGTAAATATCGCTCCAATCACAATTTTATAAATCGAACTTTTAACCCTTTCCCAAACAATAACGACATTTGACCAGTTTGTTGCAGATACTGTGCAAAACATTGTGGGAAAAGGAGCAATTGATTGTGACGAGCAGTTTGTCCTTTTCCCACAATGTTTTCTGCCCTATCAGAAGATTATTTTCCAATTTCATCATATTTTGAAATGTCGTCTGCAAACTCTTTCAATTTGGAACAGTCGAAAATTTGTTGTTTGGGAAAGGGTTAAATGATCCTTATTCCTGTAAGATTCGATTCAAAACAAAACATGAAATGATTTCCGTTCATTTTGAAAAAAAATAGTATATATATTTTTTTATTTTTGGTAACACTACAATCACGTAATAGGCCTACTTAAACAAAATAAGCGAATTAATAGATAACACAAACAAGGATGTTATTTTAGAAGAACCATAACGGACTATGCTTCAAATGCTGGTTTGCAAAAGACATCTTATCCAAGCATATCTTCTCCGAATCTGTATGTGAAGAGAGCTCAACTTAGTACAACTCGACTTTAGGGTGAAAGACGCGTACTTCATCCCAAACTGTATACATAATGCGATGACCTTTGACCCGCAAAATATCCGTGGGAATCTCGCGGCCGGTGGTAAACAACATGGACGGCGATTGTTTATTTTTGAGCATCGTCGATGTTTCTTGATAGATAACTCGCATATAAGAGGTGTCCTGGATACTTGTGTGGTCTGAGACGATTCATAAATGATTTATGTATGTATTTCAAGTTTCCGTTTATTTTTTGGTCCCTTTGAAAACGAAAAATCGCAAGTTAAAAGCACTGAGTCGGTCGTTCGAAATTTTGTAACATAAAAATCACGTTGGACTTGAGACGTAGCGAAGCACGATAAATGTCCAAATGACGAAAAAAGCTTCGTTCACGGATCATTATTGTAGCGAAGCACGATAAATGTCCAAATGACGAAAAAAGCTTCGTTCACGGATCATTATTGAGACTAACAGATGTCGCAACTTTGTACCGCAATACTTCCATTATTACAGATAAATATCAAAAGATCATTACTCACAGTTTTAAAGTAAATACTTTTTAATCAATCAATACATGTCAATATTCCACATATTTACTTTGTAAGAACAATTTAATTAACACTAGGTGACCATTTACTGTTTGCCTTGCTTCGGATAACACAACAAGACCGGTTGACATGCGAAGTCCGAATAAATTTGACACTATTAAGCGGTTTTTAATTGTTTAACAGCGATTGTATACATGTACCATTGCCTGTTCAAACTCATGTATGAGGGTTCGATTCCCTCCCCAGGCTGCAAAAATGTTGGCGCAAAAGGGACAGATCGCCTGGTGGTCCCACATGGTTTGAAAAGGAGAAAATATTTGGAATGGAAAACTTGACAAAATGAGATAATGTTGAGTGTTTCTTGAAAGCACCTCTGAACTTAATTTCATCTATATTGCAGAAACCCATGAGGTTTTCTTTATTTTTTCAAAAGTTACTGGAATTTATAACAAAACATTATCATGTAAGAAGGAAAAGACGGTGTAATATGAAGTTAGACTGTGGTTTGTAACAATGGTTTGATTGTTGCAAAATAAATATTAAACATCACTGTGAAAGAAAGAAAATGAATATGCATGTAGACTATATGGAATATCATTCAGGTGTCCATTTTCACATGATAAAGTACATGTTTGTATGATTAAGTTATTATATAATATAATAATTATGATATTGTTTAACTGTTGTAACTGTTAAGTGTTTCTCATAATATTATGTCTATTTATTTTGTGTCTGCAGTGCACCACAGTTTTCTTACATAACATTAAAGGTAAAGGTAGGAAAACATATTGTAGATTTGTGTTGTTTGTGACTGTTAGTTGGTTACATATTTGATTATTGAAGGAATGTCAATTAATTAGCAGATCATTTAGTTTTATAACACAAACATCTTTTTGCCAAATATATTATATATAGCAAAGCAAGTTGACATTTATATATTTCATTTTCTATTGCAGAGTGCCATGAGAATATAAATGCGTTGAATACCATCTGCCTAAAATTCAAACATATGAAACTTGGGGGAAGTTTTATCAGAACACCTATGCTGAACTCTACAGAACTAATTAGCCAATCAAACATTTATGTTTTCCAGACTGTATGAAAACAGTTCAAGCAAGCCAACCTATATACATATTGTTAAAAACTGTTAACATATCACAAGGCACTTGGTTACTACATTAGTCTAAGCCCGGTCACATACTAAAATGGACATGATTTCTCCTAAAAGGTGTTGTTCAGTTACCCTAACAAGCATATGTGTAAGGCCAGTTATTTGTTTATGTACCTATACATGCTTAGATTTTCTTTATCATTCATGCACTAATGAGCAGCTAAATATATATGGAAAGAATGATAGGCAATGTCAAATGTGATCATTGGCTATGGGCGGGCAAGGCTTCGATCAATAAAAGGCTCCCTCCCTCGCTCCATTCCCAGCTCGCTCCCCCCTCCCTCCCTCCCAGCCTGGCTGCCTTTCTAGCTGCCTGCCTGCTCCCTGTCTGCCTGCCTCCCAGCCAGGCTGCCTGCCTGCCTCCCTTCCTGCCTGCCTGCCTGCCTCCCTGCATGCCACCCTGCATTTCTCCCTCCCTGTCTGCCTGGCCTCCCAGTCTGCCTGCCTTTCTGCCTGCCTCGATCCTTGCCTGCCTGCCTCCCGTCCGTCCGTCTAATATGTTGTTTGCCTTACGGGGCAATTTTTACACCAAAACTGTATTTCTATGATTCTTTGTTGGAAGATCTCGGTTCCTAAACTTATCTTTAGTTCTCATCCAAATAACAATGTTTTGTATAAGGATGGGGTTTTAGATCATGCCTTATGTAAGTAAGATATCAAAATTTAGATATAACAAAAACTGCCACGAATTCGTGGAAGGGTTAGGCAACCATAGAAATATTGTCCCTCGAAGTTGACATCACGTGAAATTGGGCGCCAATAATCCCAAGTTGTATTTCCGTGCGGTAATACTATACTCCAATTATTGTATTTGGGGCCAAATACCTATATTTAGAATCAAACATGTACTGTACACTGTATTGATAAATCATTGTGTGTTAAAGAGAGTAACTTATATTCTTAAAAGCCCTCCTAATGCATGACATAAAGCACGGCCTGCCTAACTCGGATGATCACAGCTGTAACAGTGTGGAAGAATGAAATATCTACGTCCGGATCTTTCGGACTACGGTCCGCCTAATGACAGTAATAAATAAGGGGATGAGTGTGTGTACAGGTGTGCGTATGTTTGTTTACCATTCCTACAAGTGTATGCTAAGATAAATTTGTTGTTATTTTCTTTGACGCTTATTAGCTGCATATTCTTTAGGTGAAATAAAATGTTCTTCCATCATATAAAAAGTAAATGCCAAGGAAAACAAATTTTGGTATAAATATGCATAACAGGTTTGCTATATGAATAATCATCAGCAATTATTGTAAGAAGACTATGGATGATACAATTTATCATCACTTGGTCCTAAATCGGGGTAAAAAGGGGGTGATCTGTACCTTTGATAGGGGCGATATGTACCCTCAAGAGGGGCATTATGTACCTTCAATAGGGGCGATATGTACCTTCAATAGGGGTGATATGTTCCTTAAATAGGGGTGATCTGTACCTGTAATATGGTTGATTTGTACCTGCAATAGGGGTGATGTGTACCTTCAATAGAGATGGTTTGTACCTTTAATAGGGGTGATCTGTACCTTTAAGAAGGGTGATCTGTACCTTTTATAGGGGTTATCTGTACCTTTAATAGGGGTTATCTGTATTTTTAATAGTGGTGATCTGTACCTTTTATAGGGGTTATCTGTACCTTTAATAGGGGTTATCTGTACCTTTAATAGGGGTGATCTGTACCTTTAATAGGGGTGATCTGTACTATTAATAGGGGTGATCTGTACCGTTTATTCGGGTGATCTCTACCTTTCATAGGGGTGATCTGTACCTTCAATAGGGGTGATCTGTACCTTTAATAGGGGTGATCTGTACCTTTAATAAGCGAGATATGTACCTTCAATAGGGGTGATATGTACCTTCAAAAGAGATGATCTGTACCTTTAATAGGGATGATCTGTACGGTTAATAGGCCTTATTTGTACCTTGAATAGGGGTTATTTGTATCTTTAATAGGGGTGATTTGTACCTGTAATAGGGGCGATTTGTACCTCTAATAGGGGCACTCTGTACCTCTTATAGGAGCGATTTGTACCTCTAATAGGGGCGATTTGTACCTCTTATAGGAGCGATTTGTACCTCTAATAGGGGCGATTTGTACCTCTAATAGGGGTGATCTGTACCTTTAATTGGGGCGATCTGTACCTTTAATAGGGGTGATTTGTACCTCTAATAGGGGCGATCTGTACCTTTAATAGGGGTGATTTGTACCTTTAATAGGGGTGATTTGTACCTGTAATAGGGGTGATTTGTACCTGTAAATGGGGCGATTTGTACCTCTAATAAGTGCGATCTGTACCTTTAATAGGGGTGATTTGAACCTGTAATAGGGGCGATCTGTACATCTAATAGGGGCGATCTGTACCTTTAACAGGGGTGATTTGTACCTGTAATAGGGGTGATTTGTACCTGTAATAGGGGCGATTTGTACCTCTAATAGGGGCGATCTGTACCTTGAATAGGGGTGATTTGTACCTGTAATAGGGGTGATTTGTACCTGTAAATGGGGCGATTAGTACCTCTAATAGGTGCGATCTGTACCTTTAATAGGGGTGATTTGAACCTGTAATAGGGGCGATCTGTACCTCTAATAGGGGCGATCTGTACCTTTAACAGGGGTGATTTGTACCTGTAATAGGGGCGATTTGTACCTGTAATAGGGGCGATTTGTACCTCTAATAGGGGCGATCTGTACCTTTAATAGGGGCGATTTGTAACTCTAATAGGGGCGATCTGTACCTTTAATAGGAGTGATTTGTACCTGTAATAGGGCGATCTGTACCTGTAATAGGGGTGATCTGTACCTTTAATAGGGTGATTTGTACCTGTTGTACCTAAACGTTGAGGGAAAAGAAGAACCTTCCGTTAACAGGGAAAAATCTTACACGTAAAATGAATAAAATGTACACATCTCATTTGCCATGTTGTTCTTTGCCAGTTATCAAATCAATTATATTTGTAGTGAGCGTATATATATTCAATCATAGGGGAGACTTGATATCAAATTTTACCATCCTTTTCTACGCGAAACCTTAATCTACATGGTAGTTGTTGTATATAGTTTTGTGGCTCCGCCTACTTATGAATAATTCAACGTACCTCTAAGCGGTGCGTCCCTGTAATAGGGATAAATTAATGCCGACCGACTACATGACGATTCGTTGTGAAACACTTTTGCAAACTTTGCGATTTCGTTGCTGAATAATCACAAACTAGTCGACATACAGAACGGTACGTATTTTAACATAACTCATTTATCAATCTTTCTATTGTTACCATGGAATCATATAGATACTAACTCGATATTTATGCTCCTTTATGCATTATGATTGACCAATCGCAAAAATAACAATGTTCGCAACATGTTTATTTAGACAACACCCACGATAACCATGCAGACGTCTTCTTAGCAAACTAACTCATTATGTGTCTATCAAGTACTGATATTTTCACGCCTATCTTTGCCCACTCCAATTTATTGGAATTGATTCAATTTGTGACTGGTCCAAATTAAAGTCAACAGCAGACGACAAAACATCAAGAAAAGCATTGACGTTTTCTTATGAATTTGAGAAAAAGTGTTGAGACCAATATTCTCAATAATATTTGGTTGAACAGGTCAAAACAAAATTTGAACAAGTCACTTTTAGGCGGTACTGGGGTTCTCTTCAAGAGAATTTTTAAATCCTAAATCTCATTTCCTGCATTCTGAAATGACCATAATTCGTCAGCTACGAGCATTGAGAAGCGATAAATGTTAAAAAGTATCATACTACAAACATGTAAACTAAATAAACAATGATAAACAATTGTATATGTTTGCATAAGAAAGTATCATACTGTTATGTTTTAGGACTTAATAAATCAATAAGGAGACACAACATGGTTTTGCATTCGTTTATTGTCTGTCGAGGTAACATTCTATATATACACCGGTTTGGTCTAAAACACCGGCTTAGTACAATGCGGTGGATACTTCACATACTACAAATGTGTAAACTAAATAAACAATGATAAACAATTGTATGTGTTTGCATAAGAATGATTATTTTGTGTTTTTCAAGCAATTCACCTGTCAAGAAGGCTTAAAAATGTCGGTGATCCAACGCTTCTTCCCATCAGATGTCATGTTGTTTGTGAAAGTAAGAGTGGTTCCCTGACTCCCTACCCATGCTTTTGTACCATGTAATGGTGCAGTCTACATTACAAGTTGATAAACAGTAGAGAGTTTAGCAGAATACGATAAAACATAAACTTATATTTTATCAAGATTGTGGCCGAGACAAACAAGATATTTTATGCAGCCGAGTGGGGAACGCATCTCCGCAAATGTGAACAGACCAAAACATAATTTCAAGTGGTCATTTTGGCTGGCAGCTGGTTCTTATTGAGAACACTATGTGACAAACTAATTTTTAGCTCATTCTGTTTTCTTGAAGATGTCTTGAAAACATTGCAAACCCTTTCATCACATCTTAAGTTATTACAAAAGAACATCATCATCTTGATAGCAATGGATGGGAAAGATTATCATGAACATGTTCTTGACGACTTTAATATATTTCAGATGTGTGATTATTGAGAGGATTCATCAAGTGCACAATCAGCAGATAAATCTGGTTGAGTCCATTTATCAGCAGCTATGACTGATTCCCTTCTGAACAAGTGGGCTTTGGATAAAGGTAACTTTTGTAGAAACATTTTCAGCTATTGTAGGTGGCATACTTTCTATGTTAACCTATTTGATTTTCCTCTTAATTTTTTTATTCTAGGTTGTCATTAAAATCATCTTTAGAAGACAACAATGGACAATATAACAATTTGATGCATTTTAGCTATGGATTTTCCTTCTTCTATGGATGTCTATTTTAAAATTAATATTAAGCCACAGTATTGAGTGAACAAGAAGAGAATGATGTATATGTGAATCATATATCATGGGCATTCATGGCATACTTAGGACCTCATGATACGTCATGTGACTTTGTGTTATATGTCAGTGCCGTATATCGCAACTGTTATACTGCACCTTGTTATTGTTCTCAAAATGGCACTGGTGACAGGTTATAATTTAACTACCTATATGTTGTGATGTAAAGAAATCCCAAATCCAGAAATCAACCTACACAACTTTCATTTGCTGACAGGTTCGCTGTTGTCCTCCTCTGCTCCGTTGAAATCCGACCTTCTTTCATCAAATGAGCCCCGTAAAAGGAAAACCCAGACAGCTATAACAGTACAAGCTGTGGATCGCAAGAAGGTCAAGCAGACAGACTTGGAAGATAAATCGAGTTTAAAGTCTTCCCTGCTACTCTCCAGTACTACTCACTCGTCCAGCCTCCTGAGTAACTATGGTAACTTTGAATGGTTTTGTCTTTTCCTTTTACTTGTCCTTCTCAATCACCTACTTCTTATTCCTCTTTTTCCTCCTCTTTTTCCTCCTCTTTATTCCCATTCTCCCACTGTGTTATTTTCCTCGATGTCACACTTTTGGATTAAAACACATGTTTATTCACTGTATACACAATTTATAGAATTAAAAACAATCTATTTTTGCTTCTAATGACTAGTCTTCAGTATCATGTAACAGTACAGTTGTTGTTCATTTTTTAAGAAATTAATTTTAACTTCTGAATTTTCCCACATCTGTGAAAAAGCACTTTTTATGCCATTCTGTCTAGTCTCACAGCCTGAAAAGGGCAAACAACGTCATCACTGTTTATCTTATATGTACATCATTCAATGTTGCCCCCAAAATACCCGTATTGTCATAACCATGGTACCTCATTCATTCATTCACTCACTCATTTATTCATTTATTTATTCATTTATTCATTCATTCACACATTCATTTATTATTTCGTTCATTCATACACCCATTCACATTCATTCATTCATTCATTCATTCATTCATTCATTCATTCATTCATTCATTCATTCATTCATTCATTCATTCATTCATTCATTCATTCATTCATACACACATTCACATTCATTCATACACACATTCACATTCATTCATTCATTCAATCATTTATTCATTTCAGAGCTTTTACTCTTTAAATTGGGAAGAGGCCCAGGGCTGCTTGTTTTTTAAATTAAATTTATGAATCTTCTGAATTTGGAAACCAAAAATCTGGCGTTGCTTTGAATTTTCGGAAAAATGCATGATTTTTAAAGAAATTTCCAATTGAGAAGTGCCTTTAATGGCCTGCTGTTATATAACATGAAAAAGCCCCGCATTTACTCATTCATTCATTTATTCAGGAAAGAGCACCAGTCTTGGTCTAGCCGCCAAACCCAGTTCATTGGGACGGGAACCGTTATCAACAACAACACATGATGCCGGTTCCTCATCCAGGATGCTCTCTGGTGGGCGTGCAGCTGGTACCCAGTCTAAGGCCCTCACAGGTTACTCTACTGGGGCACTGACTGGTGGGAATAGTTTGTTGTCTTCGGGACTGTCGCTCAACTCAGGTAAACCTTTTGGTAGCGTTTTACTAAAAAAACTTGAGGAAAATATTTGTGTAAGTCAAAACTGATACACATAGTTATTGTCTTTAATTATAACATAATGATATTTTTGTGACATGTCATTATAAGCGTCTAGGAGAGACAATTCCAATTTATACTTATAGTGGACTGAATGATTACCATAGATAACGTTAACTCATTTCCCAAAGTTGAGATTTTGGTGCTGATTCAAATTCATAGCATGAACAGAATAATAGAATATGGCATTAGAGAATTATATAATCTTTATATTTTTGGATAGAAACCAATAGGAATTAAGGACAAATAAATTATCTTTTTGTTACAGTTATTTTCAAAGACTTCTGAAGCCAGCAGATGCACAAAAGAAAGGTATTAATGATAACTATGGTTTACATTACTATTCCACACATACTTCCAGGTTTGTTGTCCAATTCAATTTCAAGTTCTAGCCAATCCACGATGACCAGCAAAAAACCCGACACACCCAAGCATTCGGTGTCGGGATCAGCTCTTTCGAGCACCTTGTTATCATTCAGCAGAACAACATCCATGCTGGGCTCTTCCTCCCTGTTAAGAGGCCAACCCACACTTGGTAGTGGTTTAAACACAGGACCATCTCTGTTAAGGAGTTCAGTTTTATGCCATAAAGCGTCTGACGAGCCAGATGTTGTGGTGAAGATCAGGGTCAGTAAGAAGACTGCAGGCGGGAAGAAAGCCAAGAAGAGGACAATGAAGGATCGATACGAGGCTCTGCCCCCTGAATATGATTTAGCCAATGAGATTACAGAAACAGAAGAAATAGTTCTGCCCAGATTTGTTCCGCCTGAGAAGGACAGGAGTTTAATGATAATGGGAGAGAGGCTCCATGATGTGAATGGTTTAAAGGTTAGAATGATTTTGAATTTATTTTTTTTAAAACATATGTATAGATCAGGATGCAAACAGGAAGGGACTTTTGCGTGCAAAACTTAAAACAACCATTCAATCTTTTCTTTCAAGGTGCTTGTTCACAGAAAACAAGATTTTAAAGTCAAAACAAACTGGGGTTTCTTTTTTTTTTATTATATTTCTAGATCAGGATGCAAATAGGAACAGACTACTGCATGCAAGACTTGAACTACTTTCAATCTTTCTTTTAAGGTGCTTGTTCACAGATGTAAGGAAATTTGGAAGTGGAAAATTGATTTCTTTAAAAATGCACAACAGTTGTACTGTTATATGATACACACTAAAGAATAGCCATTGGAAGCAAACTTAGATTGTTTTTAACTTTTTATAGTATGTATACAAAGAATGAATGTGTATTTTAATCAAAAGGTGTGACATTGCTTTTGATATAACTATGTCATCGTTGATATTTCATATCTTTGATATGAAATATAACCCATGGTCCTACCACTAAAAGTCGCTTGATTCACTATTTACCATGTGTGATGCCTCTCAGTGGAAGCAGTTGTTATTGGAAAGAACACGTTTCTGATTGGTTGATTGTATCGATGTTTCTGCACAGTGCTGCAGTAAACCTTCTGCCCAGTAGGATAGCCGAAACAAGTTCTTTGATAGGTTAAATGTATCAATGCAACCTTCTGACACTCTAGTAAGCATTGTTCACCGTTTCATCTCAAAATGGACAAATTTGTTATTTGATCGGGTTGTTCAATGAATCAGGAAAGCGCAAAACAAAGTCAAAGCAGGATATGGCTGTGTGAAAGTCACCGATCTGAACTTTACTGTTGTATTTGTCCAAAGTACCCTAAGCTTCCATACGACATTATAGCATTATTTATAGCAAAGGCAAATTGGTGCGTTACAAAGGAAAGACACTGTCACTTCTTAGAATCGTCTCTACGGGATCCTCTACACATGCACTAGTTTAGCAACTGATAATTACAGGTTCAATAAAACAATACTTAAACATTATACCATATTCACACTCTTTTTATCAGACAAGTGAATCTTAGATACGGACAAGTAGAAAATTGGGTCTAACTTTTCCGTGGACAAGTTGAAAAACTTTATAATTCCACACCCCTGAAACAACATTACTTAAACTGTTTTGTTTCAATGACATTTTTCTTTATTTTCAAATTTTCTAATCCGTGAACAAGAACTTATGTATTAGAATGCATACTAAAAGACTTTCTTTCGCATGTAAGACTAACTACTATCAGTAAATTCTATTTTGTGAGAACAAAACAATATGATTCAATGTTTTATAAGAAGTTCTCTTTGTATACCATTGGCTTTGATATTATTTTACAGTTTGCCCTGGTAAACGCTGTGAGTGGATCCCTCATCTGTCAGCCTAACTTCAGCTCCAGTACAGATGGTACTCGTGTTGCCTTGGTAACCATGGCGCAGAAGGTCATATGCTACGACCCAGAATTTGTCTTAAAGGTATGGAGAGCCCCATTAGCTCAGTCTTTGTTTTTGTTTTGTGTATTATGCGGAATTTCAGGATTTTTATTAGGCCTAGAGCATGCTTCTTTTATTTACGTTTGGTCACACTTTAAAAAAAAAATTAAGAAATGGACTGAATCCCCCTTTTTTTTTTTGTGAATTTATTTATGGAAAAAATAGTGATGTTGAAAAGTTGACTTCAAAATTAAATGTTGTACCCTACATGTGGATTGGTCATTTTTGACAAAGAATATCATTTATGGCATAGGTTTTGGTTGATCATTTGAAAAAAATTACCCACTATTTTTCTTGCTTCATGGACCATTTTATTTTTGTCAGCCTTTTTAGTGAAAAAAATCTGCAGTTATGATTCATATGGTAATTACATGGGTACTGTTTTATCTTCCTCTCTAGCTGGCCTTGTACACAAGGAAACAGCTTAACATCAGAACCACAGGCAACTTCCTCCTCGCCCTGGCCTCGCACATCACGGCATGTCGGCCTTACTTGAAGAAATACTACAAGGCCTCCATTGCTTTGCCCTCGGATTGGATTGAAGTGGCTGAAATCTATCAGGTGCTCAGAATATTTATATATCAATGTTTTCATTGAAGCTTGTAATTATATCAACAGTATTGTGTAAGTTTTTAAATCAAGAGTTTTATGGAACAATATCATTAGTTATTCCTTCGAAGCCTTTAACTTAGAAAAGACTTTCATCAACCGCCAATTTTGTTATTTTAGGCGTGAAACCTTCAATAAGCTTTGCCTCGAACAAAGAAACATAAACCATTCAGACACCAATATTCACCTCATATTCTTTCTAGGCATATCTCAAGCAAGGAATGATAAATCATTCACACATGAAGGGTTTTGTGAAAGACTACAGTTAGTCGTGCATAGATATGAAAGATTTACAAACAATCTTCCACTGTCACCTCATATTATTCCTAAACATATCTCAAGCAAAGAATGATAAACAATTCACACATCAAGGGTTTTGTGTGTGAGTAAATGTCAAGGACAAATGGTCTTCCACTTAGCTTCTTGTTTTTCGTGGAAGTTTATATATATCAAGGGTTGTATAGAAGACCATAGTCAGTTCCTTTAGAATGTGAAGGGCCTAGATAAAAGTTTGCACCATCCACTCATTTTGTTCTTTCTATGTGTGACATCTTTAAGCTTTGTCTCAAGCAATCTTTTTACACATCAAAGGATATCTGCAAGCCTATTCATCAGTCCTCTACAAATATGAAGGAATTGTCTTATACTGGTCCGACATTTTATTTAATCTAGAAATGAAAGCTTTCACTAAAGATTGGTCTTAAGGAAACAAAGATAAACTCTGATGTTGGAAAATAAGATAAGAAATGATGTGATTCAAAATGATGGAGTAGCTAGTGTCTTGCATTGAACCCTCTTTAAAAAGAAAAGAAATGAATAAAAAAGAATGTATTCCAGGCTTTTCCTGACAAGACTTTAGATGCAGGATCTCTCCCATCAGCCCTCAGACGAGCTATGATTGCTAAGTTCCCAGACTTTGACAAGTACCAATTAGGTAGGAGGTTTTATCCAATTAGGGTGATGCTTTTTTATTCATTTGTTTAAACCATAACCAATGTGGGAGTTTGAAACTTGTCTACATGTATGACAAATATCTACATTTTCTTTCTGATATGACATAGAAACCATTGTGATAAAATGATAATTGAATTTCATGAGCGGCAGCAGATGCATAAAAGCAAGGTACTATGGATTAATGGTGGTTGTTCATGGATGAGAACATTTGAAAACCACAATAAAATGTTGTTGAAACAATACAGTTTTGGTATTGTTGTTTGATGTACAATTAAATTTAGTTTTTGAAAGCATAATTAATTCAGGAAGCACTAATTTCTCTTAGTATGAACTGTTTATATGCGATCGATCTAAAAAACATTGTTTAGTTTTTAATTAAAACAAATGTTAATTCACTGTATTCACACATTAAACACAGGATATGTGTCATAATACCTAAATACCCGTATTAACAATATATATACACAAGGGAAACAACTTCAAAGAGAACCAAGTCCTGACTCGCTGCACTTATAATCCAGAAATTATCACAGGAATGGAAGCCTTGTGTCCTGAGACGGATGTTTTAATCCTAGACCACTGTCCTCCACAAAAGTTGATCTTGGATTTCCTTAATTGAAAATTTATGTTTGGAGGTATGAAGTGAACATGCTTTGTTTACTCTGCACCTGCAATAGAAATTTTGCTGGATTCTGGGTAAAACTGTGGACAATTGTGTGACATAAGACAAATAAATATCCCTGAAAACATTGTGACAAAATAAAAATTGCTCTTAAACTCTTTCCATTTGATCCATAAATCAAATAATAAATCTAAACCAAAGCAGAATTTAGAACATGAAATAGTTTTACATTCTGAAACATGTTCTGCAAGTATCTTGCTCTCTTGCTACAGCTTTGATTATTGGACTAAGGGTGCGTCAGCACCTTAGTCCATTGAATTTACATACCAGTTTTTGAGGGACGGTACTTTATCGATACACAGTCAGCGGTCTGACCCCAATTACTCATTAAACATCCACCTTCACTGTGCGGACTAATACCTTCTTGAAGCTAGGAATGTAGTCCGGATTTATTCGCTTTGTTTTGCTCTATATTATTATAACTGTTGCCTCATGGGAAATCGTAAAATGTCCAGATAAACGAAAAATAGACTATTGTTCAGTCTCTCTTCACAGAAATAATAATTATACTAATGGTGGTAAAAGGAGCAGCTGTTTTCCTCGAGATGATGCCATAAGAAATTTTCAAATGTATCCTCAATCATCTTGCTTTAAACGCACCTTAGTCCTTCAGCGCTATCAGTGCTTTGATTATATTTATGATGTGTAGTGTTAAATGGCCATCAATGTAAACTTAATTGTACAGTTTGTAGATGATTCAAGATTAATGGGCCTTTCTTTTACCAGCTAAATACAACAAAGATGTCTCCAAGAAAAAGAGGAACATTATGATGAACTATTTTTGCCTTTTTAAATAGCTTGCTTGCCGTCATTCTATAAGCTTCACATGTAATGCTATGGTTTGTATTGTTTAATGAGCCTTTCTTTTACCAGCTAAATACAACAAAGACAGCTCCAAGAAAAAGAAGAACAAAAAAGCAAAAACTGAAGCAGCTGCTACAAGAGGAGGTCGAGGTAGGGGTCGTGGTCGGGGTCGCGGCGAACCCACAAGAGGAAGGGCCCGAGGATCTGGCCGGGGAGCAGCGGGTGGAAGGGGCAGGAGTGGTGTTGTAGCTCGTAGTCTTGGAGATACATCGGAATCTTCAAGTTCAAGTTCTGATAGTGATACTGACGAGGACCAGGATGAGAAGGATAGAGAGGTATTTCTATAAGACTTTTTCTGACAGTTATCTATCAGATTTTATTATGATTGAAAACTCTATATCACTTTTTAACCCTTTCCCAAACAATAACGACATTTGACCATTTTGTTGCAGAGGACTTTAAAAAAATTAAGGGAAAAGGAGAAATTGCCCATGACGAGCAATTTTACCTTTTCACTCAATGTTTTCTGCCCTTTCAGAAGATTATTTTCTAATTTCATCACATTTTGAAATGTCGTCTGCAAACTCTTTCAATTTGGAACAGTCGAAAATTTGTTGTTTGGGAAAGGGTTATAAGGCTGGCTGACTGACTAACAGAAGGCCGATTGTTATATGTGTCTTGCCTTATGGGTAGCTTATTAAGGGTTTTTTTCACCGTCTGTAAAGAGCCTGGCATTGCAATAAAACTGAAATACAAGTGATGCATTGTACGAACCCTACAATAAAACAAAGGAATCATCCATTTCAGTTCCAAGAGAAGGGTCTCCATAAAGTGCACTTTGAGGACGAGGAAACTCCGGAGCAATTAGCCAAACTGACCTTCACCTTGAAACAGCTTATCCGTAAACTCCATATTCGGGAACCAGTAGAGCATGTGATGTGCTTGATTGGGAAAAAGTAAGGGATTTGCTCTTTCTTGTATAGACTGATCCAAAGCATTATCAGATTAACCCTTTTCCCTATTCCCAAGATATCCAGAACATTTTGAAGTTAGCGTTTTCCCTTTTGTAAGTTATACTCAGAAGATGGGATTTGGCCTTTTACTTGTAGATTAAATGCGCTTGAAGAAGACAATAAGTGGAAGTTTTTTATCACAAAGACACATCTGATGTGCTTGATAGCAAAATAGAAGTTTATAGCATTGTACATTTAACCTTTAATAGTGCTGGAATCGAATTCATGCTTTTGCAAACTTGTAAGATCACAGGCCAGCCGCCAAGTAAATCTAACCTGTTTGCTACTCTGAGTATCTTTTCTCATCAAAATTAAGCAAACATTTTAGGTTTTGGAAAGCAGACGGCACAAGAATCTTTTTAGAAAATTACCCAGTATTTTAAGGGGTAAGCAAATTGACAAAACAGTTTAATCATCAAAAGAAGTCAACAGCCATACCTTTTGCCAACTAACAAGTATGCTTGGAATTATCAGGTCACACAGTGAGGCCTGTTTGAAGCAGTTGATTAGTCATAAAGTCATTGAATCATGTAGAAAGATGTGTTTCACAAAGATTTTGAATGGTTGTACAATATTGATTTATCACAAATTCAATTTTAAGTTCAAACAATTTATTAGCATAATACTTTCATTAGGTTGGTACATACATATTTTCATTTAAATACACATACTATATCTTATCACAATTGAGTATCATACAATAATGGAGGAATGTGTTACATCGCTATATTCGGAATAAGGGATGGTGTTTTCTAAATATACAAATTCTCTAAGTTTACATAAAACACTCTTCTGCTGTTCATTAAAAGCTTAAATTTGTTATATGTTGGCCATGTATACCAAAACTTTGGTAATATAATTCTTCAAAGGTTTCTAAAATCAAATACTATGGAATTGGAAATGCAATGTTGCTTCCATGTTTTATTTGACAGGTACCCAGCCTCCTTAGATGAGTTTTACAGGTCACGGTTACCGGGAACATTTGAGGAGGAGAGAGCTGGGAAACGGATGAAGTTGCCGGTCCCAGAAACATGGGAGACCCAGGTCTCGTTGAAAGGGAACAAGGCGTCAACATGGGAGGATCTGATAGGTATGGTGATCGAATAGCTATCCCATAATTCATGTTGACTCAACTGGAGCACCTGCAGCAGAAGATCGGATCAATTTTCTCAATTTCGGAAATTTTGACTACAACAGCAGAAAACAAAACTTTGAAAATTTTAAGTATTTAGTTTAGTTTTAAGTTTATATTTATTTTACCTCTATTCTGACAGAAGCTTGAAGCTTATTAAGTTTTATCTGCTAATGACGGCTTCCTGGGTATCAACCAGTACTCACCCCAATTTGTAGGTTATTCCCACCAATTTTCACCTTGATGGGGATAAATCCTAGGCCCTTGGTTCAAGAGTCTGACACTCTACCTCTGCACCACTATCACCCACAATTGAGAAATTAAGGCCTTTTGGACACATTTCAATGCAATTTACGAGCAATTTCTCCTTTTCCCACAATGTTTTCCAGAGTCGTCAGTAACAAAGCAGTTAAATATCATTATTGATGGGTAATGGGTTAAAGGACGTCTCATGTACACTGCTAAACAAACTTTAACTTTGTATGAGTGAGCCTCAGGCAGTCCTGTCACTTTACTTTTTTTAATGTGTGCTGTTGTTTTCAATTTTAACTATTGAAAGTTCTCATATGAGGGAATTGGTTGAATGAAGATAGATAGTACAAAACTTTGTTTCTTTATAGACAACATAATGGATGCATTTTTATTTTTATCGTATAGATAATTTTATTGACTTGTTCTACAGTTCTTTCTCACATAGTGTAGATAAACATTATATATCATTACTTAAGCAACAAGCATGGGTGAAAGTGTTCAAGATTATTCCTGATTTTTCAGGTTTTTAAGACTTTTTGTCCCTATATAACGAAGGAGCAAACATGCCTTTTCAGGATAAAGAACTAAAAATTTTAGGTTTTTGAAATTCTTCAACCTTCACTCATGAATATGATGTTTATGTTTTATCAAGTTTATGACTCGCACTATTCTCATTACTGTCTTTAGACCACAAGAAACTTCCCTTCATGGCTATGTTGCGGAATCTGAGAAATCTAATCAAGGCTGGTATCTCGAGCAAACATCACAACTCTATTCTTCGCAGACTTACAGATGAGGTGAGTGGGTTGTTAAGGTGGTTTAAAATTGCTGCTGATAATTATTACAAAGTATGAGCATAGTTCGGTTTGATTTTTGGTAAAAACCAATATTTAAAGCTAAATTGCTTCAAATGTGATATTTTTCCTTTCGTCACAGTTGTCCCTTATGTCTTCTACAGTTATGTCATTTTTAGTCAATACAAATAGGTAGGCCAAAAAAAGTATCAAGACTGAGAAGATATAGACAAAAATTACTCGCTTAGAATAATTTTCACATTAGTCCATGGATGCGCAATTTAATACCTCAAAAATTATCACTAATAATATTTCTGCTGTTATAATATGTCTTCTTGAAATATGGTCCTGTGTAACGCAGTGGTTAGTGTGGTCTTAGACCTCAGGAGTTCTGGGTTTGAGTCCCACCAGTACCTCTGGTTTCGTGGGAGTGTCCTTTGGCATGACACTTCAGTGCCTCAGCCTACTACTGGTTAGGCCAAGAAAGCTGAACGGTTTATATGTGATACACTAATCAGGAATAAAACCTGTCTGAAAGACACAAATGCCAACTAAATTCCTTTTTCTATTATTAGAAATTGCCAAAATCTGGAAATTAAGAACTATTTTTGAACTGTTGGTGTTTGTGTTATTAGCTGTTTTCAATTCATCTTTAGTTAAAATAGCCACACAGTAAGTAATTTCCCTTAAGCAGCTATTTCTGGGGAAAAGATTGTATCATTTGCTCTCACATTTCCTTTCAACTTTTCAGAAATCTGTGATATTCAGTAAGCAGTTCCCCTTTAGATTTTTCTCAGCCTATGAAGTGTTGACTGGTTTGGAGGAAGAGTTTCATAAAAGTCGTAAGTACTGGATGTTATTGCTTACTGCTTGATATGTCGACCCATTGGACAAATTGAATAGATATATTAGTAGGGATATATACTGATTTGCGATATTTGGGACAGTGACAATTTATTACAATACCATCACCTGTCCCGCTCCTCATTGCAAGATTTTTGTCTCACTGAAAAAGGCGATCCCAAATATTTCAATTTTCACCAATCATAGCACATACTTGATTGTCGATGATGTAGACTTGTTATCTGACTGTCCTTGTCTTGGTTTCATTAAAATACACCCAATATTGATATAGAAATGGACAAAAGTGTTACCTGAATTGACAGTGTTGATAAAAATACTGCTCCAGATCACGAAAAGTCATGTGCAGGTTTCATAGGATAGCCATAGTGTGATATACCATTAAGTGTAGCAATTGAAGTCATAATTTATTTAAGATATGTCAATATTTCTAAGTTTGTATGCAAAGCTTTATGATTTAATTACATTCATTGTAAACTAGCTCTAAATATGTAAATAGAAACTTATATTTCTTTCACTGGCTATTCTCCAGAGCCTTTTGCATAACAGTACAGTTGTGTACAGTTTTAACGAAAGTGAATTTTTAGTTCTAAATTACCTGAACATGCAGCCTTAAAAAAACCAAAAAACTTTCACCTATTCATTTCAGAACAAGCCATTATAAAGGCAGCAGAAGAGGCTGCGGATGCCAAAAATGGTGGAAAGGGAGATGCGCCAAAGGTCAAAAAGGTCAAACTCACTAGTGAGAACTGGTGGATTGAAAAGAGGAAAAAGAAAATGGCTAATACGCAACCAAAGTGAGTCACTTTGTTAATTAATTGTAAAGAATGTTAGTGGTAAGTTTTATGAATTGAAATTTGGGAATTGGTGAGTAAAAAAAATGGAAAAAAAGAATGGCTATAACATAACTAAAGTAAACGACTTTATTAAAGCCATACTTGCGCTAGTTTACACTAAAATTGTGAAAGTTCTAGAGTAATTGAAAATAAACTTAAAAGTACTTTAAATTACCTTTTACAGAGAAATTGAGACTAAATCGTTCACATGATGCTTTTAAAAGAATGAATACAATATGGTTTGTTTACAATAAGCGATAAAACTAGGTCAGCCGAGAAACGTTTGGAACCAATAAAACCCAAGGAATTCTCCATTTTGAATTTTCATTTTGTTAATATTGAATAAATGGCATTGTTTTTAAGAGTTTCACATGACTTTTCCAACAAAATGATCGCCACTCATTACTCCGAGCACTTTGTGTTAGTTTAGATCTTACTCGAATGTAAACAATGAAGTTAAATTGGTGGGCATCACATTTGTGAAAGAAGCACTTTGAAAAATAGATAATGAATCGTGCAGGCATTTTATTGTCATGATCCTGTGGTTTTTCGCTATGTTTCAACATATTCTATCATTATTCATAACTCATATTACCTAGTTTTGCAGTTTTTCTGAGCACTAGTATGTTTTTAACTGTTAAAATGGCTGACTTTATTAAGTGTAGAAAATTTTATTGTTAAGTTTTATGTGTTAAGCATTGGGAACTGTTCGACTGGAAAAAAAAATGATTTGAACGCAGCAAAAGTGAGTCCAACAGTTGTCAACTGTCAACTTAATTAAGTGCTTACTGAATTTGATCTTCATATAATTATTAGATGGTTCACTACAAAACGTTTAGTTAATATAATTTTATTGGTTGTGGGCGATAGTAGTGCAGTTGTAGAGCATCTGCGTCTTTCACAGAGGTTCCCGGGTTGGATCCCTGTTAGTGGCGAGGTGAAAGCTGCTGGGACTAGCCCACAAATTGGCTTGAGTACTGGTTTAGTATCCAGGAAGCAGTAATCAAGAGTGAATTTAGTAAGCTTCAAGCTTCGGATATTGATGTAAAATGAATAAGTTTAAACTTATTGAGTTTGTTGTCTGCTGATTCACATTAGTTTAAAAGCAAATAAACAAATGATAATTTGTTGGAACTGATTTGAATCAGAATTTATGGTCCTGATCCAGTTATTCATTTGTTGTCTGCTGACTTTTTTGTAAATTTGGACAAGTCTTTTGATAAGAGTGCGGAGTTTTGGGGTCTTTTACACTCAGAAAACTAACAAACAAATCCAATTCTGCTGATACTTATTAGAACTGTCTTGTCATCTTTTTGAATTGTATTGAACCATGCATTATGGAGATATGGGATTCAAATTGAATAAAAAAGTGTTTAACAGAAGTATTTTCCCCTTTATGACAGAGAGACCCCATATGACACCAACCTGATCAATCGCTACAGAAAAGCGTTGGACACGGCTGTGAAGATTGCTACTGTTTACAATGTGCAGCCAATTAGAGGGAGAACCATCATACTGTGTGATGTTGGACCCAATATGGCAGTCCCTTGCTCAGCTGCTAGGGGTCTGGGAAAACCCAAAACAGTAAGTTAAATCTTTGGTTAAGGTAAATAAGTCTTGGGAAAACCCAAAACAGTAAGTTAATTCTTTGGTTAAGGTAAATAGGTATTGGGAAAACCCAAAACAGAAAGTTAAATCTTTGGTCAAGGTAATTAGGTCTTAGAGAACCCAAAGCAGAAATAATAGATCAGATGTTTGAGATTTTAAGGAACCCAAAACAGTAAGTAAAATCTTTGGTGTAAAGAACGATGTCTTAGAAAACCCAAAACAGTTAGTCAAATCTTTGGTCTTTGGAGCGATGTAATAGAAAATCCAAAATGATAAGCAAAATTATTGGTCTTTGGAATAAGGTCCTATAAAACACCAAAAAGAAAGAAAAGGTACAGATGCTAAAGGTCTAGGAAAACACAAAACAATAAGTAAAATCTTTGTTTGAAGTCAAGAGGTCATTGAAAACCCAAGACACAAAGAAAAGGGTTCGATGTTAGTGGTCTAGAAAAACCTAATTTAGAATGTGAAAGCAATGGTCTGGCCTGGTATGTAAAAGACACAGCTGAAAAAAACCTATGCATAGTGTTTTAATTTGCGATTTCTTGCCTACATTGTTGGTACCTGAAGGTTAAGAGGGTATATGCTTTTGTCAATCTATATAGATTTGTCATTTATAGTGATGTTTGATTGATAATTTTATCATTAAACCTTAGAATGCTGGGTAATTTGAAAAAAAAAAGGTTTTTGTGTCGTCTGCTCTCTGCTTAATTTGGTGAGGAAAGATACTCAAAGTAGATCACAGGCCAGCCGTCAATTTAAGCATGAAGTCAGTTCCAGCACTATAAGGGTTAAGATGAAAATATCAAAGTAAAGGCATAAAATGAATGTAAAATAGCTTTAAACGTGGATTTGTTTTCTATTTATAGATGCAGGAAGTGAGTGTGCTTCTGGGATTGATGTGTAAATATTCCTGTGAGGACTGTGTCATGGTTATCTTTGATAATAGCTGCTCCAAATACTGCACCGTGGAATTAAACAAAGGAACCATTCTGGAAAACATGGCCGTCGTTTTGGACAGACAAATGGTGGATGTAAGTAGAACTGTATTTTGATTGTTAAAAATACATTAGGTGTTCAAGGCAAGGCCATATTTTGTCCTTTACTATGTATATGATGTTTGATAGATTTTGCAGTTTACCCTCCAAACACTTCTTGTCCTTGGTTTCCTTGAAAAAAACAAATGGTCGGCATTTGTTGAATATGAATTGCAAAAGAAACTTAACAGTTTGCACAACCTTGGTCTTGGATTGCTTTTGACTCATAGAATGATACACTAGGTTGCCTAATAAGGATTTTAAACCTTTGATAAAAAAAAGATGGCAAATATTTCCTACAAAGGCGTTTGACTATATGTACGTTTGAGAGGTTGCTTTTATAGACAAATGATGACATAAGTGGGGGCCTCTGTACTTAACTCTCTGGTTTGAGTACTGAGTACTGGTTGTTACTGTTTCAGATTCCTGGAGTGTTTGACTTTAAGAGTGGACTTCCAGTACAGGTACTCGAGGAACTCATCAGAGACAGAATTCAGGTTTGTTGTTTTTGGAGTGGTTCTAATTGGTGTCAATTGTAGTTTAGTTTTACATTTATTGTGATGCCAACTGAGTAAAGGAAGACCACATGGGCTTCCAATATGGTCTGACTATGCTGGGAAGAACCATTCTCAATCTGGTTGTCAGTAGGGAGAATACTTTCCACGACAGAATTCTAATTTAAGTAAATCTGAATATTAAGGATAAATGTTTATGTTTGATGTTGTATGTTGTGTTAAAGGTAGACAAACTTAAGACCTATTTGGTGGACAGCCTTAAGTCTGGAGGAGATCCTCATACAGTATACAGGCACATACTGGCAGCTGATCAACAAAAATCTTTTTTGTGTCAATGTTTAGAGCCATTTGTTGCACAAGATAAAATAGGTAAATAAACATTAACACCTATCTATACATACAGGTAGATAACTTGGTGGTGTTATCAGGGGGAGATAAGATGCAAGAACAGAGACAAGTTCTGGTACAATATACCGACACATACAGACAACTTGTGAATGAAAACCTACTCTATGTTAATGTCTCCTTCACTGGAAACTCATGCGGGTATGTGTCAAGAACTTACTACTTTGGTTATCAGCTATTAGATGTATTGGGGTTAATGCCATTTCAACAGGTTTTACCTCTGCTTTTTGAAGAAAAATTCGAGCTATACTTCTCACAAGGGCATTGGTGTTTGCGTCACACTTTGGTTAAGTTTTTACATGCAAGTTTGTATCTCATTATGTACTGTAATAATCTAGTCTTATATTACTTTAAAAATCTATGTAGTCATTTTACCTGGAAGACAATTTATTTTAAAAAGTTAAAATTTGAATCTGTGAGTTAGTCTTTTTAAGCATACAGAAGGAAATGTATGCATCAATGTGACTAAAAAAGTCTTATTTTGATTGTGTTATAGTTAATGAAGGTGTTAGGAAATCAGGATATGTAGTAATTTGAGTCTGTGTCCCAAAGATTTATTTACATTGTGAGACATATCTATTCATTTGATTCAAATATCCTGTATTGGGGATTCAATCTAAGACTAAAGTAAATTCTAAAACATGAAGGATTAATATAGTCATGCAATGAATCTTTTATGCATGTATTTCTTATCGGATTGTTACACTTATATGCCCTTATGAAGGTGTTAGGAAATCAGGATATGTAGTAATTTGAGTCTGTGTCCCAAAGATTTATTTACATTGTGAGACATATCTATTCATTTGATTCAAATATCCTGTATTGGGGATTCAATCTAAGACTAAAGTAAATTCTAAAACATGAAGGATTAATATAGTCATGCAATGAATCTTTTATGCATGTATTTCTTATTGTATTGAAGTATTGTTTTATATTTTCATTTTCTCTAGGTTTTCTGCAGACATCAAACCAGAGCACGACAACAACATCTACATCTCTGGATTCAGCGATCAAATACTTAGGTAAAGTCTCTCAATAACTGTATACTGTTGTTCATGCAACAATCCTGAAACTGAAATATTTCATATAGGGGCCAGCATCCTTCCTATCTGCACCAAGTATAATGAATTAAAGCAAAACTATCTTAAACATTACTATTTCACATGGCTAACTATACAGAAATTTATTAATCTTTTAGTCATACATGAATTTGAATTGCTCTTGTGTTAAAAATGAGATGTATTTTTGATGAACTGTACTGTTTTGCTATAAAAAATGTTAATTTGTTTAACCCATTACCAAACAATAGCGACATTTGACGGGTTTTTTGCAGACGACTCTGGAAAACATTGTTGGAAAAGGAGAAATTGCTCCTTTTCCCACAATGTTTTCTGCCCTATCAGACGATTATTTTTCAATTACACCACAATTTAAAATGTAGTCTGCAATCTTTCAATTTGGGACAGCCGAAAATATGGCGTTTGGTAAGGGTTAATACAATTAAGATATTGTATTGTTTTATATAGAATACTATAATTGAAACAGGTTTATTGCCGAGCGTGGAGAAGGCGGGCAGTTACGACACATTGAGATGATTGATGAGAAGTTTAATCTGACCTCAATCCCCAGCCCCCAGGGCGAAGCTAAACCAGCCCCGCCCAAATTGGACCCGCCTAAGGTGATGTCTATTACACAGCAGACTCCATGGTAAGTTGATTTGTTTAGCTGGACTATTGCAAGGTTCTCTTTGACTTATATAGTGAATGACCCCCAATTTCTGAATGTAACCTGAACAGATCATTAATTTCCATTCACAATTCCATATATAAGGGGTCAAATTAGCGTTAATTTAGGGGTCAAGGGAAACCCCCTGCTATCTTAAAGAACAGGGGAGTTTTATACTACTTACCAGGCGTTACACCTTGGTTAAGCTATTACATATATGTTTGTATCTCATTAACTACTGAAGGGAATTGGTTGAAACTTGGCACTTGTGTTCAGGGTCATTACACAATTTGTGAAAAAAGCAATTTGAAACATCTAATAAATAATGCAGGCATTATATTGTCATGACAAGGTGGTGTTCTGCTATGATTTTTAATAAGCTCATTTTAGTCAGTTTTGCTGTTTTTGAGGGCTAGTATACTTTTTTGCCACCTTTCACAACAAAGATGTTATTTCATGTTCTCTTTCAGCTGGCGATCAGCTCGTGTGTTCATTTCCTCAACATTCAGAGACATGCATGGCGAGCGAGATTTGTTGACGAGGTTTGTGTTCCCAGAGTTACGTGCCCTTGGTAAGAAGCACTTTATCAACGTTCATGAGGTGGATTTGAGGTGGGGAGTCACAGAGGAAGACACCAGGAGTAACAAGTAAGTTGATTGTCCTCATTATGTGTCCCACAATCCCTACCTTCTTCAATAATCTCGGGACAACAGCATATTTTTTCAATACATGTTTTGTATCGTAGAAAGGATCCATTCCCAATTGCACTGACTGACAATTCTTCCCAATTTCCCTATGCCAAATACCATAACGCTTTCCCAAACAACACATTTTCGACTTTCCTAAATTGAAAGAGTTTGCAGACGATATTTCAAAATGTGATGAAATTGTAAAATATTCTTCCGATAGGGCAGAAAACATTGTGGGAAAAGGAAAAATTTCTCCTTTTCCCACAATGTTTTCTAAAGCCGTCTGCAACAAAGTGGTCAAATGTCGTCATTGTTTGGGAAAGGGTTAAATCCCTGTCAAATGCATAAACCTTGTATCCTACTGTCAGAGGTCCTGCGTGGCCAAGTGGTTAAGGTGGCAGACTTGTTACTCTTTAGTCCCTGGTTTAAGCCCCACTGACACCCTTGCTTTTGTGGGAGTGACCTTTGGCAAGTCACCTCAGAGCCCTAGCCTAGTACTATCAAAGAAAGCTGTAACATAAACTGAAAAATTGTCAATATGGCGTTAAAAACCATTAAAAAGAAGAAAAAAATGGACCATTTTCCTCCACAATCAACCACAGACCTAAGAAGGTTGATTTTAAACAATGTAATTGTCTACATTTCTCCTGATTTTCTGATACTCATTCTATGTGGACAAACAAAAACATTCCTTTAATTCAAAATTGAGGAGGGGGGGGGTGTTAAAGGGGTAGTTTCAATACTTATGGAGTCAAAGACTTACATAATCTGAAAAAGACTTTTAACTTTACTTATCACTATTTTATGTCTTTTGGTTGACTTTGTCTGTCACTCTCAAAATAGAGACAAAGATAAAACATTTAACAATCCTGTTTGTTGTTACTTTCTAGAACACTGGAGTTGTGTCTATCAGAAATTGGTCGATGCAAGTTTTTTCTGGGCATGCTTGGAGAGAGATACGGCTGGGTTCCTGACAAATA
The DNA here is from genome assembly GCA_947846245.1 of Cerastoderma edule. Taxonomy (NCBI): domain Eukaryota; kingdom Metazoa; phylum Mollusca; class Bivalvia; order Cardiida; family Cardiidae; genus Cerastoderma; species Cerastoderma edule. Next base: position 36,191,825 of record OX401415.1, read on the forward strand.
TGTGGTTCCCGACTCGCCCGAGTTTGACTGGGTCCGGGATTATCCAAAAGGGGCGTCGGTGACGGAGTTAGAGATGTACTGTGCCGCCTTATCGAATGTTCAGGAGAGGAGAGATAAAGCTTTCTTCTTCTTTAGAGACTCAACATTTGAGAAGTAAGACCATGTACCAATTTTTGTCTTAAAGGTGCTTGTTCCAAGATTTATGCCATACAAGCAATGAAATGAATATTTTACAGACTAAAGATGTCCTTTACTCTTTACATATGGACCTGGTGTTAATTTAGTCAATTTAGTGTATATATGGCAGTATACTACAACAGAAAAGTTTTATGAAAGAATGGTTAGAAAATATGAAAATAGAAGATGGAGGAATTCAACATCTTCACTTATTCAAATGATTTAAAACTTGCAGAGATTGTGCTTTGATTAAGTGAATACATTTTTTTGTCACAATAATTTCAATATTTACTTATACTGTACACAATGCAGTTTACTGTTGAAATTATTTCCCACTTTAATGAATTATTTTGATGCCATCTTCTTCAGATAAGTCAACAAAACGGTGAGGAATGAATTTTAACACCTGTAAAAGATGTTTTTAGCCAGACCTTTTTTGACAGAAATGCATTAACATCTGACAGAAAGGATAAATTGTTTGCTTTACACTTTTAAACGTCATTCTATTGAATGAATTGGAAACAGGATTTTTTGCAGGATTTCTTTATTTTTGAATATCCAATAATTTCCTTTTACAAAGCTTCTATTAAGTGGAATCCACTGTACATATTTACACAAATGATCAGATAAATGTATACTGTTGATTTTAAGGGACATTCCAAAAAGTTTTATGGACGACTTTGTATCAGAGAGTCATACAAACAAACAGAAGATCGAGAATTTGAAATCTAGAATTAGGAAGAGTGGACTGGAAGTCTTCGATGGGTAAGTTGTAATATAACTACAGGATGATTTGTGTTGTTTGGTTTGCTTTCAAATTATTATTCTTGATTCAATAAGGCAGATATATGCAAAAAAACTGACTCATAACTGACAAAGAATAATTGTACAGAACATTTTAAGTATTGGACAATTTTGATATAATGTATAATGTGATAGCTTATTGATTGAAGTATCAGGTTGACTGACATTTGTTTTACGTGCTATTTAGCAACATTTATGCATAGTAAAATGTCTGTGCTATCACATTCACTGATACATAGATTCTTAAAAGGTTTCAAATATCTATTATGCATAGAATTTATTTTTTCATTACTGTCCTTTTAGAGAAAATAGTTGCTATTGTGATGGAATGACCCATCAATTCAATTTTCAGGTGCCTGTGAACACATTGAAATGTTTACTTTTTGACTTGACTAACCTTTAGATCCACAGATATGATGTCTTGTCTCCTTGCTAACTTCTTTACTTCTCTGAATCCTATGTTGTTGGGCTCATTAGAATGGCAGGGCAAGATAGTTCTAACCAGTCTAAACAAAATTCAATTTATCTCTCTGTTTGTAAAATACTGCCATATGCAACTATGTTGTCTTATGATATAATGTATTCCTGAGCTAACAAGACTGCATGAGATAATCAAAGTGGATGGCGTCACACCCTTTCACTACACCAGTGTACATGAGTCAAAATCATATTTTGTCATGCAATGTTGTGTCTGACTTTCAGATACCCAAGTTCATGGATGCGGTCTTATAGATGGCAAGCCCATTCATTACTGGATGTATAGAAGATTGACCAATTAATTTAATGTTCAGGGGCCTGTGTTATACAATGTTCAGGGGCGTGTGTCATACAATGTTAAGCGGCCTGTGTTATACAATATTCAGGGGCCTGTGTTATACAATATTCAGGGGCCTGTGTTATACAATATTCAGGGGCCTGTGTTATACAATGTTCAGGGGCCTGTGTTATACAACGTTATGTTTGACTTTCAGATACCCGTGTACCTGGGGAGGGGTTGTAGATGGTAAGCCCATTACCGGATGTCTAGAGGAGTTTGGCATGAGGGCCCTGAACAATCTGTGGAATGCCATACAGAAGGAGTACCCAGACGAGGTAAATTTCGACAAGGGGGCATATAAGGGGGTGGGGGTGTTGGCGGCTTTATGTTAGTGTATTTTACTTACACACAGTATTTCAAAACCATTGAACAAATCCTATTTATTTGGGTACTTATTAGAAGCAACTTATAAAGGTGATTCTTATAATAACTCAAATATTTGGAATTTGTTAGATTAGATCCAAAGAAAGGGGTGGAATCCCCCCTATCCCTCCTTTGAAAATAAGGGGGATTTTTAATTTCCTCACCATTACTGCTCAAAGTTTTTTTCCAAGCCACTGATTATTTAAAAAACTGATGAAAAGGGAATAATAAACCACAAACAAATATACAAATATATTATTTTGTAGGATGCTGTGTTGGATGAGAACAGCCATGCCACGAAGCTCCATGAAGCATTTGTAGAAAACAAAAAAGCCCAGTTTGTTGGGAGAAAGAAGCTAGTAACGGACACACTGAAAGCAATAGCGGACATGAAGTCTGGGCTCATATGCTTGTCTGGAAAACCTGGAACCGGAAAAACTGCCTTATTGGTAAGGTGTTCATATATTATTGCTTTGACCCTCATTATTGAATGTTGATACTGTCCGAACTTGAAAACAAGAGGTAAAGGTCTTGTTAGTAAATGAAAAAAGGTACAGTAGTGTAAATGGTAGAGCATTGACCTTTGTTACCAAGAGCCCAGGTTCGATACCCATTAGCAGTGAGGAGTAAATGCAGGAACTCAACCATACATTCAGTATGAGTACTGGGTATGTATCCAGGAAGCAGAATAGCGAGTAATTGACCGAAGTTGTAAGAACTTGTTCAATAATCAAGTTCAATAATCAATGAATAAAACGATGTAAAATGAATAAGTTTATATTAAACAAAAGGTGCCTTTGAAATGATTAGATACTTGTGTGATGAGTTCAAGAAATGTTATTAACAACTATTCCTAAGACTGTCTAAGGTAGGGTTTTGCAAAACATAAAAGGTGCTCATCAATATTTGTAATATAAGTTATTTAAAGACCATTGATATGAGTAGAGAAAACTATTGTATCACAGCTAGAGTATTATTTCTGTGTTACAGTAAAGGTAACACTGTTACTGTAATGATGTATGATTAAAAAAAGGTTACAAGTTGTCAATAATGAACTTTTAAGCTTTTGGGCAAGCTCCCTTTTTTATATTATTTTATTTAAATCAAGAATACAGTGCAATGACTCATGTATGAGTCTATTTTGAATTACTGGCATCACATTTTATTATTTTTTCACAAGTGATTACACAAATATGTTTTGGTATGGTCTCTTTTGATCAATTGGTAAGCACCTTTTTTATATGTCATGCCAATCATGTAAAAAAGCTATTGCACTTAAGATGTAAGGTTCTAAATATTATGTAACCTTACAAAAATGCCAGTGCATCTATTCATGTAAAAAGTCTGATGAACGAGTTACTTAAGAAAATGCTAGTTTTCCTACTTGCTTAAGAGATAAATTGTGCCCCTCCAAACCCCAGTGATGGCGTTCAGATTTACATGAGAGTTAGTCTCTTGACTGATTTACGGAGTGCAGATGATTCTACCCAGTTTAACAAGCCCTGATGGGGTGTTTAATATGGGGGTCTTCCTTCATCATTTAGAGTCAGACATCGCAACATAACTGAAATGATGTGACGGAATGTAAGAACTATATATAAAAGAAATAAATTGTGTTACTTTACAGGCTAGTGTATTGACAGAGTATGTTGGGTCTAAGGCCTGTTCCAGTGGACTGACAGTGTTTTCCCATTTTGTGGGTGCCGCGCCAGGGTCCCAGCATATTGTGCCTACCCTCAGGAGACTGTGCCATGAATTGAACTGTCGGTTCAGTCTTCAGATGGAGGTTCCTGAAGATTACAAGTAATTGGATGTTTTTTGCATTTTCACTCGATTTCAATTAATTGTATTTCTCTTACATTAGAATTTGTGTACATGGTTAGTATCTATACACAAACAACTACATGTACTACTATACATTAAAATAACATCACATTACCCTGGATTTCTATATCATACTCCTGTATAAATGTTAACACTTTGTTTTTTAACTCCTCTTAGGTTTAAATCCCAATGACAATATTTGAATTTTCATGAGAGGCTTGTTGATTTACAGAGTGCGGATTGTTCTATATGGTTTGATCAACTCCTAATAGGCAGTTATGTATGCATTTTTTCTTCCATCACTATGAGCCAGCCATTGCAACACAACTGAAATAATGTCGTTGAGGTCCTTTAAAGATATCAGTAGAGATTCATTTGTCTGTTAAAACATTGGACTAGCTTGGCAATACAGACAGTTAATTTTGCCTCCCCACATTTACCTATTAAAGAATATTCATGATAAAGTTATCTATGCACCTTTCCTTTTAGGAATCTGGTTCCTAAATTTGAGGAAATGCTGAAAGAGTGTGCGCCGATGACTGGGTCCCGGCTTTGCTTCTTCATTGATGGTATAGACCACATGGACCCTGCATATCTACCCCACAACTTAGACTGGGTACCAGCAACCTTACCAGATGTAAGTAAATTTTGTTTTATCCTTATCTGTGCTTGATTTATTTTTTAAACTTATTCTCTCTTATTGAGTGTAGGAGGTTTTCTCATTGTTTGAGGAAGAAATTGATCGTATGTGGTCTTTTTAACTGGTTATTGTTTTGGTTTTCAATTTGAACCGGTCAAAAAATTGCATTTAAATGAAAGGGTTGAAGCCACCATATTGGAAATATCAGAATGAAAACCTAGAATTTGAGTTGAGGAATTTTGCCTTTTGTAACTGAAGGTCGATCTCCTGCCGCAAAGGGTGCTAAAACAAGTATGTCTGATGTAAGAGGTTGATGACATGTATGGTGGTTTGTACCTATGGGTTAAAGTGGTGGACTGTCCAGAGCCCTAGCATTTAACTGGTAATCCAAGGAAAACAGAAACAGAACTGAAAACGTATTGATGAAATGTTCAGGGTGGTTTATGCCTAGTAGTTTAAGTGGTGGACAGTCCAGAGCCCTAGCATTGTACTGGTAATCCAAGGAAAACAGTAACAGAACTGGTGTCTTATTTTTCTAGAATCTGTTGGTATCTTTTTCTATGATGTTGTGTCATTTCAGAATTTCCAGGAAGTGGTGTTATTTTTTTCCAGATTGTGGTGTTATTTTTTCCCTAGAATGTGGTGTTTTTATTTTTTCTTCTAAAATCTAGCGTTATCCTTTTTCTAGAATGTGGTGTTTGTATTTACCTGCCTTACCGATAAGAAGTCCCACAATGCCCTGAAGAGGCGTCCAACAAGGGAGATAATCGTCGAAGTGCTAGACATGTGGGATAAGACAGAGGTGGTGAGGAGTCAACTGGCTGCACATCGTAAATCTCTCGATGAAACACCCTTCAATAACCAGGTATATTATACTATAGGCATAGTTCTAGATATGTGGGACAAGACAGAGGTGGTGAGGAGTCAACTGGCTGCACATCGTAAATCTCTCGATTAAACACCCTTCAATAACCAGGTATATTATACTATAGGCATAGTTCTAGATATGTGGGACAAGACAGAGGTGTTGAGGAGTCAACTGGCTGCACATCGTAAATCTCTCGATTAAACACCCCTCAGTAACCAGGTATATTATACTATAGGCATAGTTCTAGATATGTGGGACAAGACGGAGGTGGTGAGGAGTCAACTGGCTGCACATCGTAAAACACTCTTCAATAACCAGGTATATTATACTAAATGGAATAGATGGTTTCTGTCTTTAAATGGAAATGTTATTGGGCAAGGCATAGGAAAATAATCCTATGGCAAATCAGCAAAACAAAAAATGAAAAAATAAAACAAGATTTTTTTTTTAAACCAAGTGGAAAAGCAACATCATATCATATTATGGGACCTCTTTAAGAGTGAGTTATCCCTTTGTCACAGTGTGTCTAAGTTTACAGAAGTAGATGTATCAAAGTGAAACATACTGCAATGATGGATTAAACATATCTTAAAGGTTGTTCTCTAAATAAAAGATTGACTGAAATCAAGATTAAGGTAAAAGGCCTCATATGTGTAATGGATTGTTAAATAAGGATCAAAACTTGTTTTTACTGTTTATTTTCTCTTTCTTCAGATGAAGCTGCTTGTGTCTAAGAAGGAAGCCAATGTGCCACTGTACCTGAGCCTTGCATGTGAGGAATTGCGGGTGTTTGGTTTGTTTGAAAAGGTAATACAGAATGTTTGTTTATTTCAAGTGAGATATGAGATAATGACAAGGCATGTTTATTTCATATTATGAAATAATGTAATGATATGATAATATGTATAATGATTTATATGCTAGTTATATTTGATATAAAGATACCAAAAAAAGATTTGTTTTAAGTGAGAAATGGGACTCAAAAGAATGTGTTTCACAACTGCTGTAAACAAATAAGTTTTTAAAACAGTGGACTCTAACTTTCTGCATTGCCAATATTCTATTAAGCAGTAATTGAGGATTTAGTGCAATACTTTAGAAAGTGCTCAGTGTTTGTGATGGACAAACTATAAGTCTTTCATTAAACCATTAATATGATGTAAAGAACTACGTTAAATTTGGTGAGTAATTTGTTATCCATTTTATTTCAGATAACCCCCAAGTTAAAGTCCCTGCCCCAGACTGTCCCACTGTTACTACAGGAGGTCCTTGGTAGACTGGAATCTGACCTTGGAAAGGACCTTGTGTCTACAGCCCTGTCTCTGCTTGTCTGTACAAGAGATGGTAAGTTTGTAAACTAACATTTTATCACTGTAGTCTGACCTTGGGAATGACCTTGTGTCTACAGCCCTGTCTCTGCTTGTCTGTACAAGAGATGGTAAGCTTGTAAACTAACATTTTATCTCTGGAATCTGACCTTAGGAACGGCCTTGTGTCTATAGCCCTGTCTCTGCTTTTCTGTACAAGAGATGATAAGCTTGTAAACTAACATTTTATCACTTAAGTCTGACCTTGGGAATGACCTTGTGTCTACAGCCCTGTCTCTACTTGTCTGTACAAGGGATTGTAAACTAGTAAACTAACATTTTATCACTTAAGTCTGACCTTGAGAATGACCTTGTGTCTACAGCCCTTTCTCTGTTTGTCTGTACAAGAGATGGTTAGCTTGTAAACTAACATTTTATCACTGAAGTCTGACCTTGGGAATGACCTTGTGTCTACAGCCCTATCTCTGCTTGTCTGTTTAGGTGGTAAGTTTGTAAACTAACATTTTATCACTGAAGTCTGACCTTGGGAATGACATTGTGTCTACAGCCCTGTCTCTGCTTGTCTGTTTAGGTGGTAAGTTTGTAAACTAACATTTTATCACTGAAATCTGACCTTTTGTCTACAGCCCTGTCTCTGCTTGTCTGCAAAAGAGGTGGTAAGCTTGTAAACGTTTTATCACTGGCAGCCAATATCATCTTCTTGAAATCTATACCCAGGGTTATAATAGGCAAATAATTTTATGAACAAATTATGACATGAATAATCGTCTCTCAACAGCGATAAAGTATGTTGATGTAGGAAAGCATTCAGTTGCTCGTTATTATGTTTTGCAGTATCAAGAAAATGCCAGATTGATAGCTAGGTGCACAAACAGCAGTGATAAATCTAATACTGAATGCCCAAAATTACAATTGAATCTGTAAATATTTTCTTAAAACCGAAAAGATTGTTTTTAGCTCACCTGAGCACGTAGTGCTCAAGGTGAGCTTTTGTGATACCGAGATGTCCGTCGTCCGTGCGTCCGTGCGTGTGTCAACAATTGCTTGTGAACACTCTAGAGGCTACATTTATGATCCAATTTTTATCAAAATTGGTCAGAATGATTGTCTCAATAAAATCTTGGCCAAGTTCGAAACTGGGTCATGTGGGGTCAAAAACTAGGTCACTAGGTCAAATAATTTAAAAAGTTTGTGAACACTCTAGAGGCCACATTTTTGGTCCAATTTTGATGAAAGTTGGTCAGAATGATTGTCTCAATAAAATCTTGGCCAAGTTCGAAACTGGGTCATTTGGGGTCAAAAACTAGGTCACTAGGTCAAATAATTTAAGAAGTTTGTGAACACTCTAGAGGCCACATTTATGGTCCAATTTTGATGAAAGTTGGTCAGAATGATTGTCTCAATAAAATCTTGGCCAAGTTCGAAACTGGGTCATGTGGGGTCAATAACTAGGTCACTAGGTCAAATAATTTAAAAAGCTTGTGAACACTCTAGAGACCACAATTATGGTCCAATTTTTATCAAAATTGGTCAGAATGATTGTCTCAATAAAATCTTGGCCAAGTTCGAAACTGGGTCATGTGGGGTCAAAAACTAGGTCACTAGGTCAAATAATTTAAAAAGCTTGTGAACACTCTAGAGGCCACATTTATGGTCCAATTTTGATGAAAGTTGGTCAGAATGATTGTCTCAATGAAATCTTGGCCATGTTTGAAACTGGTTCACGTGGGGTCAAAAACTAGGTCACTAGGTCAAATAATTTAAAAAGCTTGTGAACACTCTAGAGGCCACATTTATGGTCCAATTTTGATGAAAGTTGGTCAGAATGATTGTCTCAATAAAAATGTTGGCCAAGTTTGAAACTGGGTCATGTGGGGTCAATAACTAGGTCACTAGGTCATATAATTTAAAAAGCTTGTGAACACTCTAGAGACCACAATTATGGTCCAATTTTTATCAAAGTTGGTCAGAATGATTGTCTCAATGAAATCTTGGCCAAGTTCAAGACTCGGTCATGTGGGGTAAAAAACTAGGTCACTAGGTCAAATAATTTAAAAAGCTTGTGAACACTCTAGAGGCCACATTTATGGTCCAAATTTGATGAAAGTTGGTCAGAATGATTGTCTCAATTGAAATCTTGGCCAAGTTTGAAACCGGGTCATGTGAGGTCAAAAACTAGGTCACTAGGTCAAATATTTGAAAAACCTTGTGAACACTCTAGAAGCTATATTTATGGTCCAATTTTGATGAAAGTTGGTCAGAAGGATTGCCAAAATGAAATCTTGGCCATGTTTGAAAGTGGGTCATGTGGGGTCAAAAACTAGGTCACTAGGTCAAATAATTTAAAAAGCTTGTGGACACTCTAGAGGCCACATTTATGGTCCAATTTTGATGAAAGTTGGCCAGAATGATTGGATTATTTACCATAAGCTTGACTGTCTTAAAATTTTCCAAATTTATTTACTGTTGAAAACCAATAAACGACTTTGAGATACATTTTCCAATTGTTATTATTTTAATTTGCCCAACCAATTGTTACTGTCCCTGCTTTCACAAACCTAAATTTCCTTCATCTTAATTCTCTTTGTCTTGGTGAACATTAACTCAAGAAGACAAATACAATACACATAAAAAAATGTTAACAAGCAAGAGCATTGGCTTAGAGTATTCAATGCAATTAGCACTTAGAAGAGTTTGAAACATACCAACCACTCTGTCTTAAATATACCTCTTTTTCAAACAGAACTCAGGTGAGCGATAAAGGGCCATTATGGCCCTCTTGTTTAGTGAAGGGGAAATCATTGGTTGGATTGAAGTTGAGCACTGTTTTCAACAGTTTTGGAAATAACCGTATCATAAAAGTATTTGTTATGAATATCCAAGCATTATATCAAATTCTGCGCGGAAATACTTTTCTTTGTTACACTACAGTACAGTACTACTGCCAGCATAGAAATCATGTGACGATAGATACAGTCATGTGACCCAAACAATATAGCGCAGACGCCAAAGAAATGGGTTCTTTATGATTAAATTCAACATGCCAATCTTTGAAAATGAATGGTGAATCAAATTCATGCATTACTTTGACAATTTTGTCAGTATTATTAGTCATGACTATGTAATTTGTTTTCAAAATGTGCATTAAAAGATCTTCCTCAAAAGGATCTTTTCTATAACGAAAATACACTGTTGAAGTCTGTTACTTTGAGAGCATGACCCTATGTACTTTATTGCTTCATTATATTGATAAACCTTTCCTGGGTTGTCTGTTATGACACCTTCTTGCGAACCAAACAAGAAAAAATTAAGGTTACAAACTGGTTTGATTACGATTTTAGCAACTTCTGTCAGTTTTTTACATATAAATATATTTTGCCAATTCTTTTTTGTAATGATTGGACCAAAGAAGTCCAACTTCTAAAAATTGTAAAAATGCTGTATTCAGATTTAATTCAAAATTCATAATGAAAAAAATGTAATCCTTCCAGATCTGGAAGGATTTTTTCTGTGATAGCAGAGAGCTCCTTACCAAAATGAAAAGGGAGATCACTGTGAAGGTGAAGGGCATTATACACTATTAGGTAGTGCAAAAAAAGGTCTGCTTTATTTTTTGTCAGATTTGTTTGGTTCCTCGTCAACCAATAAGAAATATGCTTTTTAGTCTTTGTTGAATTCAACTGCTTCCCAATAGACCAATTAGAATTCCTGTTAAATTTCATTGATTCCCTTATTTTTATTTTACAGGTTTGGAAGCGGGAGAGCTGCATGACATTCTCAGTTTGCTGGGAGTATTACAGGATACCAGACCTGCCTTATCAGACATCCTCAACACACCAGTGAAGTCTGAACAAAGTCTCCCTTCCTCAACGTTCGCACAACTACAGAGAGCTCTACAGGGATTCTTGTACCCCACCCAGGCTGAGTATGTACCAATACACAACTTTCTTTATGATACTCTGAAACAGCCTTGTTCAGGAGAATTTGATTTGTTTTGTTTTCTGGGTATGATTGGAATACAGGGGTCTTCAACTTGAGCTCATACTCGGCAATCATTCTTCTTGACAGTGAATAAATTCATGCAATATCTCTGTTCAATTTTGTTTACATCGAAAAGTAGTTGTCAGCTTAGAAATAATATTGTGTGATACTTGAAAGGAAATACAGGAAATATGGATAGGTGTGTGATACTGGAAAGGAAATACAGGAGTATGGATAGGTGTGCTGACCACCTTGATGTAACTGAAATCTGTGTTAAAACCCAAATTTAGTAAACCAATTTTTTTTTTTAATATGTTTTTAAGGAAGTTTTACTGAATGATTAGTCAAAGTAATTGCTAAGATCAACCATTGCAGAAATCTTGGAATACTTGTTTATTGTTGAGATGTTTAATATTGTGTATTGTTAATATTGTTTTTTGTTTGTAATAGAATTCTTATTTGTGTCTTATTTATTTTATTTTATTTACAGAAGTGAGCGACTTAGCTTGGCCCACATTGACATTGAGAATGCTGTTAGGCAGAGGTACCTGAAGGGATCCATAGCCATAGAAACAGAATCTTTTCTACACAGACTTCTAGCTGGTCAGTATTTCATTGGTTCTTTTAACCAATTCCAAGGGATCTCATTGGCCTTGAAGTTAATGTATAGAACTTAAGTTCACGCAGCCCTTCCATGCCTAGGATCAAATCTCTTTATTGGCATTTTGATTTCAACAAGAGGTAGTCTTCCATTTCACTTTTAGTGCCGATGGTTTTAACTGGCTTGACCAGTCTTAAAGGACGGCTAAACTTGGGGTCTTTCTCAATAGATTGTGAGCGAGACATAACAATATGACAGAAATACTGTTGACAAGATGTTAAACCCTTACAAAACAAATAGATTAAAAGATTTTTGAATTTGACCTATTACCAGCATATAACTTAAAGCATGATGAAAATTGATGAAATTTTTAACCCCCAAAACAATTATTGAATGGATACGAATTACCTTGCTTATTTCCGATTTTTAAAGTTACTGATGCCTTAAGTGCAACAACAAATCTTCTGTACTAAAGAAAATAGGAGAAAGTGATTGTTAACATTGGTATTAAACACTGCACCAACAAGTTTTCATTTATTGCTTTCATGGTTTCACCAGTAGTTACTAGGCTAGGGCCCTGGAGTCTCCTGCCACTTCCACGAATCCAGAGGTACCGAAGGGGCTTGAACCCAGAACCCAAAGTTCTAAGACTGTCACATAGGACCAAGAAAAAAGGGGCAATTTTAAAGTCTGGTAAAGAGACAATACTTCAAGATTTTTTTTTATATTTCAGCCTACTTCTACAGCCAGGCTGACCCAAACAATGATGGATCATGGTCTGGAAAATCTGCCCGCGCTTTTTGTGAACTTCCGTATCATGCAGTGAGTAACAACCACTACTCTATAAAGTGAAAAAAAAATATTTTGTTCATCCAAAATGCTCTTTCATAAGCTCTACTGAGCGCAATATTCTTACTGTGAGCGTTATGTTTGTTTGTCTGTTTTTCCATTAATGTACAGGACTCAGTCTTGAGTGTTATTGTACATGTTCCCTGGATGACAACCAGTACTAGGCTTGGAAATGTGTCTTGCCCAAGGACACTCCACGGTGAAATGATTGGCCGCCTTCGGGGATCAAACCCGGGGTGACCGGCCCCTTGTACCCGAAGCTAACCATTACACCACCGCGGATGAAGTTGATTTATAAAATTTTATAAAAAGGGGGGGGAGAAAGGATATTCAGTATAGATCATTCCTTTAACTTTTTGATACAACCGTTATCACTGAGGGTAAACATACATTTGCCCTCCAAACTTTTGCCCGCTTGCTGCAAGGTAAGGCAGGGAATCAAATTAAAGGCACTCTGACTCGTTGTTTACCGAAGTCACAAAAGACAAAAGGTTAATTATTCTTATCATAATGACATTTTTCAGATATCGACTGCTACAAGGGGGTTTAAATGTTTATATTAGATAATTGGTTAATCAAATAATATCACAGAAAAATTAACAAGACACATTCATTGAAAATGATTTGATTTGCATTAACAACATTTTCAACAGTTCATTTAACTCTGATTTAAATAGTTTTTTAGTTGTATTGCAGTGGTGAGTGCACCAACCAATCCATGCTCCTAGTATTACTCCGCCAGGGTGCTGTTTGAATAAATGACTTTGAAATTTGCGGAAGTAAAAATAAACATGGATATTATTTTAAATAAAGTACATTATTGCACTGTGACAGGTCACGGGAAGCGTCTTGGAGAGATTTTTCCAATGATGTGTTGCTTTGCAATTTTGCTTACCCAAATATTGAATAAGTGTCAATGTTCTTAAGAATTATGGTCACACCTTGAACGGAATGAGATTAGTGGGTTTCTCAACAGGGTATTTGACTGTTCTTGTCTGAAATCTCTTACTGCAGATTTTCATAGAGCATGTAATTATGAAATAATAAGTTACATGTTTGAATCATTACATGCCTTATGGCAGATATCAAGGGTGCAATACTATAGAAGGTCTTGCATTGAAACCTCAACATGTTGTTAAGCATTCTGAATACTTGGTGTCAATATTAGGCCATTAGTTGTCTTAAACACCATTATTTTGTCTCCTTTTACTATGGTCTCTTTAGACATGATTAACTGTCGACAGCTTGCCTTTGTTCAGTATCACCAGTGGGTATTATTTGTAACAGGTAAAGTGTTCTCCTTTGCCAATTGGTTAGTACTCAGAACCCCAAATCATATGGTCCGTCTCCGTGTGGGTTCACGCCCCTCTTGGTGTTGTTTCAAATCACAGTTGAAATTAGGATTTTCATGATTGACAGTTTCCTGACTGACTTACGGAATGCCGCTGGTTGTTCTGGCTGGACCAGCTGTTATAGGCAGACAAGTCTTGGGTCTTCCGCCATCATTAAGAGTCAGGCAATGCAACATAACTGAAATAATGTTGATGCAATGTAAAACCCATATAAATAAATTAATAAACTGTTCCAGGTAAAGAGTGGGTGTTTCGATGATCTACAGAGGGCCCTCTGCAGTCTACAGTTTGTCTACAACAAGTGCATGCTGGGTATGGCCGTTCAACTTCTCGAGGATTATCAACCAATCGGTAAATAGGACACTTTTCTCAGTTGTCTGGTCCTGCTCTGAGCTTTGCCTCACAAAGCTTCTACGTTTTACAAAATTGTCATGATCCATGAATCTCAAAGGTAAATTTGTTTTACATAAATGAAATATGAAAATTCTTTTGAAAGTATGATTAAGATTTCACAATCAGGACTCAACTTCTATAAGCATCTTTACGGTTGGCAAAATCAACTGCCCTCTCCATACATAATAATGAGGAGAGGGGCGGTGGGGGAGGGGGCTATGAAGGGAAACTCTCATCATAAGCTCTGGTTGATACTTTGGTATCTTTTTAATTTAATTCTGCTCCCCTCCTGCGATGAGTTACATCTAATGGTTCTTTATTTGGATGGCACAATTCCTGTTTTTGAATTTTTTTAACAGGATCCTTTCTTATGACCTTACTTCCTTTAATTATATATGCATTTTTTAAAGGGTTCTATTTGGTTCGTTTGCATTGAATTCAAGCAGGCTAAATGGAAGCAACTACGGGGTTCATAAGGTTACATATCTGTTCTTTTCATTGGATGAACCAGTCTGAACTTTGTATTATTTCTATGTGAGACAATGCTTGTACTGGACTTCACATTGTTTATGAAGAAAGTATAAAAGTTTTTCAGAAATTAATAGTAAAAGCGTCATAGATGAATACTCAGTCACAAATCACACATTAACTGCATTATTTTTGGTCAAAATCTTAAGAGGCAAATACAGATGGTGGTTAAAGTACGCTTTTGCTGCAATATGTTTGGTCTAAACAAAATGTTTACAAATATTTCAGAGCTGAGTAGTAAAATGCTAGAGAAAGAACAAGCCAAGTTCTTTGACAGGTCGATTGTGAAAGAGTATGCATCGTTTGTGTCACGGAACCTCCATATCCTATCAAGGTAGGTACCCTGGAATGCATGTGTGGGTGTGGGTGTCCCATATGCCTCATGTATAGGCATTTTAGTAAACAATGCAGTTCAGAAAAAAAAGTATGGACAAACATTTCCACTTTTTGTTGAAGTATTTTTGGTAATTTCTTTTAGCTATTTATAGCTTAAGACTGATAAAACAATAGTGACAAATACCCTTTGTCCAAATGATCTCATTATTTTTTCTTTAAGGTGCTTGTTCACAGAAGAGAAAATTTGAAAGTCAAATAAAATGTCATTTAAAAATTATTTTTTGTATTATTTGATAAAAAATTAAAAGTTATTATTAAAAGCCAAATTAGTTTTCAAAAAGCGTCAATTTAGCTAAGTTTGTACAGTTTATATGAGTTAAATCTCGAAAAGTGATGTCACTCTTTTTGAACACTAAGATCTAAAATAAATTTTAATTTGTGGATTAACAAGAGCAACAAATAATTAAGTGAGAAATATGTAAATATATTTTTTTTCATAATCATTATTTTTTTTATACATAAACACAAATATATTGAGGGATATTTAATTGGATAATTATGTTTATGTTACCATAGTTACCCGGCGCTGACATGGCAACAAGCCTACAATGAGTCAGAAAGTTCAAGGCCAGCTGTTGATGTCAGACAGATCCTGAGGTCAACCCGTAGCCTTGGTGATCAGACATGTTTAATGGAATGGAGCAGCAAACCTACAACAGTGGACCCGTGCTACCTTACCATGTCAAACTTACCACAAGTGAGTTGTTCATTGCTACCTTACCATGTCAAACTTACCACAAATGAGTTGTTCATTGCTTCCTTACCATGTCAAACTTACCACAAGTGAGTTGTTCATTGCTACCTTACCATGTCAAACTTACCACAAGTGAGTTGTTCACTGCTACCTTACCATGTCAAACTTACCACAAGTGAGTTGTTCACTGCTACCTTACCATGTCAAACTTACCACAAATGAGTTGTTCATTGCTACCTTACCATGTCAAACTTACCACAAATGAGTTGTTCATTGCTACCTTACCATGTCAAACTTACCACAAGTGAGTTGTTCATTGCTACCTTACCATGTCAAACTTACCACAAATGAGTTGTTCATTGCTTCCTTACCATGTCAAACTTACCACAAGTGAGTTGTTCATTGCTACCTTATCATGTCAAACTTACCACAAGTGAGTTGTTCATTGCTTCCTTACCATGTCAAACTTACCACAAGTGAGTTGTTCATAGCTTCCTTACCATGTCAAACTTACCACAAGTGAGTTGTTCATTGCTACCTTACCATGTCAAACTTACCACAATTGAGTTGTTCATTGCTACCTTACCATGTCAAACTTACCACAAGTGAGTTGTTCATTGCTACCTTACCATGTCAAACTTACCACAAGTGAGTTGTTCATTGCTACCTTACCATGTCAAACTTACCACAAGTGAGTTGTTCACTGCTACCTTACCATGTCAACCTTACCACAAGTGAGTTGTTCATTGCTACCTTACCATGTCAAACTTACCACAAATGAGTTGTTCACTGCTACCTTACCATGTCAAACTTACCACAAGTGAGTTGTTCATTGCTACCTTACCATGTCAAACTTACCACAAGTGAGTTGTTCACTGCCACATTACCATGTCAAACTTACCACAAGTGAAATCATATGGCCACTCTCCATATGAGTTCAAACCTACGATAGTGGAAGATCAAGATTTTTATAATGGGTAAGACTTCCATCAGACCTATGGAATGTTTACCAAGCTTGACCAGCCTAATGGACAGTTAAGATCACAGGGTCTGTACTTCTCCTGAGGGTCAGTACTATATATCATTGTGTAGTATTGACCTTAAGGATAAATACAGACGGAGCCCTGCGGTCAAGATTGCGTCTATTTACAGCCATGAGGAGCAAGGCATTGCAATTGATATAGATAGATACTTGTGTTGACTTAGCTACAGTTCTTTGTTATAATATAGCATGATAAACAACATAAACAATATAAACATTGTAATATAATCCATTTTGTGACTTACACATACAAATAAACAATCACACACTCAACACTCCGATACCCACCAGTCTCGGCGCAAAAACACACCCTCGCGTTCATAGACACATTCAAGCGCACATACACATTCAACTAATTAATAAGAAAACAATAGATACAAAATAAATTTTTCATAGATAAAATCAAATTCCAATTAGGTTTGATATTAGTAAAACTGACTACAGAAAGAATTTTTTTTATAGTTATACCAGAATGGTAATATACCTGAGAAACCTTGATCATTTAGTGTTTTTATTTCAGCCAATGACATGTGTGAGTGTATCCCCAAACAATCAAACATTTGCGAGCGGGGGTCTGGACTGTCTGGTACATCTGTACGACTTATCAACAGGAAAGGTAAAACCCATTTCTCCAAGCCTTTAGAATTTAAAAAAAAATCTTGATAATTGCAGTTCATTTACATCCGATGTTGTATTTCTCTAGCCTCCCTTGGTTATTTAGAATAGTGTGTTCCAGCAGCCTTTGTGCGTTGGATCCATATATACTCTTTTTGAGAGAAACTGGTTTATGGATATAAACTTCGAAGATGGCCCATTTTCTCATGTGTTCATCCCCATTTGCCTTATCTATCACATACATTGTATTAACAGTTTGACCTATGTTTTCCTTTGTGAGTTTATTCCTGATTGTTTTTGTCATAGACCTTGCTTACATAAAAGATAAAGTCCTTTTGCATAGTTTCTTCAGACATTTCACTTGTTCATGTAATTCAAAAGTACCTTCAAGTCCACTCTATTTCAAGGTTATTTGGTCAAAGGTGAATGTCACATTAATTTTTTAAAAGTCAAATTAATTGTGATTCCCCACTGATTTTAAATTTTCATATATCAACTCATTACAAACTTTTTACTGAATATCTGTTTCACTATCTTACTAAGTATGTTAGCGACTCAGTGTTTCCAGGGAAGCAGCAGTGGAAGAAAATTGTTTCAAGATCCGTAACACATACGTAGCTCTATCATGGGAAAAAACAATTCTAAAAGACAGTGAATTTGACCGTTTTAGAAATACCCACACAGCATTGAGACCGTCACTGCTGTGGAAGAACGCCAAAACCAAGCAAGAAATAGCCAATGTGATCAGTTCTGTGAACATTTTAGCCAGTCCAAAATACATAAGGAGGAAATCAAGCCGGTGCATACACTGCCAGGCTAACTACACTGATATAAAAGTACATTTGATATCTGAGTGCAATTTCTATTCTCCAGAACGCAATCTTTTGATGAAAAATATTCAAACGAAAATATCAGAAAACATGTCATCTTTTTTAACCAGGTTTTACGGTCAAAATGAAGTGTTTGTACGAAGTTTATTAGATACTGATTTGCCTACTGTATTTGGTTTAGATGATAATGGACACATCCTTTATACAAAGCTCTGTATGCAATTACATTAATAGTGTGCTTGTGTTTGAACTATAGTTAATTAATACACAGTTTGAATATGATGCTATTATACATTTTCACGAAGTATGACGTATTGAACATTGACCCTCAGTATGCATAGTTGTGTATATAAATATGCCATGCTGAGCGTAAATGGTTCTGTAAATAACATTAATTTTGCTCAATCACTAACGTTTGTATTTGCAAATTGCACTTTTTTTTTTATTATTATGTTGTTCAAATTATTAAAAGGGTACTTGCATTTGAACACCAGTTAATACGCAATTCGAATATGATTCTGTCAAAAGTATGATGTATTGAACATTTACCCTCAGTGTGCATAGCTGTATATATAGCTATGTCATGTCGAGCGTGAATGATTCTGTAAATAATATTTACTTTATAACAAATGTTTGTATGTGCAAATAGTACTATTGTATAATCATGTTCAAATCACTGTTAAAGTGGAACTAAATAAATAAATAAATACATAAAAACAAGCCTACACTGAGTCAGAAAGTAACCATCTTTAACTCATTTCAAATTATCTATTCATTATCAGTCACTCATTACAAATTCTTATTTATCTTTCTTAAACCAAATACATTTTAACATGTAATTCAATATATGTTTACCCACATCATAATAATTCGTGCTAAATGACCTTAGCTGTTGATGCGCCTTAAAACACCATTCATTATAAAAAGTCAAACTTCATCCTATTTACTATCTGATGGAATTAGTTTTGTCGGCAAAGGGATAAAGTGTTTTAAATGATTTCATTCTGAGTCTTATGACAGGTATAAGACAAGCATTATGATCGGGGCCTCCTTGGTCTAGTGGTTAGAGTACAGAACTTGAAATTACATGGCCCCTCTCCGGATGGGTTTAAATTAAGTTGACAACATTTGGATTTTCACTAGTCAGTTTAGGCATATGTTTCTAAGTGGCTTGACCTATAGGCAGAAATGGTTGGGGTTTTCTTCCATCATTATAAGTCGGGCATCGCAACATAACTGAAAAACATTGATGTGATGTAAAATCTATATCAGAGTCCTGCTTGTCCAAGTGGTTTAAGTGGCGGACTTAGAACTTAGGGATCCCGAGTTTAAGCCCCACTGACACCTCTGGTTTTGTGGGAGTGTCCTTTGTCAAGTCACTTTAGTACCCTTGCCTAATACTAGTGGATCCAGGAAAGCTGTAACATAACTAAAATATTGTTGACACAGTGTTAGCACCACACAAAAGAAAACCTAATTTTTTCAAAAACATTATTATTATGATTTTAAAACTATTATTATAAACAGTAATTCTCTCATTCAATCCTCAGGAGTTGAAGACGTTTAGAGGTCACGCTGATATGGTGACAGACGTCTGCTTCGCCGGAGCCAAAGCCCTGTGCAGTGCCTCCATGGACAACACAGTTAGCATATGGGATGTGGACGGAGGTCACAGGTTAGATCCTCATTACAGGCCATGAATAATCCTTTATTGAATTGTGGAGGGTTTCATGCGATTTCTCCTTTTGCCACAGTGGTTTCTTAAAACCTTTCATGCAGAGTTGTACCCAGGTTTATCTTATTCATCATTAAATGACCTTAGCTGCTGATGCACCATAAAACACCATTCATTCATTCATACTTTGATCAAGATTTATATGTAAATACTCCTATATAATTAGTACATGCTTCAGACCAATTTCAGCTCGAGATGACATGGCTAATGATTTAATTGACGTTCATCTTTCTGGCTAATAAAGGATTGGTTTAGATTTTGATTATTATGGGAAGGTTTTCATCTGACTATCTTGTGGAATGCTGGTGCTTCTTTTCTGTCAGATCAGCTCTAATTGGCAGTTAGGCCAGAGTTTTTTTATTTTTATATACTCAAACATTATCCGAAAAGAAGGAGGAGGGAAAAGACAAAATTGGTTTCAACGTTTAAAATTGTTAAATTGTATGGTCTACATCATCTATAAGTACCTGTAGTATTTGTATCCCTTTAGTACCTGTATAATGTAGTATTTGTATCCCTTTAGTACCTGTATAATGTAGTATTTGTATCCCTTTAGTACCTGTATAATGTAGTATTTGTATCCCTTTAGTACCTGTATAATGTAGTATTTGTATCCCTTTAGCACCTGTATAATGTAGTATTTGTATCCCTTTAGTACCTGTATAATGTAGTATTTGTATCCCTTTAGTACCTGTATAATGTAGTATTTGTATCCCTTTAGTACCTGTATAATGTAGTATTTGTATCCCTTTAGTACCTGTATAATGTAGTATTTGTATCCCTTTAGTACCTGTATAATGTAGTATTTGTATCCCTTTAGTACCTGTATAATGTAGTATTTGTATCCCTTTAGTACCTGTATAATGTAGTATTTGTATCCCTTAGTACCTGTATAATGTAGTATTTGTATCCCTTTAGTACCTGTATAATGTAGTATTTGTATCCCTTTAGTACCTGTATAATGTAGTATTTGTATCCCTTTAGTACCTGTATAATGTAGTATTTGTATCCCTTTAGTACCTGTATAATGTAGTATTTGTATCCCTTTAGTACCTGTATAATGTAGTATTTGTATCTGTAGTATTTGTATTTAGTACCTGTATAATGTAGTATTTGTATTTAGTACCTGTATAATTTGTACCTCCCTTTAGTACCTGTATAATGTAGTATTTGTATCCCTTTAGTACCTGTATAATGTAGTATTTGTATCCCTTTAGTACCTGTATAATGTAGTATTTGTATCCCTTTAGTACCTGTATAATGTAGTATTTGTATCCCTTTAGTACCTGTATAATGTAGTATTTGTATCCCTTTAGTACCTGTATAATGTAGTATTTGTATCCCTTTAGTACCTGTATAATGTAGTATTTGTATCCCTTTAGTACCTGTATAATGTAGTATTTGTATCCCTTTAGTACCTGTATAATGTAGTATTTGTATCCCTTTAGTACCTGTATAATGTAGTATTTGTATCTCTTTAGTACCTGTATAATGTAGTATTTGTATCCCTTTAGTACCTGTATAATGTAGTATTTGTATCCCTTTAGTACCTGTATAATGTAGTATTTGTATCCCTTTAGTACCTGTATAATGTAGTATTTGTATCCCTTTAGTACCTGTATAATGTAGTATTTGTATCCCTTTAGTACCTGTATAATGTAGTATTTGTATCCCTTTAGTACCTGTATAATGTAGTATTTGTATCCCTTTAGTACCTGTATAATGTAGTATTTGTATCCCTTTAGTACCTGTATAATTTAGTATTTGTATCCCTTTGGTACCTGTATAACGTAGTATTTGTATCCCTTTGGTACCTGTATAATGTAGTATTTGTATCCCTTTAGTACCTGTATAATGTAGTATTTGTATCCCTTTACAATTTTTTGGGAGATTGCCGTCTGTTTCGAAGAGAAATAACACTGAACTGCACTGCATGGACCATATTTCATGGGCAACATTAATTCAGGGACTGCATGCCAAATGCAGCAAAAAAAAAAGTGCTGCAGCATTTTGATCATCATATTATTTTTTTATTTTTTTTAGAACGGAAAAAATTGGGTTTGCAGGCTCGAGTATAAAAAAACCCAAAAAAACTCTGGCCTTAAGCTTGCTGTTTTCCTCCATTATTGTAAGATGGGAATCATGATATAAGTGAAATACTGTTGATGTGTTATGGAGATCCAGACAAATAGATAAACTGTCCCTTTGTGTAATTGTGTTTTATCACTGCCAAAGCTGAAAACTTACGAAAACAAAAGTGACAAAAGTAGAAATTGCTCATAATCATTATAACATTCCCTCGTTTTGGTTTCCTTTTCCTTGCTCAGAGAGCAATATCTACCATTACAAGCTGTTGTAAGTTGTTGCTTTAAGGTAGAAAATGTTGTTAAAAATTGAGATATTTGGGACCATGTTCTTACGAGAGACAAAATCTTGAAATACAGAGCGGTGGCATTGTAACAACTTTTTTAGCACATACGAAATGCAGATTTGTTTTTTGATTGCCCTCATTTTTGTTTGATTAAATAACACCTTATATTGACGAAAAATGGACAAAAGTTTTTCCTGAAGCGACAGTTTGTACATCTGAAAAGTATCGCCCAAGATTACAAAAAAAATTCTTTTGTGATGTGGCATGTATGTATAAAAAAAAACATATCCCACTGTAATGTGTCAAAGTACAGTGGTCTGTCGTTTCTGATGATGCAAACTATTGAACAAGATGGAATCAAACCAGGCTCCAGTCCATGACATCCACTACTAAACCACTGCAGGGTCTCTGTTAACCATGAATAATGATTATTTTTAGATGAAAGAAAAGCCTTTTAGCTTAAAAGCTTTTTCAGACTTTCAACTCTCTAATTTGAAATGTTCTCATCCTTAATTTCCACAGAAAAACTATTTTTGAAAATCATTCCATCATTTTTGATAAACAAATAGCTGGAAGACAAAATGTTTTTCTCAAATAAGCTCTTCTTTTTCTGAATCATTAGCACCATCAATAAGTAATTGTAGATAATTACAAATGAAGTATCTTTTAACCCTTTCCCAAACAATAACGACATTTGACCACTTTGTTGCAGACCACTTTAGAAAACATTGTGGGAAAAGGAGAAATTGCTCGTCATATTTTCTGCCCTATCAGAAGATTTTTTTCCAATTTCATTACATTTTAAGATGTCGTCTGCAAACTCTTTGAATTTGGGGCAGTCGAAAATTTCTTGTTTTGGAGAGGGTTAATGTCACACTAAGTTTTGTGCACTTTCTGCGTTAGAAATGTTTATGTGATAGTTTATCCCTTCACCATAATATCTCATTTTTACATGTCTGAGGCAAACCTCTTTGGAAACCACTGTGACAAAAGAATGAATTGCTCCCAATGAACAGTTTATCTTTTTGTCATGATGACCCTTCCCTATAACATGAAGAAAAAGTATCTTATTCATGTGTGTTTTCTAGTTTTGTTTTCTCATCTCCCATTATTTGACCAGTCACAGATGCGCATATAGGGTAATTGGTTCATTAAAGTATGAAGGGGTAAACCTTTTTTCACAGAGAGAACAACGAAACCTACAAACCTGTTGCTTGTAACAGTGATTACTTTAGATGATGCTGCGTTTCTCTTCTCGTAGAAATTAGAGGACAAAAAACCTGCTTGTAACCCAGCAAACATTAATCCTTATAGTGCTGGAACCGACTTCATGCTTTTGCAAACAGGTCAGATCACAGGCCAGCTGCCAAGTAAATTGGCAGCTGGCCTGAGATCTAACCTGTTTGCTACTCTGAGTATCTTTCCTCATCAAAATTAAGCAGGTATCTAAGGTATCTTAGGTAAGCAGATGACACAAAAAACCTTTTTTTTTGAAAATTTCCCACCATTCTAAGGGTTTAGTTGGTCAGTTACCACTACAGACATATTCATCAGATCAACACACCGACTAGTTGTCATTTCCAGGGTTCAGTGCTAGACATTAGGTAGTCTTTTACTGATGTAAAGGAATTTCCAGGGTCCTGCATGGCCCAGTGGTTAAGATTGACTTAGATCACGGGGGTCCTGGGTTCGAGACCCACCGACACCTCTGGTTACGTGTGAGGGACCTTTGGCAAGTCATTTCAGAGCCCTAGCCTAGTACTGGTTGGTCCAGGAAAGCCTTTACATAACTGAAAAATTGTTGATATGGCGTATCAGTCACACCATTAAAACAAAGGACTTTCCATTGTCTTGCATTGTATTCTCAATTGAAAATTTGGCGTTTGATAAAGGGTTAAACTAATCTGTTTCTGTCATCATCCAACATTTCCCCTCATTACAAGTCGGATTGCTGTCAGAATGGATGGTGGTGAGGTTACTAGACATTCACCTGTGCCAAACTGGTCACCCAAGGTCATTTTGGGACCTGTGCTGCCCTGTGGTTAAAGGGGCTGTCTTAGAACCCTTTGGTCCGGATTAAGGACCGATACCTCTTGATTCATGGGCGTGTTTTTTTGCAAGCTACTTTAGAGCTCTGGTACAAGTGAATCCAGGTAAGCTGTAATACAACTGGGTTGTTGTTTATACTGATGTCTTGGCAGG
Organism: Cerastoderma edule; assembly: GCA_947846245.1. Lineage (NCBI taxonomy): Eukaryota > Metazoa > Mollusca > Bivalvia > Cardiida > Cardiidae > Cerastoderma > Cerastoderma edule. The sequence goes on from OX401415.1 coordinate 36,216,235, forward strand.
TGGATTTGTGAATGAGGTCTTACTGCATCACTAGAGAGCTGGGCACAGGAATAGAGCCAAATAGTTATTGATGTAATATATAATAATGTGTTGATGAAATTTAAAAAAGATATTGAATAAACACTAATGACCTAACTGATTATCCCTTGTATGTCAAGTCTTACAGAGGAAATATGACAAACTACCTCTTTTTGTTTTAAAAGGCACGCTATTATTGTCTTGGCCCTTTCCTTATATGGATAACCTTTACCCCTAACTCCATGGTAACTTAAGCATATCTGCTTCAGAAGACTGCAGAAACCACTGTGGCAAAAGGATTTGTTGCTCAAATTGAGAAATTTCTTATTTTTACAGTAGTTTTGTCAAAATATCACCCCAAGATGTTACTCGTTTAATTGTGAACTACCGGTGCTTTCAATTAAGAATTGCTACAAACTTACCTAGAAACTAAAAGCATGTTAGATATATAACAGTTTAGGAATCTTTTTCATCTTTTATTAGTTCATATGTTGATAATTGAAGTCACTGTATACCTGGAGTTATAACCATAACTGTCGATGGGCCTTAACCCTCGAGCAAATGCCAAACTTTCGACTGTCCCAAATTGAAAGAGCTTACAGACGACATTTCAAAATAGCTTGAAATTGAAAAATTATCTTCTCATAGGGCAGAAATCTTTGTGAGAAAAGGAAAAATTGCTCGTTACAAGCACTTTTTCCTTTTCCCATAATGTTTTCCAGAGTTAAGAATACTGTCATGTATCCAACACCAACAACGCGGACATTCAAAATGGACTCAGACTTCATTTGTTCGTGAAATTTCTCGGCTGACCTTGTTTTATCTCTAATTGAAAACAAATCATTTTATGTTCATTGTCATTTAGTTTAGAACTTACTCAATTTTAGTACATGTATAAATTAGCACTATTATGGCTTTAAGGAAGTCCAAAGTTTGCATTAAGGAAAGAGACAAATTTCTGCATAAAATGGCTCCATGTCATAGGGCTATGTTGACAGCTATCTGCGGCTGTTGACAGATTCAACTGCAGAATTGTTTCTATAATCAATTGCGTCGTTTGAATCTGTGTGACCTTGGTGCACTTATGCCTCACCTTTATAACTCTTGTCTTGTCTTGTTTATGTGTCCTAAGAGACCTGCAGTATCTACTGCCGGAAATTGTCTACAGAAACAAATATGACAAAAGGAGAAATTGCTCATCATGAGCAATTTCTCCTTTGTCACATTGGTTTTTATTGACTATGTCATGGAAAAAGATATTGCTTAAATTCTTTAAACTTCTGCTGGTGCATTTTAATTGGACTTTTAAAAAAAAAACATGAGGGAATTGACAAACTCTTTTTTACCTCACAAGAAGCTTGAACAAAGTTGAAGGAGGTGACATTATATGGTATTAAGACTGTAGGGCAAATTTCTCATATTATGCGTATATTCTTCTTATTTCACAATGGATCCAGCAAGTACTCTTCAGTAATACTTTTTTTCTTTACATTTAAAAAGACAACCATAGTGTTTTTCTTTAAGTTATTTATTCTATGGCAAACTTTCTTGATCAATTTTCACTTTTTCTTTCAATTTCCTAGCATTACATAAGGATGTCTTTTTTTTTTGTTCTCTTCTACGTGTCACGAGAAGCATTTGCAGGTGATAAACGTGACTGGTAGAAATTAAAGCAGTTCTAGACAGCAATAATTAATTAAGTAACGTTTTCTTTGTTTATTCAGAAAGATTCTGAAAGAAACCATTTATTAGTTTGCATAGAAACAATTATGATCAAAAGGGGAAATTACTCTCAGTGGGCAATTTTCTCCTTTTGTCACACTGATTCCAAAGGCCGTCTGCTGCAAAATGAATTTAGGAAACAGTGGATGAAACAGCTTTGAAAACAGTTTGAAAGGACTATCTCACAGATTGAGATTGTAATCTTTTTAAAGATCAAATTATTGTTACGTCCAAAATGACAACATTTAGATCTGTTTAGTTACATAAAACAGGCGGGCAATCATGTGACCATGATGTTTACGATCTTATATCCAAACAAGATGGCCATGTCCAGTTATTTTTGCTTTTTTCACCTTTTTAGCTCACCTGAGCTCTGCTCAGGGTGAGCTTTTAGGATACTTGAATGTCCGTCGTCTGTCGTGTGTGCATGCGTGCGTGCGTATGTCGTCAACAATTTCAGCGTTTACACTCTAGAAGCCACATTTTTGGCCCATTCTTCCTGATACTTGCTCAGGATGTTAACCTTGATGATATCTCGATCGAGTTTGATCATGGGTGGGGTGGGGTCAAAAAGTAGGTCACTAGGTCAAATTTTAGTAAAATCTTGTTTACACTCTAGAAGCCACATTTTCTGCCTAATCTTGATCAAACTTGCTCAGGACAATAACCCCTTGATGATATCTCAATAGAGTTTGATCATGGTTGGTGCGGGGTCAAAAAGTAGGTCACTAGGTCAAATCTTTGAAAAATCTTGTTTACACTCTAGAAGTCACATTTTCTGACCAATCTTGTTAAAACTTGCTCAGACTGTTAACCTTGATGGTATCTTGATCGAGTTTGAACATGGGTAGTGTGGGGTCAAAAAGTAGGTCACTAGGTCAAATCTTTGAAAAACCTTGTTTACAGTCTAGAAGCAATGAAAGCTACATTTTCAGCCCAATTTGATCAAACTTGCTCAAAATGATCAACCTGTTATATCTCAACTTAGTCAGTTTATGAGTAACTTGGGGTCAAAAGTAGATCACTGTCAAATTTAGACAAATCTTGTCCATTACTCATGTGTAACATTGTTGTAACCAACACTTTACAAATGTCAGGTGAGCGATCCAGGACCCTCAGGGTCCTCTTGTTTTGCCATTGTGTACCCTGCATGAGTTGACCATCGACTGTCCAGTTCTGGTGGTATAAGATAACCCATGCTTTATATCGGCGGTACATTACAGAGAAATGGCATTGGACAGGCGTACATGTCCAAAACAGTTTTTGACCGTGACTTCTCTGCTGAGTGTTAGATGTAACACCCTCATAAAGCATGGGTTAACCATAACAAAACATTCAATGTTTATATCTTTTTCAAATGCATCTGCAAATTTTTTCTATTTGATACAATAAAACATATGTTTATGTTTTGTTAACATTTTCATCTGTCTGCCACAAGACCTGTTTTTTCTACATCTGCAGCAGAAGAATTTGAAAAAACATATGGAAAATTGCAGCTAGCACTTTCTCCAATTGTCGGTATAATTTCTTTCCAATAAATCAAAGAAAAAAAGTTTTATTCAGTATAAATAATCTGCTGTTGCTTTCAAATTGGAACGCCTTCAAAATCCAATATGGCGGACAGTGTTTCAGTTCTCTGTAAAGGACTTTATGCAGCTTGCACTGATGATGTGTTGGATGCTGTTTCTTAAGTGATGACAATAAAAGAAATAAAACAAAATGATTTATCTTTGGGATGAGAGTTTTATTACTTTGTTTAAATGTTAATAGCAGACTGCTCATTGGGAATCCTTCACACTTCCTCTTGTCTCTGGCTATCAATGAAGTATAAACAGGAATCTAATTGACCCATTTCCCTATTTGGGAATTTCGCCTGTTCAAAACTTAAAGGAATAGTTACAGATGACAAAAAAAGAGAGATAAATTGTTCAGTAGGAGCAATACATCTTTGTGTCACAACGGTTTTTAAGGCATTCTACAGCAGAGGTGGTAAAATGAGGTAAAATGGAGATATTGCCAATTTGTACGATTCAAAAGAATGATTTGGGTTTAATGCTGTTTGCAACAGTATTTCAGTCATATCACAGCTTATCTTTCCAAGCTCTCTGATTTCCTTTAACAGTATTGCACAATTTTCCCTACATGACACTGACCTTTTTTCCTACATGAACATTATTGTTATATTGTGAGAGACAATTGAACTCTGTTCCATTTCTGCATGACTGGTCAGAGAGAAATAATGTCCACCAGTTCTCCAACTCAGGAACTGTGTGTTCCAAGTCAGATACTGTTCTGTCTGAGCTAACAACATTTGTCAATAATGCTAACAACAATTATGAGCTAATAACAGTGGTAATGAAATGATGATGATGAAGATGTGGAGGATAAGGCTGTTAATGATCATAGAAATGAGGATATGATGCTATTGATGGTGATTATGATGATGATGGTGATGATACGAATGATGATGGTAGAGGATGTGATTCTATTGATGGTGATTATGATGATGATGGTGATGATACGAATGATGATGGTAGAGAATGTGATGCTATTGATGGTGATTATGATGATGATGGTGATGATATGAATGATGATGGTAGAGGATGTGATGTTATTGATGATGATTATGATGATGATGGTGATGATACGAATGATGATGGTAGAGGATGTGATGCTATTGATGGTGATTATGATGGTGATGGTGATGATACGAATGATGATGGTAGAGGATGTGATGCTATTGATGGTGATTATGATGATGATGGTGATAATACGAATGATGATGGTAGAGGATGTGATGCTATTGATGGTGATTATGATGATGATGGTGATGATACGAATGATGATGGTAGAGGATGTGATGCTATTGATGATGATTATGATGGTGATGGTGATGATACGAATGATGATGGTAGAGGATGTGATGCTATTGATGGTGATTATGATGATGATGGTGATGATACGAATGATGATGGTAGAGGATGTGATGTTATTAATGGTGATTATGATGGTGGTGGTGATGATACGAATGATGATGGTAGAGGATGTGATGCTATTGATGGTGATTATGATGATGATGGTGATGATACGAATGATGATGGTAGAGGATGTGATGCTATTGATGGTGATTATGATGATGATGGTGATGATACGAATGATGATGGTAGAGGATGTGATGTTATTGATGGTGATTATGATGGTGATGGTGATGATACGAATGATGATGGTAGAGGATGTGATGCTATTGATGGTGATTATGATGGTGATGGTGATGATACGAATGATGATGGTAGAGGATGTGATGTTATTGATGGTGATTATGATGATGATGGTGATGATACGAATGATGATGGTAGAGGATGTGATGCTATTGATGGTGATTATGATGATGATGGTGATGATACGAATGATGATGGTAGAGGATGTGATGCTATTGATGGTGATTATGATGATGATGGTGATGATACGAATGATGATGGTAGAGGATGTGATGCTATTGATGATGATTATGATGATGATGGTGATGATACGAATGATGATGGTAGAGGATGTGATGCTATTGATGGTGATTATGATGATGATGGTGATGATACGAATGATGATGGTAGAGGATGTGATGCTATTGATGATGATTATGATGATGATGGTGATGATACGAATGATGATGGTAGAGAATGTGATGCTATTGATGGTGATTATGATGGTGATGATACTAATGATGATGGAAGTGGTTGTGAGTGTGATGATGGTGATTATGATGATGATTATAATGATGATAATGATAAAGATGGTAGATGGTAGTGGTGGGGATGATTGTGATAATGTTGATGATTGTAGTGGACTAGTGGTTGTGGATTTGATGAGGACGATAATGATGATAATGATGATGACAATTGTAATGATGATAATGGTGATGATGATGATGTTTATTATAATGATTTTAATGATGATAACAATGGTGGTGGTGGTGAAGGTGATATTGATGGTAACAGTCTAGATGATGGTGGTTGCGATGATGGTGGTAGTTGTGATAATGATGGTGATAATAATGACGATGACCATGATTATGATTCTGATGATATTGGAGGTGATGGTTGAAGTGCCTGATGAGGAAGTTGCTGTAAAAGTGTAGATGTTAATACTGGAAGTCTTTTTGATGAAAATGTTTTTGCAGAATAAGCCTCAACAGTTAAGCTGATAGCCAGCCCAACGTTGATTACAGGGCTTCTAGAGTTTGAAAAATGGCTTGATTAAAATGATTACTGAAGTGTAATAAAGGATAAAACCATTGAGTTTATTTGCCTCAACAATGATACTGGTTTATCTCAAAGTTTGAGTCTAAAAGGTTACGCAAACAGGAGATTTTGCTCATGTCAGACTTTTCTTATCTTGGTGTAAAAGGCAAGTTGAATACTTCTGTTTTTAGTTCATTTGCCTGTTGCCTGTATTTGCTGATCCAGGATACATATTTCAAAAGGAATTTTAATCGACATTCTGGAATTTTCCAAATAAACAAATATATGGATAAGTAAGAGTTGGACAGCATGCAGATGAATGATAAGGCCTGCAGAACTTGTCTGATGGCAGGGTTTTCTAGATCTGGTCGTACAAGAAAGATCACAGTGTAAACTACAATAGGTAAATGAAACATTGTGTAAGCCATTATAATACTGAGTAAAGCTCTTGTTAATTGAAACTGTTTAACCTGAGATGAATATGTCACAAAAGTAGCGGAATGGATTTTCCTGATTTGGGAGTTGACGATTTTGGATATTTTCACGAAACTTGTCAGAATGATGAGAGTGTATAATGAAAACAAGATCGCGTATGTCATTCGATTCACATTGAATATATGTGATAAACTACATTGTTCGACTCTCACACCACACTGAACAACCTGTATGGTATAGACTAAAACGGGAAACAGGAAATTCACTGTCCACATTGCTGTTATAAACACCACGCAAGTTCGTTTATTCAGCCAATCCCTGTGGTGAAAAGGCATCGTCAAGGTGACGAGTCTCTCGATAGCAAACCCGACTGTCATGCCCCAACTAACAGCGTATAGTCCAATCATTAGGGCAATTCTCGTGTTGTAAATGAGATTGAAATACTTTTGATCCGCTACAAATAGTACAAGCGACATTGTGGGGGATACAAAGAGTAGGATTGAATCGCTGATCACAAAGTTGAGAGCCAGTATCTTCACCCTATTGGGCAGTCGCCGGCAATCTTTGAGCACCGCAAGTAACATCAAATGTAGAACTAGTGTTAAAACCGCGATGCTCATTAGCGTGGAATTTATGATGATGTAAGTCTCCATTTTAGGTTTTTCTGTCAGATTCGCCCACAGGAGGTCTATGTGAGGACTGTCGAAGGAGTCAGTGGATTTGTTATTTGTAAAACCTGTTGAGTTTGCCATTGTTTATACATGTAAATGTCTTCAGAATTCTGGCACACCTCAAGTTGTTTGAAATTTACCGATGTATTGTATGTTGTATTTCCGTCAATGATTCCCATGAAATGGGGCTGCTGCATTGTCTGGGTTTCTTTGGATTCAAGTCACTTGATAAACGATTATGTTATGTTGAACATACTGTACTCCTTAGAAAGCAGTTGTCTACATGAAATGTATTTTGAATATTGTTTGTATTCTTCACTTATGTTCACAGTTTGTTTGTAAATACTCTATGGCCTTTGCATCATTTTGGTGACTTTAATTTCTACATTAATGTTCACAGTTTGTATATATAAATATATTATGGTCATTGCTTTGATTTGATAACTGTCACTGTTCTACACCTATGTTCAGAGTTTGTATGTAGACGGGCTAAAGTGTATGCTTTGTTCTGGTGACTGTTTCTATTTTACATTAATTTTCAAAGTTAATTGTAGATAGACTTCGATCAATTCTCTGTTTCTTTGACTGTTCATATCTTATTCTACACTTTTTCACAGTTTGTTTGTAGATACACAAATTCCGATGTTTTTTAGTGGTAACCGTTCACATTCCACACAAATCTTATCCTTCATAATTTACTTCTTTATAGGTTATAGTCCACGCATCTTATCTCTGATCCAAAATCCTGTAAAAGAAAGAAAAAGCATTATGATACAAATCCCGAGAGCTCTTTCATTAGACGCCTCTTTCTCTCCTTAATTGCTAATTGGCCAATCGATAAATTGGCTCAAAATGTCCATTAATGTTCATGGCAATAAAACCAATAAAACTGCATACAACTCTCTCTCTAACAAACAACAGTTACTGCATGCGTTGATTTGGACATTTTTTTTTATAGCTCTTAATGTCACCGGCAACTTTTTTGAGGAGTTGGATTTTATCGACTGGTCATTCAAGGAATGTTTGAGTTTGTCGATATACATCAATTATATGATATATGTTGAAGGTTCAGTGCAATACTTAAGGAAGTGCTTCATGTTTGTGAAGGACTTGCTATGGTCTCGCATTGAACCAGTGAAAATATGATCTAGATATTAAGTACTATATAAATGATTCCCTCTTCTCAACTGAAACAACACATGAACATATATGACTAACGGTATTAATTGAGTGTTCAGTGCAAGTCTATAGTAAGCGTTTCACATCTGAAGTATTGAACCCTCAAAATAACATTGTTATTACTTTTCTTTTTACTGTTGTACAGTGAAGCCTCGTTTATCCGGACCCCGATTATCCGGATGTCTCGCAATCCGAACAAAATTGTAAGGGAACGGAATTATTTGACCAGTTTATTGCAGACAACTTTTGAAAACATTGTGGGTAAAGGAGGAATTGCTCGTGACGAGCAATTTCTCCTTTTCCCACAACGTTTTCTGCCATATCAGAAGATAATTTTTGAATTTCATCACGTTTTGAAATGTCGTCTGCAAACTCTTTCAATTTGGGACGGTCGACAATTAGGCGTTTGCTAAAGTGTTATAAATATACATGTGCATACAGACCGTTTATGTCTTAATCTGTATAAGAACATGCTCTATTTCATTAGTCCTGATGATTTGGTAATCCAGACATTTTGTTGGGAACAGGCGTGTTCGGACTAATGAGACATCACTGTATTTTTAAGGATCCAGTGCAACAGAAGGAGAAAGTGCTCACGATAGGCAATTTCTCCTTTTGTCATAGTAGATTCTTGTATCTTTTAATGATTTCAAATGTCACAAGTTTCTTTCTTGATATATGATTTTCATTTGACATAATTCCTCCTTTTGTCATAGTAGATTCTTGTATCTTTTAATGATTTCAAATGTCACAAGTTTCTTTCCTGATATATGATTTTCATTTGACATTGCTTTCAATTTAGACCAGTTACAAAAATCCACTTTTAATGAAATAAATAAAGTTAAAGTTTTAGGTTTCTTTCTCACTGATGATGATTTCATTCACACTGCTGCTGCCTTTTAACTCATTACCAAACAATAACGACATTTCACCAGTTTTTTGCAAACCACTCTGGAAAACATTGTGGGAACAAGAAAAATTGCTCATACTGAGCAATTTGTCCCTTTCCCACAATGTTTTCTACCATATCAGAAGATTGTTTTCCAATTTCATCCCATTTTGAAATGTCGTCTGCAAACTCTTTCAATTTGGGACAGTTGAAAATTTGGCAATTGGTAAAGGGTTTTAAGGGTTAAAATCAACAGAATGAGTCAATTTATTCTTGTTCTGACAAAACATCCTTTTGAAAGTTTCCTTTAACCATTCCCTGAATTATATGAATCTTTGAATGATCCAGACTGAAAGCCAAAGCAATTATTGAAATAAAACAAGAAAATGTTATTTTACTGTTACAATTTGAGGGTTCAATATGCAAGACTATAATAGAAGTCCTTTACTTACCTGGTTCTTAGCTGCATCTACTATACTTACCTTAAAATACCAATATTTGATGACAATGGTTAGTTAATTAATACATGAACTATTGCCATTAAATAAAAAAGAAAGAAAATCTTTGTTGACAGAGTTCAATAATCTAAGATTAACCCTTATAGTGCTGGAACCGACTTCATGCTTATGCAAACAGGTTAGCTCCAGGCCAGCATCCAATTTACTTGGCAGCTGGCCTGTGATCTAATCCCTTTGCAACTGAGTATCTTTTCTCATCAATCTTAAGCAGATATTTAAAGTTTTGGAAAGCAGATGACACAAAAATCAATTTATAGAAAATTATCCAGCACTCTTAGGGTTAAATACCAATTTGTAAAGGCAGTGATCATTAAAGGAATATTCGTTAATTGTTAAAAAATAAACCAATTAGTCTCTTGGCACAGTCTAATAATGCAGATAGATAAAAAGATAGATAAAAATAGATAAAGAGCTCCTAATTACCATTCTGTGATAAGGACAATCCACTTTTAAGAGAGATTTGCGAATGACATTGTACTTATATAGGTGGAGTGTGGTATTTCACTCCTCCCCTTGTAACGGGAACAATACCTGGAATGTTTCCTTTCCAATAAGCCCATATCTCCATAGATGCTCACTTAGTTGTGCCTGTGACAGAACTCTGTGACTGTGTAGGTTGTGGCACGGAGCTTATTGCTGAGCTACTATTAACCCTTATAGTGCTGGAACCGATTTCATGCTTATGCAAACATGTTAAATCCAGGCCAGCCGCCAAGTAAATTGGGGATTTGCCTGTGATCTAACCTGTTTGCTTCTCTGAGTATTGTTCCTCATCAACGTTATGCAGATATTTAAGATTTTGAAAAGCAGACAAAACAAAAATCTATCTTTAGAAAAATATCCGGCACTATTCAGGTTAAGCTCAGTTGGTAACATGTCGGACTTGGTTCTAATGTTGAAATACAGGGGTCCCGAGTTCAAGACTCGGCTCAGCGGATTTTCCCTTTGAATTTTCATTGGTTTCAGTGCAACTTGGAACTTTTTATCTTGGTATCCTTAGCTCTATAGGAAGCATGTTTGACTTGGTTGAATGTTGGAATAGGAGGGTCCTGATTTATCTCTCCTAGGATTTTTAATGGATTCCGTGTGAAATAAATTCTTTTGCCTTAACACATAACCAAACAGTAACGACATTTGACCAGTTTGTTGCAGACGAACTCTGGAAAACATTGTAGAAAGGAGAAATTTCTGGTGACGAGCAATTCTTCCTTTTTCCAAAGTGTTTCTACCCTATCAGAAAATTATTTTCCAATTTCATCACATTTTGAAATGTCATCTGCAAAGTCTTTCAATTTGTGACAGTCGAAAATTTGATGTTTGGTATCAAACCCATTAGCTCAGGTGGCTTCATGTCTGGCTTGCTCCAACAGTGGAATAGAGGGGCTCTGAGTTAGACTTGGCTTAGCAGATTTTCCCTTGGATTTCTGATGAATTCAATGTCACATGGACTTTTTTAATGAGCCCCATTAGTAAATTTGTAAATATGTTAATATATATGACTTGGTTTTAAAGTAGAACATGGGGGTCCTGGGTGTTAGACTCGACATAGATTATGATTCATCGGATTTTTATGGATTCAGTGTGATATGAACTTTTGTGCCGAGCTTCAATTAGCCTAGATGGTAAAATGTCTTACATTGTCCCAAATTGAACCAGAGCTCCTGAGTTAAAGACTCCATCAGCTCAGCATATTTTGCCTTTGGATTTTTAATGAATTCAGTGTTATGAACTTTTTTCTGGAGCTTCTATCTTAGATCTGGAGCTTCTAGCTTAGTTGAGAGCATATCTGACATTGTCTCAAATTGGATAAGAGGCCTCCTGAGTACAAGACTCAGCTTATCAAATGTTCACTCTGATTTTTCATGGATTAGAATTAACATGATTTTATTCATCTCTCAGCATTGTCCATTTAAGTTCACTTTGGAAAGCAGAAAGCAATTTGAAAAAGGTAGTAGGCGTTACTAAGTATCATGCATGTCTGACGAAGTCCAATATTGGAATAGAAAGGTCCTGAGTGCAAGACTTGGCATAGTAAATTGTCCCCCAGGTTGTTAGTGAATTCAGTATGACATGATATTGATTATCTATCAGCATTGATTACAAATATACATGTGGGAAAGCAGCTAGGGAGGTAGGAAAGGATATAAAGCATACATACTGATGAAGAAATAACTGGAGCATGGGTAATTGTGTTGACTGCAGAATACAACTGAAATATGGTTGAATATGGCTTTAAAGGTGCATTCCACCTACCAACTTAGAGTCAATAGACCATCTCCATTGTCAGTCTTAGTTTAAGTAACCACAGTAAAAGGGGACAGAAGCGAAGTGTATGAGACATTTTACCGCTTAATACAGGTGCAAGCCATTCAGAAAACTCAGGTAAGAGTTTTGTGACGGATTTGTGTCCTGTATTATGATAGTCTAAGATTAAATAACTTTTCCAGCTTTGTTTAAAAATGATCATTTATAAAAATGATTGACTATATGTTTGAATCCTTATACCAGTAGAGTAATGTATTTTCATGAGAGATAGTCTTCCTGCTCAGGTGGTCTTGCTCTAACACTTTTGAGTTGTGATTGCGATATTGATGAAACACTCTTATGGAAGTTTAAAAAGGCAAAAGCAACTTTGATGACAAATCAAGAAAAACAAACAAGAAACAAACAATCAAACCTAGTGGTGACTAATTAAGTAACTTTGATGACAGAAGTAAAAAAAGAAAGAAAGCAAATCAAACAAACTTAGTGTGGACTTATTTAGCAACCATGATGAAAAAAGTGATAAGCAGGAAGAAAAATGAATAAATCTAGTGTTGATTAGTTTAGCAACCATGATGACAAGAAAGAAGTTCTTGTTATGAACAAACACGTGTACGGTCATCATTTGCCTCATCTCACAGTTCTGATCACGTTTGCATCTTGTGTCCATTGTGAAGTTGTAATGAGGTTCACAGGTATACACTATACCTTTCTGGAATAACTGATCTCCCAGTATGTGAACTTTTCATTGGTCTAAGTTTAAAGCAGCAGATGCAGACGACAAAAACTTGAACAAACTAAAACAGAAACGAAAAACCTCTATGATGTTTGGTGGAAACCATTTTAATCCTTAGAATGCTGAGTAATTTTCTAAAAATAGATTTTTGTGTCTTCTGGTTTTCAAAACCTTAACTAGCTTAAATTTTGATGAGGAAAGATACTGAGAGATGCAAACTGATTAGATCATAGGCCAGCCACCAATTCACCTGGCAGCTGGCCTGGATCTACCTGTTTGCTTAAGCATGAAGTGGGTTCCAGCACTATAAGGGTTAACAAAAGTGTTTGAAAGTTAAAAGCAATAGCAGAAGCAAAAAGAGCCCGAAACACTTTTAGATATTATTTGTAAGCTATTGTGACAAAAGTTTAATAGATTGACCCATGCCTTAACCCATTACCAAACAATACCGACATTTCGCCAGTTTGTTGCAGATGACTCTGGAAAACATTGTGGGAAAAAGGAGAAATCGCTCTTAACGAGCAATTTCTCCTTTTCCCACAATGCTTTCTGCCGTGTCAGAAGATTATTTGGTAAAGGGTTAAGAGTATTAGAACTTGAGGTCTTCACCCATGCATCATGAGTTTGGCATTGCATTGCAACAATTATACTAGACCCAGAGGTTAAAGTGGCAGTCTTAGAACTTCGGGGTTGCAAGTTCAAGCCCTTCCAATATGTCTGGTATCATGGGAGGGAGTGTCCTTTTATAAGACACTTCGGAGCTCTAGCCATGTGCTGGTGAATCCAGAAAAGCAGTTAGATAAGTTATAAAAGAATTGTTGATATAGTGTTTAATCCCATATAAACAGTTATACTGTAATGGGAATAAAATCACCACAAAACATAATATTGAGTTTGGAATGCGTCACTCTTTGATATTCTTGTTTAATTGTTTGTTGAACCTTTTATTCATCATTCGCACCCAGAACACACCTGATATGTCAATTTCAATTGGAGTGAGATAAATGCCATTTCATCTGCTAATATGAAAGTTGATTACTCGTGGGTGTAGGCGTATTGAAATGATATCATCATTATGTGATATATTGACAATTAACGGTCAGGACATCCCTATTGTATGATCTAACACTTCCTTGTTTGTTCATCCATCCTTACGTAGGTCTATAATTACATACTTAATGCAATGAATAAGTAGCTTTATCCAGCGCACATAGCCCCTCTCTGCATGGGTTCAAATTCAGGTGATGGCGTTGGATTTTTATAAGGGATATAACAACTGTAAATGTAATAAAACAGGAATTGTGATAATGTTTACAAAACATGTTTTATTACAACTCTGAAAAGCATAGTCAACAGAAAATGTAATAAAATCTAAAATGTAATAAATTTTGATAAAATGATTGGACCAATCTGGCATTAGTACAGACAATTTGATTAATTCTGTTTTTTGGGTTCATGGTATTACATTTTACCCATTATGTGTGATCTAGTCTACATAAGAAGTATGTATTTGCCCCCAATTGTTTATAGGTATATGATACAAAGAAACATACAAGACAAACATTTGTTTATATTTACAGACTGTTCACGCTGAAAGGTCACCAGAGACGAGTTAACTCCTGCGCCGCAGACGGGACGGGGAACGTTCTAGTCACGGCATCATGGGATTGTACGATAAAGTTCTGGAATGTTACCAAGGGCAAAGAAATAGGAGACTTCAAAGTGGGCAGGTAAGGTTTTGGTCTTATTATGGTTTAATGCCATTTTCAACAATCTTTTTGTTTATCAATTTCATCAATTTTTGGAATTGGGCCAAAGTAAAATCAAACAATCCATCAGAAACATTGACATGAAGTGATGGGAGGAAAGAAATGGGACCAAAAACCAATGAACCACAAATGCACCTATTATGACGATCACAAGGAAAACATCAAAAATGATTTCATCTCACTAACAATCATGCAAAGTTGAAATTACATGGGAAAAAGAGCATACACTAAAATGAAGCCCTTTCCCAGTAAGTAGAAGTGAGGCCCTACCCTACCACATTGAGATATTCCCCTTTTGGATCCAAACAAGAACTACAATTTTCAAGTGGCTTTCCAGTGGAACTATTTTACAAGTTATAATGCTATTGAGTGTCCTGTGTGGCCAAGTGGTGAAGTTGAAGGAATTGTGACTTGGTGGTATTGAGTTCAATCCCCACGATCAGCACTGGGATTTCTTGTGGGAGTGCTCTTTGGCAAGACACTTTAGAGCCCCGCCCCGACTATTACAGGAAGTCATGGAGGGCTGGAAAATACCGGAAGTATTATTAACATGGAAATTAATTGAAGAGTTATTTATTATTAATCACTTCATCTACCTACAATGTTTTTTATCCTATTATAATGTATTGTGGATGTTCATTAAGGATGTACCAAGGATAGGCTTAATTCAATTAATGTGTCTGTAACAAAATCCTATATTTAGTAATGAGCCATGACTATGCAGTTATTCCTTTTTATCATGTTTAATGCTCCACTTTACAACCTGACCAACCAGATCAGAGACATGATTTGTCTTTGCTCGGCATTCAGAGGTCTTCCTCCATCATAATGAGTCAGTCATTGCAACTTGACTGAATTAATGTATGTAAAGTTCATATAAGTAGCAAATAGATCTTTACTTTGTAGTTGTCATAAACTTTATTGTTGGCACTCATTGGTTTTGTCTCAATGGGACAATTATTAGTATCTCATTTTGACAATCAAAATGTATCTGATAACCCTTATTTTCCAATTGTGACAATTATGCTTGTTTCATTAAGACAAATCTTATGAGAACCTACTTTGAGTATGAACAAGGTAAAGTTAACCTTGTAATCTTAGAAATATTGCTCCAAAGTTACAAGAGACAATCATGGCCTGGTTTAATAAATAGGTCCTTCTTCACTTGGGATTAAATCATGGTACAGGTAGATTTCAATTTTCCAAAAGGTGGTCTCCTGACTTATAGACCTTTTAACCTATAAATTATTTAACATACATTTATCCACATCATCATAATGCACGCGAAATGACGCATTAATTCTTGAACTAATACAATGCCAGTGGTTCTTCTCAGCTCTTCTCCTCCTCCGTCTATGACAACCCATGCATTGAAATATGACTATAGAATTGTTGGTGTGATGTAAAAACTAATAAAGCACTAATTTTGATGAATATATCTTTGTATGTAGCCCTGTGAACTGTGTGGCTTTTCACCCTGAAGGCCAACTGATCGTGTCTGGCCAGTGGGACAGTACCATTAAAATCTGGGACATATTTCACAAGACAAGGAAAGCTGTAAGTACATTTAAAATCTGGGACATATTTTACAAGACAAGGAAAGCTGTAAGTACCATTAAAATCTAGGACATATTTCACAAGACAAGGAAAGCTAAAGGTACCATTAAAATCTGGGACATATTTCACAAGACAAGGAAAGCTAAAGGTACCATTAAAATCTGGGACATATTTCTCAAGACAAGGAAAGCTAAAGGTACCATTAAGAACTGGGACATATTTTACAAGACAAGGAAAGCTAAAGGTACCATTAAGAACTGGGACATATTTCACAAGACAAGGAAAGGTAAAGGTACCATTAAGAACTGGGACATATTTCACAAGACAAGGAAAGCTAAAGGTACAATTGAAATCTTGGACATATTATGCATGAATAGACAAGGAAGGCAATCAGTTCTGGTATCCTTAAAATCTGGGACATATTTCTCAAGACAAGGAAAGCTAAAGGTACCATTAAAATCTGGGACATATTTCACAAGACAAGGAAAGCTAAAGGTACCATTAAGAACTGGGACATATTTCACAAGACAAGGAAAGGTAAAGGTACCATTAAGAACTGGGACATATTTCACAAGACAAGGAAAGCTAAAGGTACAATTGAAATCTTGGACATATTTCACAAGACAAGGAAAGCTAAAGGTACAATTGAAATCTTGGACATATTTCACAAGACAAGGAAAGCTAAAGGTACCATTAAGAACTGGGACATATTTTACAAGACAAGGAAAGCTAAAGGTACCATTAAGAACTGGGACATATTTCACAAGACAAGGAAAGGTAAAGGTACCATTAAGAACTGGGACATATTTCACAAGACAAGGAAAGCTAAAGGTACCATTAAGAACTGGGACATATTTCACAAGACAAGGAAAGCTAAAGGTACAATTGAAATCTTGGACATATTATGCATGAATAGACAAGAAAGGCAATCAGTTCTGGTATCCTTAAAATCTGGGACATATTTCCCAGACAATAAGAGCAGTAGGTACCTCTAAAATCAGGGATATGTTTCACGAGAAAGGCAATGCGTATCTTAAAATCTGGGACATATTTCACAAGGCAAGGAAACCTGTAAATACTCTTTTTTTTCTGGGACATTTTTCACAAGACACAGAAAGTGGTATTACCTTTAAAATCTTGGATATGTTTCACAAGCACAAGAAAAGCAATAAGTACCTTTAGAATCTCAGACATATTTCACAAGGCAAGGAAACCTGTAAATACTCTTTTTTTCTGTGACATTTTTCACAAGACACAGAAAGTGGTATTACCTTTAAAATCTAGGACATATTTCCCAAGACAAGAACAGCAATTAGTACCATTAAAAGCAAGCCAGGACATATTTTGAAAGAAAAGACAAGAAAGGCAACTAAGTCTGGCATCACTTAACTCTGGGACAAGAAAAAGAATTAAGTAACAAATTATACATGGTATCAAATATTGCTCATGAATTGATTGTGCTTATGTCTTACCTGTTACTTCTGAAAATTTGAAACATTTATATTGAATTGATCAAAATCAAATGTAATTGTCAATATGCCTGGTGCCAATTCTGGAAAATACCCTTCAAGGTCATATTGTGCTGAGAGATTTGTTTGGCTTGAAATTTGACATCAAATGGGTTTGAAAAGGTTTAATTAGTCTCTTACATTACATAAGTTTGAGAGAGCAGAAGCTTGTTCCTTATTTTGTTTTCAATATTCCTACATAAAATACCAGATTTATGTCATTTCCCTTATTATTTTGAAAGGTCAGGATGTCTGCTTAGTAATTTATGAGTCATTACTTCACCAAGCAAATAAGGATGGATTTTTATATTGTGTATCCTACCAATGACACAGTATGTTTCCCGAATAAAAAAAAGTTTTTTAGAGATATAGTTAGAACCATTGTTAGATATTCATTAATTCGGAAAGAGTTTAACCCTATTCTCAATATTTGTTCTTTTTTTAAATGCATCTGATTGCAGAAGACTTGTTAACCTAAAGCCTTTATTTCAATTTTTTAGCCAAGGTTTCTGCTACATAATACAACAAAAATCTTATTTGTTCTTATTCCATTATAACCGGTTATGCCAATTGATCTTATGGAGTAATTGGTAGATTAACCTACAGTAGTAATTGGTAGATTACCATACAGTGATCACAAATACCAGTAACAACAAGAATAGTGTGTTGTAAATTTTACTATATATTAATACAGTACAAAACACAACTTTTGTTTGTTTGTTTTCTTACTGCTACCTGTGATATTAAAAGTTATCAGTTATTTCTTCACTGCATAGACTGTCATTTATAAAGAATAAAACTTAGTTGTTTTTTATGTATTTAAAGAAAGCAATAGGCCCAATGTGGTCGAGTGTTGTATCATTATCTCTACTTTACTGTTCTAACCTAATACATGTCACTGTATTAGAAAACTTGTTTGTTTGTGCCATTACTTTCAATTAGAACCATTAACAAATTCTTAATTAACAGGTTGATAATGCAAGTTATTCTATTTCAGATTTTACGAGGTCACAAATCCTCGGTACGAGATGTCGCCTACTCACCGTCCGGCCGCCATATTGCATCGGCAGCGATGGACGGGGATGTAAAATTATGGGCAGCAGCCACAGGATCCCAGGTATCCACAATGTTATACTCACATGTATCGTGTTCTTGGTTATCAATTATTCCCTCATAATATACTTTACAATGCGATGAAATAGTTACTTTAGTGGCCAAGTGACTACGGTTGTGGACTTGTGACTGGAGGGTCTGGGTTTGAGCCCTACCAGTGCTACTGGCTTCCCTGGAGCATCTGGAGTGGCAGCAAACTTAAAGCACTAGCCTATTATTGGTTAGTTCAAGGAAAGCTGTGATATAACTTAAAAATTGTTCACACACATTAACCCTTTACCAAACGCCTAATTTTTGACTGTCCTAAATTGAAAGAGTTTGCAGACCACAGTTCAAAATGTGATGAAATTGAAAAATAATCTTCTGATAGAGCAGTTTTTTGCAGACAGTTCTGGAAAACATTGTGGGAAAAGGAGAATGTTGCTTGTAATGAGGAATTTTTATTTTTCCCACAATGTTTACTGCCCTATCAGAGGATTATTTTCCAATTAATACATCTTTTATAAATCCACATTCGGCACAAGTACTGGTCATGTCTCAAGGAAGCAGAACTGAGAGTGATCCATTTCAAAGTTGTGACAACTTGTTTCACAATCAATGTTAGATAAATAAGTTTAAACTAAACCAAAAATGATAAATGTATTTGGGTATTTACATTTATCTCAGGTGGGAAACATACAAGGACATGCATTGCCGATAAACAAGCTGATGTTTTCTCCAAGTGGCAAAGAGTTGATTACAGTTAGTGATGATCACAAAATCAAGGTGAGTTGGGAAAGAAGCAATAAGTATACCATTTATCCATTCCCCCCATATTGGAATTAATGCATCTGCAGACCACTAAGACCAATGTGACAAAACAATGATTGTTTATTTGCAGCATTTTATCCATTTTATCACAATGATTTTTGAAGGTTTCCCTACTGATCACAGTGAAATGATGTTTTACATGTCATCTTGTTTGTTGGTTGATTTTTTTAAACAACTGCAATCAACTTTTTCATTCTTTAATGAAAAAGGCATTTTGAAGGGATTTTCAAGTTCCTTGAGTTGAGAAGTTTTGTGTGTATATGAGAGAAACAGTCGAATTATTCTATTTCGAGAGGTAGTCCTATTTCTGAGATAACCAGGTTTTTTGAAGGAAAACTCTGGTTATCAGATTAGCGTAGGTCTGGTGAAGGGTGTGAACTTTTTCTTCCGATCTCAACTGCTGCTACATTTCTCAATGGATTTCGATGAAGTTTTCACAAAATGATTGTCACCAAGTGTCCTTGGGTATATTGTCAGATTTAAAAATTTGGTCAATGTCAAGGTCACTGTTGCTGAAAATAGATTGAATTTTGGAAATCCTTCAGAGTGCAACTCCTTCCTAATTTTTCAACGGATTTTTATGAAACTTTCACATAATAATTGTACAGACGTATATCAATCGGAATTTTTGAATGGGTCAATGTCAAGGCCAATTATCTTTTAGACATTTCATGAAGGCAACCGGACATGATTTATTCATCTCTGATTTTATAAATTAATATGGGAAAAGAGTTAGATGATTGGAAAAAAATATTGTGCATCAACAATGAGGAAATACCAGGTACATGAATAAGTGTGCAGATTCATGTTGGAAATCAGTAAGAGGATTAATAGAATATTGCACATTTGTAGTGAGGAAATACTAGAATCATAAATAGATGTGCCGATTGCCACGTATTGATTGAAACGGTTTTGTAAACAGTGTTAACCCGTTACCAAACACCAAATTTTCGACCATCCCAAATTGAAAGAGTTTGCAAACTGCATTTTAAAATGTGATAAAATTGAAAAACAGTCTTCTGATAGGGTGGAAATCATTGTTGAAAAAGGAGAAATTGCTTGTTACAAGCAATTTCTCCTTTTCCCACAATGATTTCCAGAGTCATCTGGAACAAACTGGTCAAATGTCGTTATTGATTGGTAATAGGTTAAACACCCATCAATTTTAAAACTTTTTATACAAGAGAAAGGGTTGAATTTTCGCTTGAATTTCAGGTGTGGTCCGGCCATCTTGGGAAACCCCTTGGTGTCCTCTCTGACCCCAGTACAGAAAACAGCCCAACCATGTCTGTTGCCATAGCGCCAAACCTGGAAACAGTTGTCGTTGGTTACCACTCTGGTCAGATCTCAGTGTATGATGTAGCATCTGGTATGTTACATTCGGGTTTTTAACCACACGAGCAATTTACTTGTTCCCCAATAATATCTACATTTTTCTTAATGGCTGTTGCGTATAAAAAAATAATATTAACAAAAAATATCTTCTTTTGAATATTATAGACTTTTATGGTTAAGACCTCACTCCATAACTTTGTTTGATCTGCTGCAGCTTTATAATCCATTGTAACAAACAGATGACATGTTCCCAATGAGCAGTTTATTCTATGGTCATAATGGGCAGTTTTATTCCTTGAATATCAATGCTTTCTAAGGCCTCTACTGTTAGAATGTAAATACAAGTGTGTATGAAGGAGATACTTGAAGCTGCTTAGTCATAGATGAGGAGAATTTTGGAAGTTAAAATCTAATATCTTTTACCCATTACTAAACAATAACAACTTAAATTTTGACCACTTTGTTGCAAATGACTCTTAAAAACATCACGGGAAAAGGAGAAATTGCTGTTAACAAGCAATTTCTTCTTTTCCCACAATGTTTTTTTGCCCTATCAGAAAATTCTTCTTCAGTTTCATCACCTTTTGAACTGTCGTCTGCAAACTTGTCCAATTTGGGGCAGTCGAAAATATGGCATTTGGTAAAGGGTTAAAGTTGTGCAGCATCTGTACTGTTGTATAACACACAATGAAGAATAGCCTGTAGAAGTAAAATTAGTTCATATTTATGTGTTTAGAGCCTGTAAACAGTGTATTTATATGTATTTGAGTCTAAAGAGCGTTTTAAGAGTTACTGTATAATGACTGTACACAATTTGAACATGTTGACCCCTTTTGAATGGGTTTTCAGTACCTATTTTAAAAGGCTTTTTTATGCATCATTGTAAAAAGTGTATTGTTTTCAGTTTACCAGCATTTTATTTTGGTTTTCAAGTCTTCTCATCTATGAACAAGGAAGTTTAACACATGAACTATGTTATTGTTTCAGGAAGTCGACTTTACAGCGTAAAAGCTCACACCGCGTCTGTTCGATGTCTGAAGTACATATCGGCCGATTACCTCATGTCTGGCGGGGATGATAACAAAGCTTTGGTATGTGTCAGATAGATCTACAAAGTTCATGTACCATGGAGTTTGTGATTGCCTCAAATGAACAAAAAAGCAGACAATATATATAAAGAATGAACATAATGATCTGTGTACCAGTGTACCATTGCTAAAAAACAATGCCGATAAATGGAAAGATTGCTTTATCCCTTTACCAAACACCAAATTTTCGACTCTCCCAAATTGAAAGAGTTTGGAGACAACATCTCAAATGTGATGTGATTTGAAAAGTATTTTTCTGATAGGTTAAGAGCAATTTCTCTTTTTCCCACAATGTTTTCCAAAGTCGTCTGCATCAAGCTGGTCAAATGTCGTTATTGTTTGGTAATGGGTTATACAAGCAATTTATTCTATGTCATATATTGTTCCTTGAGTCTTCTGTTTTCGGCACAATACATGTAAAGAATGAACATTATCAGTGTTGTGCCATTTCATAACTATTGCATAACCATTGCAAAGAGACAATGCTGACAAAAGAATAAATTGTTTTATATGAGCAATTGATTTGTTTGTCATATATTGTTGCTGGAGTCATCCATTACAGGTGTCATAGCATGTGTGTATATAGAGTGAGATCTAAGTCATCAGGACGACTGTTTCCACAGAAATAATTTTTGTTTGAAGTACATATCCACAGACTTCCTCATGTCTGGTTGTAATGATATCAAAGCCTTGATTAGTGTCAGAAATATTTACTGATTATGACAAAACTTGTTTTTGGTCGGAATTGAAAGAAACAGGAGAAAGAAAATGGAACTAAATTTTGAGACTGGTCAAATATGAAAACAACAGCAGACTGCTATTGTGAAGGAAAACAAAGAAATTCTAAGGAAAACCAAAATTGCATATTTTCAAATTGCAAAGTATAGACAACATCATTTCCTTTGTAGTATTGCATAGAAACACTTTTAATTAAGTGTGAAGTTGCTTACCACAAGTAAATTCAGTTCCCTTATCCATGTTCCTTTGGTTTTAGAATGCTGGGTATTTTTCTAAAAAAATAGATTTTTGTTTTCCCAAGCTTTCCAAAACCTTAAATATCTGCATAATTTTATTGAGGAAAAATACTCAGAGTAGCAAACAGGTTAGATCACAGTAAATTGGCGGCTGGCCTGGATCTAACCTGTTTGCATAAGCATAAAGCCGGTTCCAGCTCTATAAAGGCTAAACTCTAGACCCTAGTTTTCATGAAAGGACTGAAATACTGTTATTTTAATTTTTCTTAATTAGGTTGAAAGACCATTAAACAATGTTTCAGCTATATTATCATTTCCCTCGAATTCACCAGGACTGAGCTAGGGTTATCACCAGGACTGAGCTAGGGTTATCACCAGGACTGAGCTAGGGTTATCACCAGGACTGAGCTAGGGTTATCACCAGGACTGAGCTAGGGTTATCACCAGGACTGAGTTCGGGTTATCACCAGGACTGAGCTAGGGTTATCACCAGGACTGAGCTAGGGTTATCACCAGGACTGAGCTAGGGTTATCACCAGGACTGAGCTAGGGTTATCACCAGCTGAGGGTTATCACCAGGACTGAGCTAGGGTTATCACCAGGACTGAGTTCGGGTTATCACCAGGACTAGGGTTATCACCAGGACTGAGCTAGGGTTATCACCAGGACTGAGCTAGGGTTATCACCAGGACTGAGCTCGGGTTATCACCGGGACTGAGCTAGGGTTATCACCAGGACTGAGCTAGGGTTATCACCAGGACTGAGCTCGGTTATCACCAGGACTGAGCTAGGGTTCTGAAGTGACTTGCCAAAAGACACCATGTTGCACTTTGAATCATGTCAGCAAAGTCATAAGAACAATTGTACAGTCTAACTTGTGTTAAGCAGTCACCCTTTTAAGCAGCCAAACTGCCTTAAACAACCACTACAGAAAGTCCCATTGTTAGATTTATAGTGTACAACAATTTGTGTTAAGCAGCCAACTTGTCTTAAACAGCCAATTTAGGCTGTCCCATAGGCTGGCCTCTTGACACAAGTTTGACTGTATAGCGGTTTTCTATCTTTTATTAGATACTACGCTACACGGATAGTGAATCAACATCTGTCTAGCTCTACAGGTAAACAGAACTCTCTTGCAGACCCAGCCTTATAGTCCGGTTCGCATCATACACACAAGATTCTTACATCACACATCATGTGACTCCTACAGGTTACCCCTGGCAACCAACTCACATGTGTATGCATCACATCATTGTGTTACAAACCCTGCGAGAAAAAACTGTTGACAATAAACTTGAAACTTTTATTTCCTTCCTGTTCTAGGTACACCATTCCTCCAACTTAAGAACGGCCTGTACATTGACAGATCACACCAAACCTTTGTTATGTATAGACACTTGTACTGGGTACATAGCCACAACGTCAGAGGACTGTACCTGTATCCTGTATGAGAATCCACTGAAATACAACGCAAAGTGAGTAATAATTCTTAAAATTGACCATCATAGAGTTTTCAGGACTACGCAGCAGTCATTTTCGCTTTATTGTAAAAACCTGAATTATTTTGTTTCCTTTGACAACAATTGAATAGTGGTTACTTATTTGTCACTCTTCTTAAAAATTTTGTATAAACATGAGTCAGTTTGTATGTCAACGTTATGTTGTATAAACATGAGTCAGTTTGTATGTCAACGTTATGTTGTATAAACATGAGTCAGTTTGTATGTCAATGTTATGTTGTATAAACATGAGTCAGTTTGTATGTCAACGTTATGTTGTATAAACATGAGTCAGTTTGTATGTCAATGTTATGTTGTATAAACATGAGTCAGTTTGTATGTCAACGTTATGTTGTATAAACATGAGTCAGTTTGTATGTCAACGTTATGTTGTATAAACATGAGTCAGTTTGTATGTCAACGTTATGTTGTATAAACATGAGTCAGTTTGTATGTCAACGTTATGTTGTATAAACATGAGTCAGTTTGTATGTCAACGTTATGTTGTATAAACATGAGTCAGTTTGTATGTCAACGTTATGTTGTATAAACATGAGTCAGTTTGTATGTCAATGTTATGTTGTATAAACATGAGTCAGTTTGTATGTCAACGTTATGTTGTATAAACATGAGTCAGTTTGTATGTCAATGTTATGTTGTATAAACATGAGTCAGTTTGTATGTCAACGTTATGTTGTATAAACATGAGTCAGTTTGTATGTCAACGTTATGTTGTATAAACATGAGTCAGTTTGTATGTCAACGTTATGTTGTATAAACATGAGTCAGTTTGTATGTCAATGTTATGTTGTATAAACATGAGTCAGTTTGTATGTCAACGTTATGTTGTATAAACATGAGTCAGTTTGTATGTCAATGTTATGTTGTATAAACATGAGTCAGTTTGTATGTCAACGTTATGTTGTATAAACATGAGTCAGTTTGTATGTCAATGTTATGTTGTATAAACATGAGTCAGTTTGTATGTCAACGTTATGTGTGAAGAATAATACTAATGTTTACATCAAGAATAAAAGTCTTTTCTGTTTCTGAATTGCTATGCCTCCACCAGTCAGTTATTGGAAAAGAGAAAGTTAGATTATACCCATACATTAAATAGTGGTTGTGATAGAAATGTTTAAATCCTAATTTGTTTGTTAATGTCTTATGCTTTGGAACATGGAAGTGATTTACAATAAGTGATTAGTTCATATTGACTTCTGTAAGCCTTGTAATCCTATATTTCCAGAATCCAGCAGACGAATGTCACACTACTCTGTACCCTGGGAATGCATACTGGACCTGTCACAAGCTGCTCCTTTAGTAGAGATGGATCCAAAATAGCAACTAGTAGCAGGGATAGGGTAAGGTTAACTCTTTACCAAAAGCCAAATTTTAGACTGTCCCAAATTGAAAGAGTTTGCAGACGACATTTTAAAACTTGACGAAATTGAAAAGTAATCTTCTGATAGCACAGAAAAAATAGTTTGAAAAGGCGAAATTGCTCGTCGTTAAGAGCAATTTCGCCTTTCTCCGCAATGTTTTCTAAAGACGTCTGCAACAAACAACTCAAATGTCATTTATTGTTTGTAAATGGGTTATAGGAGGTTTTCATGAATCTTGTCATAGCATGTAGGGTGGAAAGGGTAATAATGGTGAGGATATTTCCTGATTTTTAAAAACTTTGGACAAAATGTTCCAAAACTATGATGTAGGAGGGGCCTCTATATCCTTGTGTTTAGAGTACACAACTTAAAATCACCTGGCCCCTATTCACGTGGGTTCAAATCCTGTTGACAGCATTTGGATTTCCATGAGAGATAGTTTTCCAGTTGATTAACTTAATGCCCATGGTTCTACCTGGCTTGACCCTTCTGGAAGTTAAGTTTTGGGTCTTCCTACATTATCATGAGTCGGGCATCACAATTTTAATGTACAACTGTTAAAGTGATGTAAAAAAATTATATAAAGCAAATAAAACTCAATTGGTTATGTTATATGAGACAATTAATTAATTAATTAATACTTGCTGTCAGTAGGAGCGTAGTTCATGGCTGGTGCCATATATAAAGATGATTATGGTATTGCAAAGCTTTTTATTTATAGCTTTAGAGGTGATCACATAGATAAATATGACTGTAGTTTATCAAACATATCATAAGTTAAAATGAAGAAATATTGTGATGAAAGAGTAGATAAAGTCTTCTCGTGTGATAGTGGTTATGCCAGATTCATTACCATTATAAATTTAAAGTGTTTTCATGCAACAAATGTTAATTTTAGTGAATCGAATCTAAGCCACTCAAATAAATCTGCATTTTATAATGGATTGAAAAACTTTTGATATGCATATGAAATGCAAATTGGCCTTTTTTATGTTTTAATGAAATAAGATGATTTGTATAAAGTGAAGCTCTTCACTTCATTCAAACCTACTCTTCCCTTTCAGAATGTGTTTATCTGGGACATCGTCGACGTCTGCCTCAACTCCGATGACCCCCGACCTCAACAGGTGCTAACTGACTGTCACGCAGACTGGGTAACCGACTGTAAATGGTCGAACATCGGAGACTTCCTTGTCACCTCATCCAACGATTTCAACATGAAAGTATGGGACACCAAAACAGGCAAAGAAAAAGTAAAGATGACCGGACATTTGGCTGCAATTAACCATATAGGATACAGTGTAGGTGTTGGTCTTTTCTTTGTGTTTTCGTGTCTGATTTTGAATACATGTAACATTGGTAAATTTTGATAGTCAATTTGTATCTCCTATTTTCTAGTGCTTTTCAATGTTATTCTTTATTGCTCTTTTCCAATGCACACTTGAGAGTATGTTTCAATGGTGTTTGGAAACACTTGATGATTACCTATTAGTGTTTGTCAATGACAAAATTTTGTAGTATTTTTCAATTGCGCATTTGATAGAACACATCGTTGGTATTTTTTGGTAGTGCTTGATGGCTATCAGTCCAGTTAGTGTATATCAAGGACAAAAATCTTAGCAACTCCATTGCACTTTTGAATCAAAGTCGACACTACAAATCAATGAACAACTCCAGTAGTATTTTGTAATTTCCTCTTGTGATTATAAAATTAAATAATTTCTGTGAGCTCTCACTCCTTTTCCCTCCAATAACTTCAGCTTGTGTCTGCCACAAAAAATTGAAATTCAAGGCTGTTTCTCATTAGCATTGCATATTCTTGAAAGACTTCTTCATTACTATCATAGATTGTTGGTTCAATGAAGAAATGATATGAGATTGTAATGGGTGTGAATTGTCCCCCAATAAATGATCTTCATGTACTTTTTTATATTTTGAACCAATGCTGGTAAAAAATAAATGCCCCTCAGAAAACAGTTTTTCTGCTATGTTTCATCCTTTGTGATTTTGAGTAATAAGTATTATTTCATTTCCTTTCCACAGCATGGATGAATTGTATCAACCAATTAATAAAAAAGAAACAGTTTTCCAGCTATGTATTTATTTGTGATTGCAAGTATTATTTCCTACAGCATGGATGTATTGTGTCGACCTGTGCTGATGGGTCAGTCAAGATGTGGTCACATAAAGGAGTAGAGATCACCACGCTGTACGGACATACACAGAGGGCAAATGGCTGTGATATAGCTGTGACTGTCACAGAGGATGTATCCACAGGTATCATCTTGTCTCCTTATTTCCAATCTTGTTTCCCTTGAAAAAGCCCACTATGCTCTTAAGAAGTGATAACAACAGGTTTGTGCCTTTGAACCCCATTCACTATATATGAACATACACAAAGGGCAAATGGCTGTGACTGTCACAGAGGATGTATCAAGAGGTATCAATCGATCTTGTCTTCTTATTTCGTAAAAAAAAAAGACAAATCTACTCTTAGATAGTGAACATCCTAATATTGTCAAATGTTATAATTTCTACGAATAGATCATAGGGTTTTACATAGAGTTTTAACTTGTGGGAGTTTCCTCGGGCAATGCGACAAGAGCTTGAGCCTAGTGCTGGTAAATCCAGTAAAAGCTTTAACCCATTACCAAACAATAACGACATTTGACCAGTTTGTTGCAGACAACTCTGGAAAATATTGTGGGAAAAGGAGAAATTGCTGTTAACGAACAATTTCTCCTTTTCCCACAATGTTAACTGTCCTATCAGAAGAGTATTATCAATTTCATCACATTTAGAAAAACCTTTCAATTTGGGACACTCAAAAATATGGTGTCAGTAAAGGGTTGATATAAACGAATATTGTTCACCCAACTCTATATCAAGAAACTTAATTTCTAATTCTTAATTTCATTTATTAGTGAATATTGCATAGTAACTCTTATTTTGCAGACAAAGACCCTTCCGACTGGGCCACAGAGGATACTGGTGAGAAGAGTAAAGTCCTCCAACCCAAACTGGAGAACGTGATTGTAGCAACATGCTCTGATGACGGAACTGTCCGGCTTTGGTACCCATTACAGGTTAGTACCATCACAACTGGGAACCATTTATCTCTTGAACCCCTTTTTTTATCGTAATGGTTTCCTCTTCATATCACAGAAAGTGAAAAACGAATCGCAGAAAGTGAAAAACGAATCACAGACAATGAAAAACGAATCACAGACAGTGAAAAGGATAATTTCACACACTCAAACTAGAAATTTGTTTGTATCAATATGTTCCAACGGCTGAATGGTCAAGCTCTGTTTTCTGTTGCAATAAAATAAGGCATCCTGGAAATTTTTCCTTATGTTTATTCCTTTAAAAATAGAATTGAATTTAACATTTATTCACTTCTCTTTATTTTTCAATATTTTCTAACATATTTGTTATAAAAACAAATGAATTGTTAAAGGGACTTTGATAGCAGTAAGCTTTTATCCCAATCGCTTTTGTATGGTGTTTAATACAAGTAAAATATGTTTATGCTTTCTATCTTTGATTATTATTTGGTTGATAAGTATGAAATATCTTCTCTGGTCACAAACAATGCTTAATTCCAACATAAACAAACTTTCATATTCAAAGCTCCATTTCTTGTTGCTATGAATGTGTAATAGTCACATACGTTCACTCAAAGTATACCATTTTGATATGATTTCAGGCGAATGAGTTGGCAAGTTTGACTGGCCATTCTGACAAGGTCGTTGCCGTGGCTGCCAACTCACAAGGTCACATCTGCTCCGCCTCATTGGACAAGAGCATCAAACTGTGGTCATGTGACCTTGAGTCAAAGCCACCGATTGGCTACCATGATGCACCTGTCACATTCATATCAACACGAAGGACTGGCGGGGAAATTGTGGTCTTGACTGGAAGCAGGTAGGAATTAAGAAAAAAGAAATGTTTATTTTCATTCTGCCATTGCTTTTATCCCCTTGACTTGGTGCAAAATGGGCATGAAGTACAACAATTTTGGTCCTAGAATTTTTAATCTTTGAAAAAGCCTTAGTACTTCGTCAAAAACATGTCTTTTTTATTATTGTTTATTTATTTGCCCTTATCTTGGTTCAGCGCTGTTAGTTAGTTTATACTGAATTAATTGTGACAAACAAT
The DNA here is from genome assembly GCA_947846245.1 of Cerastoderma edule. Lineage (NCBI taxonomy): Eukaryota > Metazoa > Mollusca > Bivalvia > Cardiida > Cardiidae > Cerastoderma > Cerastoderma edule. Next base: position 36,246,099 of record OX401415.1, read on the forward strand.
GTGAATTTTGTCTATTTCTCACACTGTTTCAAATTTCTTTGTTTGTTTCATAGGAAACATTGAAAGGGATAAACCTGTATTAAATGGGCAAACACCTTATTACAAAACATTATACTAATGTGCTACATTTCTTGCAATAGGGTTTTTGGTACTGGACAAAACTAAAAGCTTTATGATGTTTTTCTGTGTTTGCAGGGATGGAGTTGTCAAACTCTGGATAGAACAACATGAAGAGAATAATACATCCTATGTTTGTGTTGCCAGTCTAAAGGTAGGCTTGAACAAGTCTGTACTACTGTTGTGAAGTGTTGTGTTGTGGTTAGCACCTCGGTCTTGAACCAGTCAATACTACTGTTGTGCAGTGTTATGTAGTGTTGTGTAATGGTTAACGACTCAGGCTTGAACCAGTCTGTACATCTGTTGTGTAGTGTTGTGTAGTGTTGTGTAGTGGTTAGCACCGCAGGCTTGAAGCAGTCTGTACTACTGTTGTGAAGTGTTGTGTAGTGAAGTGTTGTGTAGTGAAGTGTTGTGTAGTGTTGGGTTGTGTAGTGTTGTGTAGTGAAGTGTTGTGTAGTGCAGTGTAGTGTTGTGTAGTGAAGTGTTGTGTAGTGTTGTGTAGTGAAGTGTTGTGAAGTGTTGTGTTGTGAAGTGGTTAGCATATCGGGCTTGAGGCGAGGCATACCTGTCTTGATCAATTATGGTGGCTTAATTATTCAATATGAAGGGTCGTTGAGCAAGATGCTTTTTCCATACTTATTCCATGCATAAATAAGTCAACTGTCAAGGCAATATTTAAAACATTGTTGAAAACATTTATGTACCCCTAATTGAATAAAGTTACATACTTTGGGGGTATGACAGTTCTCATTTTGGAAGGCTCCCTTAGCAACTATTCAAATAAATCATGCATGGTCTTGATCTTGTTGAACCTCATAAGCACAGTCTAAAGCATGTCTGAATTTGAATACTGGGGTCCTTAGATAAGGCTAGGCTAAAATCAGTTTTTGTTTGATAAAGTCAATGCAACATGCTTTATTTGTATATCCCTACTGATCAATAACAATCATGTGTAAAGCAGTCAGGGGCTTGGAAATGATAGTGTGCAGTACTGGTGAGAAATTACTTGACACAAGGAAAGGTACACTGTCCATCATGATGAAAACAGCACAAAAATCAAATACATCTAAACTTTTGATTTTGTCAGAGTTCTTACATCCTAGGAGAACTTTTCCTGGAATTGAGGGCATACTACATTATCAAATGGTGTCAATTATCAAAATTCTGCATCATTGCAAAGGTTCAGATACAGGTTCTGTTGTTGCATACCTCTGTATACATATTTTCTCTAAAACCTATTTTGTTGGTCCTCATTAAAGTAATTGTCAAGACAATTTTATTGAGTGTCCATAAAATGGGATAAATGAATATAAATTGAATAACTGCAATCAAAAACCACATTTTCTTAGACCTATGTGGTTTAACCCTTTACCAAACGCCAAATTTTTATCTGTCCCAAATTGAAAGACTTTGCAGATGACATTTCCAAATGTGATGAACTTGGAAAATAATCCCTGATAGGGGAGAAAACATTGTGGGAAAAGGAGAAATTGCTCGTTAGGAGCAATTCTCCTTTTCCCACAATGCTTTCCAGAGTTGTCTGCAACAAAGAGGTTAAATGTCGTTATTTTTTGTTAATGGGTCAAGTAATATTGAAACAGAGGAGTGTCAGTGCACTGGATGAAGCAAATTACCCATAATCCCTTATTCCATAATACCTGCCAAAGTTTAAACTTCTTTATTTTACATTGATGGTGAAGGAAACTTGAAGGTCATTAAATTCAATCTAAATGACTGCTTCCTGGATACATCACCAGCCAGTACTTGGGTTGATTTATGGGTTAGTTGAGGCATGTTTTACCTCATCGCTAACAGGGACCAAACCCCGGCCCCTCGGTACCATAGGCAGTACTATCATCCACTGCCTTACTATACCACATCTACTGCAGACGACTTGATAAACCACTGTGATAAATGGAATTATTTCATTGAACCACATTGATGTGACAAAACGAGTTATTAAGGAGGAAGAATTTAAACAGACCTGCATGGGAAATAATGACTAGTTTGTAATACAAGTGAGGAATTGCTGAATTATTGAGTAAGAAGTTAAACACAGTTGCATCTGAGGAAACTACAGATACATTTTACAAATGATTAATTGCTTGGTTATATCTTACTAACAGGTCCATGACAAAGCTGTGACATGTGGTTGCTGGCTAAACGATGGCACGGTGATAACAGGGGGAGACGACTCCAGTCTCAGGACTATTACTGTGGTCAGGAACAGAGGGAAAATAATCAGGTATGGGATAGTTTAACCCGTTTCCAAACACCAAATTTTCGATTGTCCCAAATTGAATGAGTTTGCAGACGATATTTCAAAATGTGATAGAATTGGGAAATAATCCTCTGATAGGGCAGAAGACATTGAGGGAAAAGGAGAAATTACATGTTAAGAGCAATTTCTCCTTTTCCCACAATGTTTTCCAGAGTCGCTTGCAACAAACTGGTCAAATGTCTTGTTTGGTAATTGGTTAACCAGCCGGTACCCAACTGAAAAGTGTGATATCCAATGAAAATGAGAACCAGCCCTTGATGTTGAAATGCAGTCTTTGCAAAAGTGGGAAAAAAATGCAATTTATATTTCAACCTTTAGCCTTAATGAGATGTTTTCCAGTCTAAATATATGTGTTTGATCCAACTGAAATGGGAAACAGCAATTGATATTACAGTGTGATAATAAAAGAAATATGTGTAAATAGGATTAATTAATTATGTCTTAAAAGTCTACTTTCACCACCAACCTAAAAAATGAAAACAGCTCTTATTGTAACATTTATAAGGAATGAGAAACAACCAATGACATTTTAATGTGTTGATAAAGGATCTGTGTGTATAAATGATCAGAACCAACCGTTTAGTTTATTTCTACAACCAGCCTGAATAAGACGATGGTTTTCTTGCCTTAATTTGATATATAAGATCCAATGGAAATGAGAAACAGTCATGGTTCTATTATGTTTTAGTATAGGAAATTTGTAAACATATGGATTGATACATATAAAAATGGTTGAGAATAAACTATTGTGTAAATTTTATTTACCAGCTTGAGGAAGCAGACGGTTTTGCAAGCTGGTTCCCCAGTTCTAAGTGTGACGTCCAATGGAAACGAGAACCAGCCCTTGATCATCTCCACAGACTGGTCTGGCATTATCAAACTCTGGGGGAATAATAAACTGATGAATGAGCAGAAGACAGTCTATGGGTGAGCCAGTTTGTTTTGGGGATTTTGATTGGCTAGTGCAAAATGTTTGGGTATCCGAGACCTTGTGATGAGAGTACTTAACATGAAATCACGTTGCCACTCTCTGTGTGGGTTCAAACCATGGTGGCTGCATCTGGATTTTCATTAGTGGCAGTCTCCTGACTGACTTACAGAATGCCCATGGTTCTACCTTATGGGCAAATAAGATAAGAGTCTTCCTCCATCATTATGAGCGGTGCAGCACAATATAGATGCAATAATGTTATGGCAATGTTAAATCAATAATAAATTATGAAGATATTTTTTATTATTTTTCAATGTTAGCCTTTTGTGGGTAGATTTTAATTCAATAATCCTGTGATATTGCAAAGAAGATATAGACTGATTCTTATTCCATTATACCCCAATCTAACATATTTGCTGCAGAACAATTTTTAACCTCTGTGACAAAAGGATAAATTTGTTTAAATTAGCAAAGTAGCACAATGGTTTTTACCATATTCAGTATTTGATTTAGGTAATTTATTTTTGCACCTGCTGTTGCTTTCAATTTGGATTGGACACAAATTCCCAAAAGGGGGGAAAGGATTGATCAAAATGGACCTAGGAGCAGTAAGAGACTTGATTTCTATGGTGACACAATACCAAACATAGGATCTATAATTTCATGAAATAGATGTACACTGTGCTGGGATACTTAACCCTTTACAAAACGCCAACGTTTCAACTGTCCCAAATTGAAAGAGTTTGCAGACACATTCCAAATGTGATAAAATTGAAAAATAATCTTCTGATAGGGCAGAAAACATTGTGGGAAAAGGAGAAATTACTTGTTAAGAGCAATTTCTCCTTCTCCCACAATGTTTTCCAGAGTCGTCTGCAACAAACTTGTCAAATGTCGTAATTGTTTAGTAATGGGTCAATGTTTATTTCTTACAGAGGCACAGCCTGGTTACTGCAAGTACATTGGGCCGGGGATAACCAAATATTGGTCACATCGAACGATGGCTATGTCAACAGATTTATGGTGGAACAAGGAGCGAAGGTATTCTCACCTCTATGTGACCTTCCTTTTAACCCATTTCCACTTACATTGTATGTGAATACATGACTGGTCCAAATTGAAAGCAATAGCAGACAACCTAAAAAGCATGTAAAAGTAAAAGTACTTAAGCATGTAGAATCACATGGTTTTTTTTGCATGTAAAGAGGATTATTAAGTCTGAAAAAATAATCTTCAGCTGCACACGTAATTTGAAGTGAAACATTATTAATTGATGTGTTAAAATTCTTGTGTCATAAGTATTTTGATTTAAGAAGATGAAATATGTTTAATCCAGAGAAGATCGAAACATTAAAAAGAAAAATTAAGTGTTTATTTATTGAGTACAAGTACAGCTTGAGGCTCTCCATCCAGGAAAGATCTTTAAACAAAATTAAATACCACCAAAAGTTAAATATGTACATTTTTCTGTATTGTTTAGGACAAGTACAGCTTGAGAAAGATGTCCCCCATACTAATACCTCGGACAAATAATATCAACCAATCAGAAGAGGTTGCCGATCACAAGGTGAAGGACAACTGGGTACTGTGTGTGGACGGAGACGCTCAAAACTACGTAACGGGGGATTCCTACGGGCAGGTGGCTTATGCAGAGAGTGACAAGTCAACGAAAATCAAAGCAATGAAGGTTAAATTGAAGTTTCGAAATTAATGTTGAGCTTAGTCTAAATTCCTAAAAGCAGGTGGCTTATGTAAATAGCGACAAGTCTACACGACTAAAATGATGAAGATGATGTTAAATATTTCAAGTTTCCAGCTTATGTTGGCTGAGCCAGGAGTACTTTTAATCAGCAATTTCTAAGAATTGATTATGCAAATAGTGACGCTTCCTCAAATGACAAAGTGATCTAAGTTACTTTGAATTAAAAAGTGATTAACACAAAGTGAGTTATTCTGAGTGATTTGTACAAGATGACATAATAAGGGCAATTCAACAGGCTGTGTTCTGTGATTAACAAAGGTTTAAAGGGTAATTTTAATAATCCTCATTCCTACACAAATGACCATTTTCAATTTCTTTATCTTTAAATTGCTTGAAACTTGTGTTTCCATTGAAACTTTATAACACTACATTGTAGGTCCACGCTGCATCAGTAACCAGCGTTGTAAAGACTGGCCAGTTCCTCTTTACTTCATCCGAGGACAAAACCATCAAGGTCTGGGATAAAAACATGGTCCAGGTAAGTTTGATACTGTTAGTTTGACTAACTTCTTCGTTATCAAATTAACCAACACTCACTTGTAATAGGCATGGCCTGAGGGCACACTGACCTAACCAGAGGTGTCAACAGGGCTTGAACCCAGGACCCCCAAGCTCTTTTGATTGCCAACTTAACCACTGGGCTGGCTACGCAGGACCCTATATTGTAGTCTAGGTTACAGCCAGTTCCAGTAGAACTGATGTGAATCCAGGAACTATTGCTTTAACCCTTAGAATGCTGGGTAATTTTCAAAAAATAGATTTTGTGTCGTCTGCTTTTGAAAGCCTTACATATTTGCTTTATTTTGATGAGGAAAGATACTCAGAGTCACAAACAGGTTAGATCACAGGCCAGCCACCAATTTACTTTGTGGCTGGCCTGGATCTAACCTGTTTGCATAAGCATAAAGTCGATTCCAGCACTGTAAGGGTTAACAATGAAATTATTCATAAAACATTTCAAAAGAGTCTGTTTTTCTGGAGAACAGATCAAGTATTCATACAGGATCCTGCATTGCCTAGTGGTTAAGGTGGTGGCATTTTTACCTTGGAGTTGGGGGTTTGATAGCCACCAGGCCTACTATTCTGGCCAAAAACGAGTTTTCTAGGCCGAGTTCAAAGTTCGATTACTCACATTGTTTCTTCCTAATTATTTTAACCTGCAAGGTCTGCCATCTTTACAACAGTTACTGGGCTTTATGGCGATAATCTTAATCAATCAGACGCATAATACTCATCTTCTTACTGTGTAAGACTTAACATAAACATCTAAAAGACAATGATCTTGACAAATAAATCAGGGAGGCACCGATTGGATGCTCAATAAAGTCTGAACCAATCAACGACTGTGTATGTTCTTATAGCAGACTCAATGTAAACATCAGCCTTATAAGTATGGCCGAACATAACAATGGAATGACTAGTGTGGCCCCTAAAAGCCGGAAATCCTGTTTAGGCCGGAAAAACAGCAAGCCCAATACCCATCAATTTCATGGGAGTGGCATTTGGTGTTAATTCAGAGCTCTAGCCTAGTATTGTTGAATTATTGTTGAAAAATTGAAGACAGAATTTAACCCTATTGAAATACCAACACAACTCCCATTTGGTTTTTCAGGTTGGCCAGTTCTTCACTCAGTCTCCCATAACCAGCATGAAGGTACTGAACGCGAGATCAAAGCAGGCCATTTCTCTCGTGTATGGAGACGAGTTGGGCTTTATTCACTTCCTTGTCTGGAAAACCGCCCAAGACAATTAGAAACATCCATATATCTCTAGTGCATTTAATTGAGTTAGGCTTTGAATATTTCTTTGTCTAAAAGACAGGTTAGGTTTTATTCACTTCATTTTCTGGATAATTGGTCTCAACAGTCATAATGCTGTATATCTGCAGTAAAGGGAATAATGTTGGATGATATTCATCTTCCCCTTTCGATAAAAAAAAGCCTCGTCAATTCTTTAGTGTACAGTCAAGTGGTGTTTTATCTACTTGATAAATATGTGTCAACAAATATAACCCTTCATATCTAGTATGCAATAATGTTTATCTTAATTCATTTCCATTGTTTGAAAGAAGGGCTTTTTGTCCAGTTTACAGAATCAAGTGGTGTTAACTGTTTTATTCACCTCATCATATGGAAAACTGGCCTCACCAATTGGAAACATTTCTTGTTTACAGAGAGATAGGGTGTTTTATTTACTTTCTTGTCTGGAAAAGCTGAATACTTTAATAAGATACCTTGGTGTGGAGGTATAAACCTTATTAATAATCCCAGGCTTACTTATATTGACATCTCAAATGATTTGTACAGAATTGTGAAAAAAAAATGCATTATTCATTTCATTTATATATGGACAAATGACAGACTATCAAGGAATATGTCCTGGTTAAGAATCAAGTGATATTGTATTGCATTGATCAAAAATAGGAATCACTTTTTGTACTGTCAAATGTCACTATGTGTACATAATAGAATGGGTTGTTTGAAAGTGAGGGTTTGATGTATATAGTTATTGACTTGGCTGAAACATAAACATATTTTGGCTGACTTATGTATAACAAAAACTACCTTTTTATGAATCTGTGATAATGCAAAAAAATTTGGCTATTCTGTGAACATGAAAATTTATTTATCTGTTGAAATGGATCCATGTTTATTTTACCTTGATTGTATGTAGTGTTGTGATGTAAGAGTGTTGGTGTTGCAGTTCTGTCAGTATATATAGAATATAGTCAATGTTGATCTTGTACATTGTACATGTGTGATAGTAGGAGTGATGCTATAAATAATCATCAGTGTGTTTGGGTGTAGATTTAAACTTTGGTGTACATGTATCTATCTTGATAATTCCAAACTGAATGTGTAAATGTACTGATAAGTTTGACCTTATTGGTTTTTCATTGTTGTAAATATAGGTGTAGTTTAAAATATACCTGTTAATTTTGTAAATACTGCATATCTGTTTGTATGGGCTTAGTTTTGAATATATCCTATATTTATGAATTTTTTTTATACAAATAGGTATGATTTTCAATACACCTCTTTTATATGTAGATAAATGTATTGCACATTTGTAGGTACATGTATGGATTTAGTTATGAGTATTTCTGATGGCATGTAGATGTTGCTCAATTGTATGTATGAGAGTAATTTTGTAAATACCTGGTATCTATGGAAACATTTCACATCTGTAGTTCTTACTACTTCTGGTATTTTGTTAGTAAGTGTGCAGATTTGAATTTATCTGGTATACATGAGATTATTGTTCTTTTGTACTGTTATGTATAATATGCCTCGTATGTATGCAGACATTCTACATTTGAATATATGGGTGTAAGGTTGAAACAACTGTATCTGTTAAAGTATTGCATGTTTGTATGGGAGTAGTTTTGAATATGTGTTGCATCTATGACATATCTGTATAGTTATGTATTTATTTTGTATTCATAAACATATTGTGCATATGTTATATATGTATGGTATAGTTTTAAGTATATATTTGATAATCATGTTTATCTTTTTGGTCGATAGTTGTTGAATGTATATCTAACTTTTAATTTGATATTTGTATGTGTGGCTTAATTTTTGAAAAAAATGTGTTGTTTGTTGTATTTGTTATATATATATTAACATGCACAATAGTGGTTTTCACAAAAAATAACTAAACATTTTATAATTGGAAAAACAACAAAAACTAACATATAGCCTCAAATAAGAGTATGGAGATTTTTCCTCAAACTAATCTCAAATCACGTGATAACATTTTCAGTACCAACAAACTAAGGATTTCATCTCAAAATTTGCCAGTTGCAATTTTTATTGTAGGACAACACAACTTCTATGGAACTAATTTCATTATTATATTTCTTGAAAACCACATGCTTAAGAGGTATTCTTATTAAACTGTGGATATGTTAATCTGAAGTGAGAGCATTCATTTTAAAAAACAAAATGAAGTTGGTACTCTAAACCTTATAAAAATAAAGCCTAGTTTGTGATGTATTGAAGTACTGAAATAATTTGACAACAATATTGACAAGTAGACAGACAGATTGACAGACATAAGGGTGGACAGATTACAGACATAAGGGTGGACAGATTACAGACATAAGGGTGGACAGATTACAGACTAACAAAAAGACAGATTGACAACAGGATTTAAACATTAACCAAATAGCATATTTATCGGAACGGCATTACACTTCATGGTACCAGCTCAAGACATGAACTGCTTAATTTCAGATATAAGAAAGACATACTTGTTTATAACGTTTTTAATCCAAAACAGTTATTTGTTATTGCACTTAACAATGTAATTATTAAACCATTTTCTAATATGATAATTAATCAATAGTCAAACATGAAAGCAGCAGCAGATGACAAAAATAAAATGACAAATAAAATTACATTTTCTTAATTGTATTGAGTAGAAACCACTGCGACAAAATGATGAATTGCTCGTAAGGAGCAATTCATCCTTTTGTCACAGTGGTTTCTAAAACCTTCAGCATCAATTGCTGCAAATAAGATATTACGGAGAAAGGGGTAAAGGTAAAATACAAATATTTTGAAGATTTGAAATTATCTAATATTTCTAATCTTTTTAGACTTATCCAACACCAAACATAACCCAGTTATGAACATTTCAATCCAACTGTGATAAATTTTCAGGAAGCATCGAAACATAAAGATTTCGTCTCCAACAACCAATTATTGATTGTGACAAATTTTCTTACAGTGTTTAAATTTTGCACAAATATTTCGACACGACATCAACATCAGAATTCTATCATTTGAAGTTCAGACATTGCTTGTGATAATTTAAGAGAAAAAAACCAATGTGATAATTTTTTTTCTTCTAGTTTTAATTTCTCTTTCAAAATATTAACATATAGAAACTACCGATACATTTTAGTACCTATTTCTCAAATGTTATGGGTGTCAATACTTATATTTCTTTCCATCAACTTGTATGATTTCAATTTCTCTTTGTTTTGATATAATCATATGGCCAAGTCTGCAATCTTTATGACAAAAGCTTTGGACATTGGTCATAACAAAGGGTAAACAGTGCAATACAGAAGAACCAGCTAGAAGTTGGTTGTCTTTATACATGATATTTTATTTCTTTTGTTATACAATATTTTACAATAAAATTATGAATTTAACCAACAACTTATGTTATATTTTGCATGACCTTTAAATCAGTTCGCCCAATTCAGAATTTATGCCTGGTCTAAATCAATAGCAAAAGGAACGTTTTATTTCAGGAACTGGATAGAAACCATTGTTACAAAAGAAGCAATTGCTCATTAGGAGCAATTAATTCTTTCGTCACATTGGATTCTTTAGTTTTTTAGTAGCAGCTGAATCATTTTCCATCAAATTTTTGTGTTCTTCATTATCATGAATCTTTTACCATTTCTTCTTTATCATCATCTTCATGAATCATTTTCCATTTCTTCTTCTTCATCATCATCTTCTTCCTCTTCAGACGTCACATCATCATCATCAGCTTGCGAGAGACATTTCTGACATTCACAGGTAAACAAGTAATTCTCTCTGAAATCAACACAAAACAAGGGGAATGTTACATTGGAATGCCTGACAGTTGGATTACAGACACCACCATAGGATAAGGTAAACAGTTTTATATTAGACAATATTCCTTTCTTACTACTCATCTCCTGACTGAATTAGGAATGCTGACTTTTCTACCCGGCTTTACCAGCCCATATAGGCAGTTGAGTATTGAGTCTTCTTTTAAAATTAAGAGTTGAAAATTGCAACATAACTGAAACATTGTTTATGTGCTGTAAAACCCATATGAAAAAAATAAAACACTTCTAATTACTTAAACTATCCACTTTTGTCACACTCTTTTTTTGAATTACTACAAATATGTTGGATAACAGACAACACCATGGCAATAGGTAAATACTTTTCTATCGGACAATATTCCTTACAAATTACTTATTTCCAGACTGACTTGTTGAGTATGGAGTCTAACTTTATAATTAAAAGCTCGGTATCGCAACATAACTGAAATAATGTTTGATGTGATGTAGAACCCATATGAACATATAAGACATTTCTAATTACTTTAACTACCCACTTTTGTCACAATCTTTTCAATTACTACAAATATTTAAAGTAGTTTTTGGCATGTCATAACCGAAAGAAAAATTCAGATTGATCAACTAAGTTGACTTTTGCAACACCAAACGGTTTTTATTTTGGAACACAGTTTGATATTAAAAATAAACAACACATTTCACTGAATTAACACAATTTTTAACAATTTTCTTTTTATCATGAGCAAATTTTGTCCCATATCTGCTGTAATACATCTCCTATGCACGCATTTATTGTGCATTTAAATACACGCAATTAGAAAGCCATAAAGCAAGGTGTGAGTGGAATAGATTTAAAGTATGCATGTCTTTGTATACACGTACCTCAGTATTTTTTGTCGACTGTGTCTGCTCCGTGATTGTGAACATTCATCCAGGTAACTTATAGAAATCTCCTACAAAATGTTACACACACATCTTTTAATTTTACTTGTATAGGGGTATTTCTGGACCCAAGCTTAGCCCATACCCCTTATAGGACTATATTATTAGTCAAATTTGAGAGTAATAGCAGATTGAAATTATAAGATATAAATAATAATTTATCTTGTGTTACCTATGTTTTAACCATTAAGGACAAAATTTTGAGACAAAAGGAGAAATTACTTGGTACAAGATGTTTCTTGTTCTTTTTGTTATGACTGGAACTTTCTTTATAGTTCAAACCCTATGAACTTATGTAAAACTATATGACGTTAAAATCTCTTTATCAGAAAAACCAACATGTCTAACAACAACATGAGAAAATGTTATGTTTCTCTCTAATTAAGTCTTAAAATGTTTATACAATGAATGAAATTCTTTGCGAAAAAAGGATTATTGAATAAATACCAGCAGGCAGGAATTGGGGTACTGAATCTATCAATTACTATTGTAAAACAGACAGGAATTGGGGTACTGAATTTATCAATTACTATTGTAAAACAGGCAGGAATTGGGGTACTGAATATATCAATTACTATTGTAAAACAGGCAGGGATTGGGGTACTGAATATGTCAATTACTATTGTAAAACAGGCAGGAATTGGGGTACTGAATATATCAATTACTATTGTAAAACAGGCAGGAATTGGGGTACTGAATTTATCAATTACTATTGTAAAACAGGCAGGAATTGGGGTACTGAATATATCAATTACTATTGTAAAAAGCTTTAAACTCATTTAACACAAAAAATCTAAGCCCTTAACCATACTAATCATCATTAATGTCTTCTTCGGCTTTCCTTTTTACATTATTTCCTTAACATACACCACCCTGCATTCCAGCTACAAATAGTAATATTGTTGAGTAAAACGGACTTAAAAACCTTGAACAAGCATTTTCTTCTTATGTCACAATAATGTCTAAAAACTGTCCAGCTACAAGTCAGTTTAAATATGATATAAAATGATGGATTAATAAAGATTTGGACAGGTTTCATTTATATTGGGTTTAACACTATGTCTATTTGAGTTATGTTACTGCTTTCCCAAAACCAGTACTAGACTAGAGCTCTGAAGTGTCTAGCCAAAGATCACTGCCACGAAACCCGAGGTGCTGTTAGGGCTCAGACCTGGGACCCTCGTGCTTTAACTCGGTCATCATTACCACTGAAGAATCTTTATTTTCATGTTGTAAACCAAAAGATTCATTCTACCTCTTCAGCAGCTATATCTTTCAGTGCGACCAGAGTTAATGTAAAATTCTGATTGTTAAACTGTATTTCTGCATTCGGTTCACAGTCATGATTACCTGTAAAACAGAAACAATAATTGTAACTTGTAATTTCTTTAACAAACTGTTCATGTCACACAACTTACTTACTAAATAAAATCTTCATTTAACTTTGTTGGTGTATTTGGTACATAAACGTGTGTGCAATTAAAAGATAGTAGTAATGGGCGGAATATATCAAGATCATTCCTTATGGTTACCATGATAAGCAACCAATCAAATGCTTATTTAACTGTATGTCTGCATAGAGTTCAGAGTCATGGTAACTTGTTCGTTCAATAGAAATGATTTTCAAAGTTTGCAATTTCTTAAACTAACTGTTAATGCACCACAACTAACCCACCAATTAAAAGGCAAATTAAACTGCGTTCATGTATTTGATAACAGATGTGAATAACCTAAAAAAAGAAATGATTGGGAGAATAAATCAACGTATGTGTATCTACTCATGGTTTACAAATAACCGACTTAACATTTTGTATTTTAGATTCCTTTAATTTGAAAATGCTACTAGTACAAAATTTGCTTTTACCCGTTTTCAAACCAAGTTCCTTTAGTGCAACTGACCATATGTCATCTTTTGCAAAGGTGAATTAACTTTGTATAATACAGTAGGGAAAGATTGATAACAAACTTTTAAAACATTGATTGTCAAGACATATTTAACCCATTACCAAATAATAAAGACATTTGACCACATTGTTGCAGACGACTCTGGAAAACATTGCGGGAAAAGGAGAAATTACTCTTAACAAGCAATTTTTCCTTTTCCCACAACGTTTTCTGCCCTATCAGAAGATCAGTTCTATTTCATCACATTTTGAAATGTGGTCTGCAAACTCGTTCAATTTGGGACAGTCGAAAATTTAGTGTTTGGTAAAGGGTTAAAAGGATATTTATTTAGGTTAATATCTTAAAAATTATTTGAATAAACAGCTTTAACTGGCAATTAGAAAAAACATCATACATGCACTCTGCATTCTGTACAATCCAGCACCTTCACAATTCAAAAACACTCCAGATACTGAAACATTCAAATTAAGATAGATCAACATGAGAAAATTTACATGAGAAAATCAACATGAAAACATGAAGACATAAGCTGTGGGAACACATGTGTCCACTTGTGGAAGTTTGATAGTTTGACAAAGATTGTTATTCATAATGCATGAGCTTCTTTCCTTAATTACTCATTCCATATTATCTAAATCTGCCATGTATGCTGCTTATGGCTATAGAAACCACTGTGACAAAAACATTAGTTGCTCATCAAGTGGTTTCTAGTCATCACTAAGATTTTTATTTTCAAGTTAATATTTTTGTCTGCTGTTGCCTTTAATTTGAACTTGATATGATAATATATATTTTATTAACGTGACAGGTGTAAACAAAGTAGAATTACATCTATGAATAAATGAATCACACATCGCCTATTGAACCGGTACTTTAGACCAATAAGTCACCTAAATGATATCTTTATTACTGCAATACCTGTATACGGTTCGGCAGACCACTATATACAGGTTTTACTGTAAATGGAGATGATGCATGAAAAGAACAATTCAACATTTGAAAGGAAAACAAAATAATCTTTTCTATTAATACTATTATAACGCTGTTATTTGTGTAGAAGGGGTCTCGATTTACAAGGCACAATTAAATATGTTAGCGGGCCAGTCAGCTCAGTCGGTAGAGTGTTCACACAAATTGCTGAGGTCCGGGGTTCAAGTCCTGGTGTGGCTGCATGCTTTTCTCACCTTGGTGACATTTGTTGTCGGCAATTGAGAAATTATTCTTTGCTGGGTTTTATGGTGTAATAATATTATGGAGTTAAGGGTTAACCCTTTCCCAAACTATAAAGACATTTGACCACTTTGTTGCAGACCGCTTTAGAAAACATTGTGGGAAAAGGAGAATTTGCTCGTAAAGAGCAATTTCTCCTTTTCCCACAATGTTTTGCCCTATCAGAAGATTATTTTCCAATTTCATAAAGTTTTGAAATGTCGTCTGCAAACTCTTTCAATTAGGGACAGTCAAAAATTTGTTGTTTGGGAAAGGGTAAAAGAACAAAAGCAGCTCTTAGCATCCCATCTCACCCCTTTCCAAGTCTTCGTACATCTGGTCTATAAAACTGTCAAGTGTTTGCCTTTCATCTTCTGCTATCTTCAAGTCGTCACAGTTTCTAACCCAGGAACTGATAGAACTGTTAAAGAAAAAAAACATATATTTCATGATGGTCAAAACATGATGACATTCTTCACCTGGAGATGTACCATAGCGAGTCATTATAAAGAAAATGTTGTTTTATTTAAATAAAATGACTTTAAACATTGTAAAAAGTTATGTGTACTGATGCATAAACTTACTCATTACTATTGTAATTCTACCCAGTACCAACAGATTCATAAGGCTTTTGAAACACTGTATGAACCAGACCCTTAGTGCGTCTTTTATCCCATTACTAAACAATAACGACATTTGGCCAGTTTGTTGCAGACAACTCTGGAAAACACTGGTGGAAACACAATGTTTTCTACTCTATCAGAAGATTACTTTCCAATTTCATCACATTTTGAAATGTCATCTGCAAACTCTTTCAATTAGGGTGAGTCAAAAATTTGGCGTTAGGTGAAGGGTAATCTGGGTGGGTGTGTCTGATAACCTTGATTAGCCTACCTTGATCCAATGCCTTGCTGGTTTGTACCCATCAGAGCAAATAGGGACCTGAATCCTTCTGGAGTTAACCACTACATGCATAAAGAAAAATAAATTCTGCTGATTATTGTTACAATAAAATGAGTGCTTATGCCTTAGAATTAAAAGAAACATTCACAGTTAACCCTTAAAATGCTGGGTAATTTTCTTAAAATAGGTTTTATGTGTTGTCTGCTTTCCAAACCTTAAATATCTACTTAATTTTGCTTAAATCACAGGCCATCTGCCAATTTACTTGACAGCTGGCCTGAATCAAACCTGTTTGCATATATCTATAATTATGATGTCGGTTTCAGCACTATAAGGGTTAATGTACAAATCTAATGATAGTCATAAAAAGAAGAATATTTCAAGTTTATATACTGCAATATGATTTTTTCCCCTCAAAAAACAACAACACATACTATAATATAAAGTTATTGTGACTGGTCCAATTTGAAAAAATTGGCATAGACAAAAGTATGGTATGGTGAATGTTATTTTCTATGTGAAAATTTGATAAAAAGTTTCAAACCTTAAAACATAAACAAGCATATAGAAAGGAAATAGTTGCAGCTTCATGGCAAGTCCTTTCATTCTGTAGTAATATTTTATTTTGTCACAATGTTTTTGAATAGCATTTTATCAGGTACAGGTATTTGTAGCATAGTTCTTGTAAATAAAACTAAGAAAAAGAAGTTACAAAATTACCTGCTGTATGGTATTGTCATAGAAAATCTCCGACACCATATTTCTAAGAAGTTCTAATGATTCCTGAAATGAAAGAAACTTTAATGTCGTGTAAAGTCGATATTTCTAGAGACTTTCAGCCAACCAGCTTTAAAAAACTTCATCTTTCTGTTACCCCAAGCTTTGCTACAGAACTTTAACTTGATTTACGGTTCCTGCCTTTTCCAGCTGTTAAGACTTTTAACTTGACAGTTCAATTTGCATTTGCACTTTTGGTGTTGTAAGATTGTCTTTTGGTAACACGCTCCAGAGTCATAGCCTAGAAATGATCAATCCCTGGAAAACCATTATACAAACTCATACAAAAACCCATCATATTGATTTCTGAATAGAAAGCTTTGATTGAAGACAACTGTGTGACCAAGCTTTTCAGCATTAACTGTGGGACAAGGAAGGAAGAGTGTTTTCTAATATGCTCCTCATCAACTGTGGGAAAGTGTTCAATTAACATGTGACAGACCAGTTTAGAACAAGATTTATTTGTCTCTAATGATTGATCAGTAATGTTCATGTGGAAAAGCAGTAGGCAGCTTCCAAAAAAAATATTGTGCAGTCCTGGTGACTGTTTTTTTTTAGATTTTATGCTAAAAATTTGCAGAAGTTCAAAACTTATTTCAAAATTAGGCTTAGAAATATTGCAAAGTAACACATCATTCATGGCACATTGCAAATATTGTATTTCATTTATTAAACTATCCTTGATCATACCCAAATATTATCTTTGAGTCATTTAGTAAAACTGTAATGAAATATAAGGCACATAGATAAATGCAGTGATCACCATGATAACTTCATTATTGTTGAGAACAACATTAAACCAAAATACAACAACAACAGACCTGGAACTGTTTTCCGAGAAGTTTATGAACTGCCTGTTCCTCATCGTTTTCTGTTTTATGTACAAACTGTGAAAACACTCCCATTGCAGCAATAGGATCTTCGGCCTACAAAATAGGATAATATGTTTTATGTACAAACTGTGAAAACACTCCCATTGCAGCAATAGGATCTCCGGCCTACAAAATAGGATAATATATTTAAAAGTTTACTCAAACTTCACTACTTTTCTTTTATCGTTTCTGATATAATATATTCACAAGCTTTTAAACAGCCCTGGATTTCTTTTAATAAAAAATAGGAGTAATGAAAGTTATTAATGGAACCTATAATTTATTTAAGTAGCGTCAAATTATCTTTAAAAGAATATGCAGTTTTTCTGAGGGTGATCTTAAAATCACTTTTTTTTAATTAAGTACATGTACATAATAATTCACAGAATACAGGATCTAAAAACTTAAATACCAGACAATTTTGCTTCCAATGGCTACTCTTCAATGTGTATCATAAAACAGTACAGCTACTGTTGTGAAGTTTTAAAGAAACCAGGTTTTGACATCCAAATCCTCACATCTGTAAACAAGCAGCTTTTATTTCATTACCTGTCAGCGCTTTTTTGGGAAGAGGCCCAAGCCTCTTGAAACTGGAAAATGTTATCGCTGAAATTGCTGAATTGGGAAGCCTAAAAGCTGGTATGTCTGGGTTTGGGGAAAACTGCATGATTATAGAGAAATTTCCAATTGAGAAGGTGCCTTTTATGGGAGACTGTTATATAAACAAAAACGCCCTGCCTGTTTAACTATCCCAATCATCTTGAGTAGCAGCATGATTCCTGCCGTCTCCGGGGGATAGTGCATATTTCTCCACACCTCCAACAGTTTGTTGACAGGGTGATCTGGATCCTCCCTGGATGATCCCATACACAAACATTTGTGGTAGGAGTTCCAGGCAGCCAGTCGACATTCTTCACAACAGTATGAAATCTGTGTAACAAAATGCAAAGTAATAAAACATAACAAGTTTCGTCCTTAGGACTTTGCATCTGGTTCAAACTTGATGGCAACATAAGACCCTACATAAGATGGCAAAATTTTTTTTTTGTATGTACAATGTTGGGTAGAAACCACTGTGACAAAAGGGTAAATGGCTCCAGTGATTTCCAAACTTTCTCTTCAGTAGATACCAGAAAGTGAGGTATCATCAACTAAAGTATTAAGGTCTCTTTTGGATACCGGTACATGTAAAAGGAAAGAACTGTGTATCTTTTACAAGCAGCTATCTCGAATACTTATAAATGTCCATCTCTTTTCAAAGATGATGGATATATTGACCTCCCTCTGTGGCAGTTTGGATATTGTAGGAAAAGTTCCAAGTAAATGGACATCCTGGTTTTGATCCAAGTATCTTTGATATTTGAACTGTCACCATAATGTATCTTGAAGATTGTTGTGTGATAAACACTGCTTCAACCATTGTCTTTTCCTTATAACCAATGCCATATGAAGCAACTGAATACCTGACATTGTGGACACACAACAATCCTGTCTACCTCGACAGTACAGCACTCTGGGTGGGGGAGGATGAGCGAGGGATTGTCTGACAGGCGTTGGGCCATCTCCTCTGCTGTCTCGAGGGATCTCAGACAGAACTCACACGCCTTGTACTTGTACAGTTCATTCCAAGAGAACTGACAGCTCGCCACTGGTGCCTCGTCAAGTATCGAGTCGCCGGAGCAGAAATTGGCCTTTGCATACAATCCCTTTCCCTGAAGGAAAGAACGGGCAAATTTTGTAGGTCCCTCATGTTAAAAACTCTTTATGGTAGAGAAAAGTTGGACTATTTATTAGTTGTATTTACTTGAACAGTATGTGTTTGCTTCCAAGTTAAAAGTCTTACAGATTGAAATTTCAAGAAAGCACCATCTAAAAATTGAGTCTTAATTACCTGTGGTTTGGATTTTGATATTTACGTAAAGGGATAACAATACAAATGTCTTACTGATAGACGAAATGGCATGTGTGTGCATGCCACTTACATCATTTGAACTTATGATTTGAGTCATTCAACACCTCGTAGCCCATCATGTTCATTCATACTGAAATATTATTGTGAAGTACTGACATTTCTAAGCAGTGCGTTAGTCCGTTATGAAAAAGCTTTTTAAACGTAGGTATTGACAGTATATAAAAGAGGTCTAGATGATTTTTTTTTTATATATATATATATATTTTTACATCACATCAACATTATTTCAGTTATGTAGCGATGCCCGACTCTCAATGATACTCAACTGCCCATAGGGGCTGGTCAAGGTGGGTAGAACCATCGGCATTCCGTTAGTCAGTCGGGAGACTGCCTCTCATGAAAATCCATATCCCTCTCAGGATTTGAACCCACGCGGAGAGGGGCCATGTGATTTCGAGTTCTGTACTCTAACCACTAGGCCACGGAGGCCCCAGGTCTAGATCAATGTATCATTCAACAAATCAAGTTTCTATTTTATGACATGTCAATGAATACACGAAAACTAATTACAAAATACGTTTCCATCAATATTTGAGAATCAATTACCAGCAATAGTTCGTAAGAATATTTAATAAGAGGTTAGAAGATACAACTTTCGTGATAAAAGCTGTTAAAGCTTTAATTTGATACCTTCTTGATATCCAAAGTTTTGACTTCAACACATTTCTCCATGGGCGCAGCCATCTTCGTTGTTGTTGTTGTTGTTGTATGTTGTTGTTGTTTACAAGATGCTACAGAGGCTGGTTGGTAAAGAACTGGCTAATTTTCTTTTAATGAAAAGAGAGTTATTTGATCATTTTAATCTTGAAAAAATGTGACATGTCTAGAATACGGACTACAATGCCTATCTAAGAAATGCGCTGGGAATTTCGTTATAAAATGTACAGTAAGGAAACGAAATAAAAAAAAAAAAAAAAAAAAAAACACACAAGGGAGATAACTCAAATTTGAGGTTCACTTTATTTCAGTATGGATTATCTCTCTTTGACCATACATCTTGAACAAGCTATTTCATTCTATTTGTACAGCTTTTACATCGCACTAACATTATTTTAATTATGTTTCGATGTCCAGGAGTTGAAGAAGAAGAAATTCCTTAAACTGTAAGTCAGTAGGGAAACTGCCTCTGTTATAAATCCAAAGGCCGCCACTGAGATTCGAACGCGCGCAGAAAGAGGTCATGTCAAGTTCTTTATTACAACTACTATGTCATAGAGGACCCACTTATTCCACTACAGTGACATGTCTTACAAGAGTATGTAGAACAGTACAACAATGGTCACAGTACGATGGTCCTTAAAGACACATAACGAAGACAAATAAGTATCGAGCTATATGATTGACGATGTGCAATAAGACAATAGGTAGCCTAAGACAACCCGGATTCGATTCCAAATGGTGGCCAATTATTTCACCAAAGTTTGTTTGTGGGCAGGATATAAATCCTCGCCTAGTACTATTAGATTATCCAGAGAACTTGTACAAAATGCATCAGCGCAGGCCATTTATATAAAAAAGAAAAAAGTAAGAAAGAGCTGTTGGTTCGGAATCTGTCTGTCTGTGGAAAACGATATGTTACACGTAACTTCCGGTGTTTGGCTTATCTGCGTCTGCATGAGTGGCTCAACAGTCAAATATTGACGTAATCGTCAAGTTTCTGGTTATTCAGATACAAATGAATTAAGACACTGCCATTCTCTCACCTTCTTCTTGGTTCTCTTGGCAAATATTGTTCGGTTTCTGTTTCTCTGTGTGCCTTGTCTCATAGCAACACATATAAGTCACTTGTACAAATTACTCGCGGAATCAAACGCTTGGTATCCTCTTGCGAGATTCAAATCTCAGAAACCAGCAACTAAGCAATCGATGGCGTTCTGTCTCTTAAACACAATTCGGATTGTTCAGTTCTCTACAAGTTTCTCCAAAGAATTGACGTTAAATTGTTAGTCTTTCCCATATCCCTCTAGCAGTTATTTTCGGATTGACAGTCCTTCTGGCAGTTGCTGCAGATGTAAACCGAATCTTAATTAAAGACGTATGTCTATACTGCTGTTTTCTCTCCCTTGCATTTTGCTTTCTTGATGGGTGTTGTTCGTTTTCTGGTTCCCTCTGTGCCTTGTCTCACAGTAACACGCCTGACATGTATACAAAGTGCAAGCGGGCGCTCGATGTCTTGTCTCCATACAATGTTCGCAATATTCCGATCCCGAATATCAGCAATGATAAAAGCGCTTGTAGGCGCTTTTCTCTTGAACACAGTTCCGGCTGATCGTTCGTCTGCAAGATTCTCCCAAGTCCGAATAAACCAGACGTAGATATTTCATCTGCATGTAATATAATTACAGCTATAAAGATCATCTGAGTTAGGTTATCGCAGGTATAATTGACGTCAACTTGTTAGAAAGCTTCATTTCGCTCTTGTAGTAATCTTTGTAGCACAAGACGATGGCATACATTTGTTTAGGCGTGCTGTCTCATGTAAATAACCATACAACACGTTATTGGGAATGCGATCTGGTTTTATTCTTCTTTCACTGCTGAACCACCGAAAGGCGCCTTTATTTAACCCTTGGGATGCTGGGTAATTCTCTTAAAATAGATTTGTGTGTCGTCTGCTTTCCAAGACTTTGAATATATGCTTAATTTTTTGTTGAGAAAAGATGCCTAGAGTAGTAACAGGCTAGATCTCAGGCCGGTCGCTAATGTATTTGGCGACTTTGGAATCGCGTGTTAAAAAATAATCCATTCGTTTTCAGAATGAGTTCAAATTGCACGGAGCCCTCGGTACCTTGATTATGACGTCACTTTCCACATGCCGTAATGCAACCTGAACACATCGGGTTTATCCAATGAAAAGACAGCTCACGGACATACCCGAGTAGTTTGTCCATAATGGTGGAGTGCCCTCGTGATGCCGCGCAAAATTGTTTGAGAATTGAAACGTAGAAATGCTGAAAATGAAGCATAACAATAGCTCCAAGTCAGCTTCAAGCAAGGTAATATGTTACTATGATTTAATTGATTCCCACAAAATTTAGTTAAACAACAAACTTCAGACGGATTGGCTGTCGATTGTCAAAGGATCGTACTCGTAACCAAGTTTTGTCGTACCTAGATAGAAACAAATTAGTTTAGTTTAGAGTCATTACCCGACACAGGTCCCATATGGGTCCTCTTCGTCAGGGCCGTTCCTACTTTTTTCAGTCTTTGGTTATTGAAAATTATCATATTACTTTACTCACATGTTGTTTGTATTCCACATATTATACTGGGTATACCAAATACCGTTGACATATGAAGAAAATTTCGAGTATTTCAATTACAACCCTAAATATTTAGATGTTTCAAGGTTAATATGAATATTCATTCATATTTTTGTTAATCACTATCATAAATAAGTAAAAAAAAAACTGGTTGTAACCGGACAAATTATATTCTAAGTTTGTCATATTGAGGCTAAAAAAAGGCACACGAACTCCCAATTACCGATGATTGTATATATTCACAATGTTTATCCGTCTGGAAACACTAGTCAGAGGTCAAATCGTAAACAAGAGCTTTCCAGGATGTCATTTGGAACATTTTCTTGCAAACTATTTTATTGATTTTCTACACATGAATCAAAATTATAATCTGATAAAGAAATCTACCTTGAAAATTAGCATTTCCCTGCCTTTATCATACGTTTTTTGTAATATTGTTATTTATCCGTTAAAAAGACATTGTGCAATGGTCCGTGAAAACAACAAACTAAATACAGCGGAAGTTATCTGATCAGTGGGTGCATGCACCAGAAATCTGAAAATTTTGGGAATCGTCGGTGATACATATACGACGGTAATAGGTATACGCACTATAACTTTGTAAGAACGGTTTGATTAACATTAGTTGATGATTTTTTGCTCCTGATATATTTTTTCCTACGCACATGTGCTCTGGAATGGGTAAAACTAATAAGCAAGTTTTTAATTGTTTAACCGCAATGGATGCCATTGTTTTGTGGTATATAAGTTTATTTAACACATCTTGTCATATCAATTAACATTGAATGGCCATTTGTGCTTGAAATCCGAAAATTAAACTAAAAGAATTCCGACATTATTTGGATTGTTCGAAATTTTGACGTTAGATTGCCCCCATCAGAAAATAGAAAGCAATCTTCACGTCGAATTATTTTGACTCATAAATTCATTCCAGATAACTGGTCTCGAAAGCTATTGCTATTTTGACTGACGCCTTCGAGTCCAGGGTCAACTGTGATTTTTACATTAGATTTTTGCGCACAGATTTTCTAAGCACCTATGACTCCACTTAGCTTAGAGCGATTAAATTCACACTCACAACGGTTTTTATGTGCGTTATTGCAACTGCTTATGACGATTATAATCAAAACGAAATCAAAACGCTTGGAACTATCTCATATTTACGGAAGTGGTCGGCATAACGTAAACTTTACCGCATTGTACCAGAACTTGTGCAAATCCTAACCGTCCTTTTAAATAGTTAAAACCTTGATTAAAAAATATTTGTGATTTGATGAATTCTATTTACAGGTTATCATAAAAATAAGGCATAAATAGGAAAAAAAACATTGGGTTGCATGATGATTTTCCAACACTGACCTGGCTGAACATAAAATGCTTGATAGGTATTCTGTGCCTTGACACTTCTTCGGGCCCTCGCTTTGTATATTTACAACTTGTTTAGAGGTGAACCAGTACATATTGTCACATGTCTCACTGTTTAAAATCGATAATGTACATGTGTGAATGGAATAATCCATGTTGTGTAATTCTAGATCATTTATAAACAGTATATATATCTCGTTTTGTATGAATGAAATCCTTCAAAATCTTAGAAAAATGGCCGACATTCTGTGACGTAATCGCACTTAAGAGAGCCCCGGACCTCTCTCAGAGTTAAGAGCGTTATCGCTCATAACTTCTAATGCGCCTGAGAGAGAAAATCTGACTTAAGAGCAAATTTGTACTTAAGATCGTTAATGAAATGGGCCCCATGTGTTCAGCAACTTAAGAATAAAGAAATTTAAAACAGCCTTTTATTAAGAGACATGGATTGTTTAAATCACCAATTTAATGAGTGCTACTCAAAGAACACAATCTGTGAGATAGCCTGAGATAAATCTTTACCAAACCTGATGAAGACAATATCCTGCTGTTCAAGTTCACCCAAAGAATAGTAGTTACAATCCTCACATCACAAGAAATAGGCATTTTAACCCATAGAAGCTGGTGGTCAACATTTTTACAAAAATAAGCTCTAGTTTGAAAAGAACTGTTTTGTTTTTACAGATACCTCATCTTACTTTGTTTTGAGTCAGAAATGATCTGAAGTAGAGGAACTAAGTCAAAGATCAAGCCCACCTTTAGGCATCATGTATAGCTGAGGAGGAGACATTGGAGTAGCTGAGCATTGGATTGGATTGGACTCTAACAACAGCTTCTTCACCTGTTACACAGTGGTAGGTTTAATTTTTGACTTTCATGGAATAACTCTTAATCTTTCCCTTATACTAACATCTCCAAACATCCTTGAAGTAGAATTTGTTTGATAGTATTCATAGAAATGGTGAATTTGCTCACCAAAATCAGCATGCTATCTTTTTGCTTTTTTATTCAGAATGAATGAAAAGTTTGTTGATTTGTTTAACATCTATCTTATATCAATTGTGAAACAAGTTTCTAAAACTTGGATTAATCACCTTCAATTCTGCTTTCTGGATACATAGATAGTTTTGTACTTGCACTGATTTTGGATGAATAAAAAGTTGCAATGTATATTTTCATATTAACTAATATTGCAGCTTTTCTAATTGAGCCATGATTGTCACTTGGATAATTGGTTTCAATTTCATCTGTCTCAAATTAGTCAGAACAGTATAAAATAAAACGCCTACAACTGACTGCATCTGGAGGCTGTATCTTTTTGTGAGGAAAAAATGGAAAAGTTCTCCTTTTTATCACAATGGTTTTATTGATCATTGACTATTCTGCAATATTCTGCGATATCTGTCACTGCGACATTTTTTTATTTTTTACTGCTGAAAACCATCTGAAACAGGGGAAGTGTTATTTACCTAGTAAAGAGATTATTTGAATTGTCAAAACCAATTTTTAACTTGTAAAAGTGTTCCGACACAAACTGCAGTTGATCTCGGACCACAATGACAAAACTCAAATCACAGAAGATTGATTACTTATATCAAGCAAGATTGATTACTAATATCAAGCAAGATTGATTACTAATATCTAGCAAGATTGATTACTAATATCAAGCAAGATTGATTACTAATATCAAGCAAGATTGATCACTAATATATAGCAAGATTGATTACTAATATCTAGCAAGATTGATTACTAATATCAAGCAAGATTGATTACTAATATCTAGCAAGATTGATTACTAATATCTCGCAATTTCTCCTTTTGTTGGAACTATTTAAGAAATATTAGCCATTTTCCAAAGTTTATCAAAGGAAAAGCATTCCACTTTTGCATGTTTACTTGTTTAAACTAACCAGTAGAATAATTGTTTTAATGAATATTGAGTAATTTCTCATTTTGTGATAATGTTAAGTTGTCATCTGCTCATGCTTTTAATTTGGGCCAGTCGCAATGACCCACATGAGGAAATATTATATTAACAGCCCAATCTGCTTTATTTGACCAATTGTGGACTGTTTCATTTAATGAGCTGATGAGATAATCTTTGAAAACAAAGTCATAAAATGAGAATTTTCTCATTCTGAGCAAAATCTCATGTTTACCCTGATTTCATTAGTCATCATTAGTCATGCAGTTTCTCGTTTTGTTTTTGTCACTAGGTTTTAGTGTCTTTTATTCTACAGAACTGGGAAGGCGTTAATTTACTGTTGGTTATGCATGTTAGGGTTCATGAACTGAAGCCACTAGCTCCAGCAAAGAAGATATATAACATACGGTGGCTTTAGTTCATGAACCCTAACATGCACTGATAACATATTACATAGATCTAGAAAATGTTAGAAATCTCTTTGCTTATTGTTTGTTTCCTCTTCAACCCTATGTTGTGAGCAGCCTTTATAATCATCTCTACCAGACGATTCATCAGATATTACAAGTTAAGTTGCTGTCTGAATGAGTTTTATCCAATATTTCAAAACCCTTGCCCATAATCCTTGACTGTTAGTCTTAACCCGTGAAACAGACTTCATGCTTATGCAGACAGGTTAGATCACTGGCCAGCCGCAAAATGAATTGGCAGCTGGCCTATGATCTAACCTGTTTGCTACGCTGAGTATCTTTCCTCATCAAAATTAAGCAGATATTTAAGATTTTGGAAGCAGAGGACACAAAAATCTTTTTAGTATTCTTATGGTTAATAACGATCTACACATATAGTCAACTCAATAAGTATCCACAATCAAGAGTTTGGAGATGCAATAATGAAGATAGTAGTTGAAGACCATGTAGTACATAGACCGAGTATGGTCTTTTGAAGTAACTTTATCTTAAACAAGGATAAGAGTTATAAATGTGTGACTGATGATTCCCAGTTTGATATATTTACTGTTCACCTTTATCATTGCTTTGCTGCAAATGAATTTATGAAATTATTGTGGTTAAGGAAACTGTTTGTGTGAGCAATTTCTTCAAAATTTCATTTACCAAAGATATGTAGACCTCTCGTTTGACTTTTTGCCAAATCTTCAAAGGCGAAAAAGATGAAAAATAATTTCTCAATTGGTGAAGTGTGAAAATCATGAACACTTTTTAGCTGGACTATTCGAAGAATAATGAGAGATATACTACTCACCCAGGTGTCGGCGTCACTGTCAGCGTCACATCTTGGTTAAGTTTTTACGGCAACTTTGTTTCTCATTAACAACTGTATGGAATGGGTTGATACTTCACACATGTGTTAAGAGTCATAATTTGAGGTCCCTGACCAAGTTTCAAACCTCTAGTTTTAATTTAAGCAAATATTGCGGCTCTTGTTACTTAGAAAATCTTGGTTAAGTTTTAATGTGCAAGTTTGTATCTCATGAACTACTTTAGTGAATGGGTTGATACTTCACACATGTGTTCAGAGTCATGATTTGAGGCCTTTTGTTTGTAGAATTATCTTGGTTAAGTTTTGTGTGCATGTTTGTATCTCATGAACCACTGTATGAAATGGGTTCATACTTCACACATGTGTTAAGAGTCAGAATTTAAGGTCCCTGAACAAGTTTCAAATCTCTTGCTTTGAATTTAAGCTAATTAAGCGGTCCTTTGTACTTAAAAATTCTTGGTTAAAACTTTGCATGCATGTTCGTTTCTCAACAGCTATTGTAGGGAATCATTGTTTGCACCCTAATATTTTAGAAACGATAATATTTCACTGACCTATACCCCTCTCCGACATTACCAAAAAGTCGAGCATGCTGACTTACGGACAGCTCTTGTTTACTTAGAAAATATTGTTTAAGCTTTAGTTTACATTTTTCCGTTTCCACAGTAGCTGCAGTGATCATATTGAAACTTTGCATAATTGTGTTTGGGATCATAGTATAAGGTTACTGACCAAATCCCAAAAAAATATGGTTTTGATTTAACCAAATTATGGCATCTTTTATGTTTAGAAAATCATGGTTTAGTATTTATATGCAATTAACATTTGTTTGTATCGTCATAATTCAGACACAAATTATTGTTCACTTACCTATATCTCTCTCAGACTTATTGAACAGTTGAGCACTCTGAAGGACTTCTCTTGTTGAAATTTTCTGTCATTATCTAGACATCAACTTTTATACTTATATAATGTTTTCATACTTCATACACTTATAAACAAATACGATAAAGGAAATACATAAAGTTACATAACTCTGGATTACCCTTTATGACCTGACAACATTGGTTTAGAATGTTTTATGGTGTATGGAATAAACCATACCCGGAAGGAACACCCTTCCTATAAAACCCCAGCTTGTTTTTTATATGCGGAATAAACCCCCTTTAACACCCCAGCTTGTTTTTCATATCCCCTTCCATAAAAGAAATCAGACGTAATCATGTAAAAACCCTCCTTTTTAGCGGACCCCTTTCATATTATACTAATTGAACACTAATTCAAAAGCATTGACTTTAATTAGTGTTTGGGTTTAGAAAGCGAATTATGTGGCAATGGTTAACATACAGTTTGGATAACAGTTTTGAAAGGGGTTTATTCAATCTATATGAAAACTATATGGAGTTTGTCCCACTATGGAAGAGTGTTTCTTCCGTTTTTGCAAAGGAAAAAGGGGGTTTCTTCCACTGTGCCATTTTTTAGTCGACTATTCGAAGAATAAGGAGAGCTATACTACTCACCTGGGCGTTGGCGTCACACCTTGTCCCTGGCCAAGTTTCATATCTCTTATTTTGAATTCAAGCAAATTATGCAGCTTTTTGTACTAAGAAAATCTTGGTTAAGTTTTTACATGCAAGTTTGTATCTCATGAACTACTGTATGGAAGAGGTTGATACTTCACATATGTGTTCAGGGTCATACTTTAAAGTCCCTGACCAAGTTTCATATCTTTAATTTTGAATTTAAGCAAACTATGTGGCTTTTTGTAATAAGAAAATCTTGGTTAAGTTTTTGCGTGCAAGTTTGTATCTCATCTTTGCTGAATTGGGAACCCTAAAAGCTGGTATGACTGAGTTTTTGGGAAAACTGCATGATTTTAAAGATATTTCCATTTGGGAAGGTGCCTTTTATGGGAGTCTGTTATATAATGTAAAAAAGCCCTGGTGGTATGGGTTGATACTTCATACATGTGTTCATGGTAGTAATCTAAGGTCTCAGACCAAGTTTTAAATTTCTTGAATTAAATATAAGCAAATTATGCGGCCATTTGTACTCATATCTCTTATTTTTGAATTTAAGCAAATTATGCGGCAATTTGTACTTAAAAAATCTACTATAGTGAATGGGGTGATTCTTTACACATGTGTTCAGGGTCATAATCTAAGGTCCCTGACCAAGTTTCAAAACATTTGTACCCAATTTAAGCAAATTATGCAGCCTTTTGTACTAAGCATTGTATTGGTTAGTTTTTGAGTGCAAGTTTGTATCTCATCATTTTCTGTATGGAATGTGTTTATACTTCATACATGTGTTTAGGGTCAAAGTCTAAGGTACCTGACCAAGTTTCATATCTCTAATTTTGAATTTAAGCAAATTTTGCG
This sequence comes from Cerastoderma edule, assembly GCA_947846245.1. Taxonomy (NCBI): domain Eukaryota; kingdom Metazoa; phylum Mollusca; class Bivalvia; order Cardiida; family Cardiidae; genus Cerastoderma; species Cerastoderma edule. Next base: position 36,275,556 of record OX401415.1, read on the forward strand.
GCTTTTTGTACTTGCATAAGTTTTTAAGTGCTAGTTTATATCTCATGAATTTATGTATGAAATGGTTTGCTACTTTACACATGTATTAAGGGTCATAGTCTTAGGTCCCTGACCAATTTTCATATTTAGTTTTGAATTAAAGCAAATTTTGCATCTTTTTATACTTCTTTGTTAAGTTTTTATATGCAAGTTTGTATGTCATGAACTACTGTATGGAATGGTTGATACTTCACACATGTGTTCAGGGTTATAATCTTAGGTCCCTGGCCAAGTTTCATATCTTTTGTTTTGAATTCAAGCAAACCATGCAGTACGTCTTTTGTTCTCAGAAAATCTTTTATACAATTCAGTACATAGACCGTTAATTTTACTTGTTTACAAAAATGAATATTAAACATTTTGTTTGAAAGTAAAATGGCTGATTCTAATGTGGTTGATTAAGCCTTGTTTAAATTCTTGATGAAAAGGATATCTCTGTGAAAATGCTGACATCCATCAACAAATAAAGAACTTAAGAACAATGTCATGTATGAAATCATCCAGTCCACAGTTTTTTAGTTTGACTTACTGCAACTTTGCATAATGAACATTTAGAAATCTACCAAAACTGATCAGCATTTCAAAATGATCAAATTAAAGCTTTAAAGTGTGAATAAGTAAATACAATTTTCGCAAAACTACACAACTTAAGATATAAAGAATGTAAAGTAAATGGATATCACACATTTGATTGTCTCTCCTCCCATTGGTCTAATAGCATGCATGCCTTTGTCGCTGTCCCAATTTGACTTCCTTTATTTTAGTGCTATAAATACTTTGATTAATCAAGATTCAACAGTATGATAGACTTTAAAAGAACAAATCAAGTGCATTTTTCTAAATGTGTTAGAATTTTATGTAAGGCCACATATATACTTAGACTTAGAAGTCAGAAATAGGAGCAATATCAGGGGCCTCCATGACCTAGACGTTAGAACTAGGAGCAATATCAGGGGCCTCCGTGACCTAGAAGTCAGAACTAGGAGCAATATCAGGGGCCTCCATGACCTAGAAGTTAGAACTAGGAGCAATATCAGGGGCCTCTGTGACCTAGAAGTCAGAACTAGGAGCAATATCAGGGGCCTCCGTGACCTAGAAGTTAGAGAGAGTACAGCGTTTGAAATCACACGGCCCTTCTCTGAGTGGGTTAAAAGCGTAGTATCTGCATGTTGAAAGTGACAGCATTGTAATAAAAGGAGAAACTGATTGTTATAAGCAGTTTCTACTTTTGTCTACAAAAATTGCATACCTGATGAGTTTTAAGAAAAGCAATTTCTATTAAATGAGTAGTTACACTTAATTAGTAAAACAGAATTCTTTCCTTGCTGAATGCTTTAATGGTGCTTATCACAGATATGAGGAAATTTGAAAATCAATTTCTTTAAAACTGCACAACAGCTGTACTGTTAGAAGTGTGAATACAATCAATTACACCCAAAAGTATGACATTGCTTTTGCGATTAACTGCATATATTACCTGCACATAAATTGACACTTCCTGAATTTATTATGTAATTGATATAGCATTTAGACTGTATACCACCATACAACAATACAGAGACTGTATTGTTTCAAAGACATTTTGAATTTCAAGTTTTCTCTTCTGTGAACAAGCACCTAAAAACCTCATGTTTATTTAAGGGCAGTCAAAGGATTATTTGAGACAATAAACTTAATTTTCGTTTTTTTTTCTCTTTCCAGGATTACGAGGCCTGATTGAGAGATACTATCCGTTACCACTTGATGAAGAAGTTCATCCATTCACGTAGATGTCCAGATGATGAACCAGTCGAGGGCCAACAACATACTTAAACAGTGTTTTGATGTGTAGTGAAATATATAGACTTGCTAAAGACAATAATGGGATGTTTTGAGACTTTTTCCATCAAATGGTGGAATAATATTACTTGTGCATAGTTTCGGCGATGATGATGACCTAAATGAGTGCCCCTGTCACAAACAATAACAAGAATTGTGATTTTAAGTGTGGTCACAAACATGGATTTTTCTTGAATGCTAAACCGCGAAATCGTTAAAGTGCTCATGAAAATATGAATTATCTCCCTTACCAGTGATGGTATTACCATATATCAGATGGCAAACAAGCAAATATTTTTTGTAAAGACATGTATAGGATATTTCCTTAAATTATAATGCAACATGCAATGGAAACGATGCTACTGAATGATATAGCCTTATGTAAAACATAGCTGGAAATGGAGCAAATGTTGCTTATTGCAAGAACTTTGCCTCTACCTACTATGCTTTACAATGAATTTCTCTTGATAGAAGGTAAAACATGAATTAATTACTTAAAAAGGGTATCTAAAGTCATCTGTAAAAGAATTGAATGCTTTGCTTGAAATGATACAATTTAATGGTATTTTCTGGAGAACATAATGCTCTTTGGAAAGATATTGTGATCAGTCCTTAGCGAGATTATGTTGTAGGTATACGTAAAACTAATTTTGATCCCTGAGATTGGTCCAATGTAGAAAGCAAATTCTATAATGTTTATAGTTTATAAACTGGGAAGTGTGAATTCTGTTGTCTGGTGTTAGTACTAGTAAATCAACTAGGAAATATCAATGGAATAATTGTCAAGGTGTCTTCTTCAGTTGCTTTAAATCTGTCCAATATGAATGAGTTTATTCTTATTTAAACCCAACGATTGTTTAGTGTAATATGATTTGTAAGATCTACGCTCAAGAAGAGGTCTTACACACAGTATTCCACTTAACAATATTTGATCCTTTGTATTCTTAACAGTTTAAAAAGTATTTCTGAAGAAATCTAATTAAGCTCTTCATTCGATATAGTATCTTATACTTTGATAGATATATGTCCGTGAATACCAAGCAAAAAGTGAGCGACACATGGGTACATTGAGGCAGACCCTTTTGATCTAATTATTTAATTTTTCATGAGAGCTCTCCCATACACAACACATTAAAAATAAGCATAGGTCCATTGCACATTGCCTTTTATAGGGGCATATGAAGGTTTGAAAACCCTCTGTCATAGCACATTAGGTTGAAAATTTGGTAATTGTACATTTATACATTAGTCATTGCACAATAAGTTTAAGGAAAATTGGCCAGTGCATGATTTGAGAAAATCCTTTCATTTAAGATGAGAAAAATTTGGATATGGCTTAAAGTTTGAAAAAATTGGATGCTGCTCATTTACTTTTAAAAAAGGGAGTGGTGGTTGCGCATCCTGTTAGTGAGAATTCGGATAATGCACATTGTGTTTGAGAATGTTCAGGTAATGAACATTATATGGGAATATTTGATTATTGTATATCAAGTATTTTGTTAAATCCTTAAAAGTTTGAGAATATTGCTTAATGTATAATTATTCTTTGAGAATATTTGATTAATGCAAGTTAAATTTGACAATATTTTGTTCATACATAACTACATGTATTCAGTTTGAAAGTATTTGGTCACTCACAAATGCTATGAGGCTTTTTCAAGTCTTGCATTTAAACCATTGATTCAAGTTTTTAACCCGAGATTATTTTGAAGACATTTTGTCTTTGGAAAGGGTCTGCCTCTTGATGTTTTTTTTTATGTTTCTATTGTTATTGTTGTATTTTACCATTGTATTGTATCATTTATTTGTGGTCCCCTGAAAGCATGAAGTGATATCTACCAAGATTTGGATTTTCATTCAGTGTTAGTATTGCTCCATGGTAGATGGAAGACTGTTTGGGCTGTTTGTTGCAAACGGACCAAAATTTGTTCCTTCTCAATTCTTACAGACTCTGAATCCTCTCTGTAAAAACTTGTCTCTATGGAAGAATGGCTGGAAGGTAATGTGCTTACTGGAAACCAGATGTATGATTGATTATTGAAATGGGTACCAACAACACAGGATCCATTGTGTAGCTTGTGTAAGAAATGACTTGACAGTTCAGATATTTGGTTCATAAAAAGGTCTCTCTTTTTTCAATCCCGATTATTATGCATATTTTTTCGTAGTAAATATCCTTCAAGTGTGTATGTTTCATAAAATTGAGTCAAAATGTTTTAGATACCATTGAACAAAATATTTTATTCTGTAGCTGTGTACCATCTTAAATGCATTGAAATAACAATGGAGAAATGATTTCATATTGATAATACAATGAAAGTAAAGCAAGACTTAAGTGCATTTTTAGCAAAAATAAGAGTTTGATTTTTCTATGTTTCTAAATATATATTGTTGGTAATTCTTGGATCTACATGATAAAAAACCATAATATTACATAGGAGTATATGATAAATATAAGATATCTTTAGATAACCTTTACTTAAACTATTGATGAATACTAAAGTAAAAAAAGTAATAAACCCCTTGATTATTCTTCTGTGATATTTGCAGTACTGGAAGTTCAACCAGAAACTTTTAAATTGTATAATATTTGTAACTACCAAACTTAAAAAAGTCTGTCAACTACCCGACATCTGTTTAAATTTAGAATGACGATGATTTTAAAAAAAGCAAAATGAGGAATGAAATACACATTTGTAGTTGATGACATGGGCTTCTATATCTTGGTGATCAATTGCCAATTTGTTCTCTTCTATTCAAAAACTGAACTTGAATAATTTAAGAGCTACAGGACTTTTAAGAGAGTAACAAAATAACCTTGATTCCATTAAAATCTTACAATATCGCTGTTAAATGTCTCCAATGGTTTAACCCATTCTTATCTGTCAAACATTTTACTGCGGAGTGTCTTAAGGCAAGGCTCCATGTGCTTATCAAGTAATGGTAGATTATCCAGGAGACAATGAAATAATCACTGCTTGATTAATCCAGTATTATGAACAGGCAAATATTCAGCTTACAATGAAGGGAAGTGATAGGTATTTACTGCAACACAGACATATACTTAGTCTAAACCCATAACCAGTAGTTATAGTATTGAAACCAATCCTGTGCTCATAATTAAGAATTAATTAAGGATGTCTAAATATATTGTAGTTAAACCATTGGATCTAACCTATGAATTACACCTAGGAACTTTCTGCAAACATTAAGTCAGATTATACAGGATGCATAAACAAGCGAATTTTTTCCCATGAATTAGCACATCTAGTGATAACAATGTTTTATTATCCAGTTTCATTTACTGGCAAATATTCAGCTTTTGATAAAAGGAAATAGTTGGCGTTTACTGCAACACTGAAATATGCTAAAGCAAGTCTATATCCCTGACCCTCAGTTTTATTGATTAAACCTAACTGTTCATGATTAAGAATTATTTATGTTTGAAGTAAGAAGTATATCCATTTGATTAAACGTGCCAATTTAAAGATAAAACTTTTTTTCTGATCTGCAAAATTGTCTGAAGAAAGTTGGTTAGAAAAGAGCATTGCAAAACTGATCCTTAATTAAAAAAATGATAAAATTACTGTCTTCACAAGAAATTGCTCATGGTGAGCATTTTCCCTTCTGTGACAGTGGTTCCATTTGCCACCATGTTTAGAGATCAAAAGTACATTTTGTTTAATGAAAATCATCTTGCTTGGGCTGATAAGAGATACTTATTCATTTATTTCTGATTTGGGATTAACACCATTTTCATCCTTTTTCTGTAATTTAATGGTGACAGTTTCATTGTCAATTTTTTTTCTACTCAGGGAAATGTAATTTGTCTTTCAGGGTTTATATTCAAAATTAATCATTAATAGGGGAGACACAAATAGGTTTGCATATTCTTTTTTTGCCACAATATTTTCTATGTTGTCTATTTTAGAGTAAGGGGATCAAAGGTTTAGCCTAGGAAATAAATAGGGTTATGAATATGATCAAAGCAATCAATAAATTAAGTACCAACCTTTTTTTTTAAATGTATGTTAACACCATTTTCAACAATTTTTTGGTTTCAATGTGGCAACGGATAGATAAAAAAAAAAATGCTTCCTCAGATATGTAAACGACAATTTAAGAAGTCTAATATGGTCTTAAATACAACTCATTATTCATAGGAAAGTTATGTAAGACCAACATAGCTTGGTAATAAGGCTTTTGTAGTAACGTTTTTGAAACTTGTCATTATTGGGTAAATGGAACATTAGCTTAGCATAAAACATAAAATAACTTTAGATGTTCCTTAAGACCCCATCAGTTTAAAATGGGATTGCTTTGTTAGTATCAAGGAAAAATATTCAAATAATAACTTAAAAAGCAATTTCTTTATATAATTTTATTTGAAACTGATTGTAAGTGATGATACATAGCTGATGATGAGCAGTTGTGCTTTTGTCATGATGTTTCCAAATGTCATGTTAGAGGATTTAAAGTAAATTTTCATTCACCAAGATAGGCTTGCACATGCAGATCTGGGATGTCAATTTCAATCTCATAGGGTTTCTTTATTTCCATTTGGGTAAAGGCTATTTCAACATCTTCAATATTATTGTGCTACCTCAGAGGAGTCTTTAACTTAAATGGAATGATCTCGGATATTGTTAACTGTCTAATAGGTTTAAATTAAAAGTCATTGCTAAGTAAGGGAGTTAACATTGACTAATGAAGTTCTCTATCGCCGCAATATTTTTTAATGTTCTCTGTGTTAGAGTTGTAGAATAAAGTCTTTAGTATAGAAAATGAAACCGGGTGACTAAAATTGATAAGGTAATTAATAAATCAAATAACAAATCAATAACTTTAAATGGTTTTATTCGAAACAGATAGGAAGTACTGATACAAAGCTGATGATGAGCAGATGTGCTTTTTTCTAAAAAGAATTCCAAATGTCATCATATTAGAGGATTTAAAGTAAGTTTGTGTATATGAAGATTGGCTTGCACATGCTTTTCTGGAATGACAATTTCAATCTCATGCGATTTCTCCTATTCATCTTCTTTTTTTTTTGCTTTGGGTTAACACCATTTCAACATTTTTTTTTTCAATTCTATTAAGCTTCCTCAAATGTAACTGTAAACTACATTGAATTACCTAACAATGTTATCTATAGGTTTTATTTCACAGCCATTGCTAAATAGGAGAGTTAACATTGACAAATGAAGTTTAGGAATTCTTCTTTTGCCACAATATTGTTTAATGTCTGTATTGGGGTGATGGAGTCTAGTCAAGAAAATGAAATAGGCTTACTAAAGTTAATTAGGTAATTAATGAATCAATTAACAAAACAATGACTCAAAATAATTTAATTTGAAACGGGTTGGAAGTATTGATACACAGCGGATGATGAGCAGTTGTGCTTTTAACATAATGTTTCCAAATGTCATCATGTTAGTTAAAGGATTTAGAGTAAATTTGTGTTAATGAAGATCATGCTGATCTGTGATGACAATTTTAATCTCTTGGGATTTCTTTATTTCCATTTGGGTTAATGTTATTTCAACATCTTCAATTGTATTGTGCAACCTCAGATCTATCTTTTGGGATGATCTAGGATATTGATATCTATCTAATAGGTTTTAATTCATAGTCATTGCTAAATTAAAGAGTCAACAAATTTCTCTATCGCCACAATTATTTTTAATGTTCTCTGTCTTAGGGTAATGAAATCAAACATTTAGTACAGAAAATAAAATAGGGTTTCTAAAATTAATAAGGTAACTAATAAATTAAGTAGCAAAACAATAACGTGAAAAACTGAGAGGAAATACTGAAACAAAGCTGATGATGAGCAGTTTTGCTTTTATCTTTAATGTTTCCTTAAGGCATCATGTTAGTTAAGGATTTCAATAAAACTTGTGCAAATGAAAATTTGACTTGCACATGCTGATCTGGGATGACAATTCCAATCCCATGGGATTTATTTTCTTCACTGTGGGTTAACTCCATTTTAACCTTTTTCAGTTATATTGTGTTGACAGTTCAATTGTTAAAGGGTTATCAGTTCTGGGGCAATGTAATTTTTATAGGTTTTTAATTCAAAGCAGCCAATGACAAACTGTGGAGTTATAAGAGACAAATGAAGTTTGCAAATTGCTTTTTTGCCACAATGTTTAAAATGTTGTCTCTGTTAGGAGTATGGGATAAGAAGTTTGTCTTAGAAAATAAAATATTGTCTTAGAAAATAAAATAGGATTACTAAAATGATTTACACCATCAATAAATCAAAGTATCAACCATATTCAAATTGTGGCTTAACATTACTTTCAACATTTTTCAGTTTTACCATGACCATAGTTTAAGACCCATGAAAGGCCCATGCTATTTGTACAAGCATTTGGCAATGTTGTTTTAATACATGTTCAAGCAAGTTTATACAATTTAATGACAAAGTCAATCCTTTATGACGTGATTGATTTTAAAAAGTTACCATAGACTAGGCAGATAACTTACTGAACTCATAGCATTTTTTTGTTTACAAATGTGTTGTGTGTAGATCTAACTACATCTGATCTGGATTATAGATGACTTTCACATTTAAGTTGTGTTGATGGGGTTTTATTAGTGATAACTATTAGAATCTGACCAAAAATTTACCAAATGATATAGTTTGATATAGCATTTATCTCCTTTCATGGGCATTTATTAAATAATAAACGTTTGTATACATCTTCAAATCAAGTATCAACCTTTTTCAAATGTAGGTTTATCACAGTTTTCAACATTTTTTTAATTTAATTATGGCAAAAGTTAATAAATAATAAACGTTTATCTACATCATCATCAAATCAAGTATCAACCTTATTCAAATTGTGGGTTAACACTATTTTCAACATTTTTCAGTTTTATTAAAGCAAAAGTTAATAAATAATAAATGTTTATCTACATCATCATCAAATCAAATAACAACCTTATTCAAATTGTGGGTTAACACTATTTTCAACATTTTTCATTTTTACAATGGCAAAAGTTAATAAATAATAGATATTTATCTACATCATCAAATCAAGTATCGACCTTATTCAAATTGTGGGTTAACACTATTTTCAACATTTTTCAGTTTTATTATGGCAAAAGTTAATAATAGATATTTATCTACATCATCATCAAATCAAGTATCGACCTTATTCAAATAGTGGATTAACATTATTTTCAACATTTTTTCATTTTTACAATGGTAATAGTTTATAAAAAAATTGATGTTTATCTACATCATCATCAAATCAAGTATCAACCTTATTCAAATTGTGGGTTAATATTATTTTCAATATTTTTCAGTTTAAGTATAGCAATAGTTAATTAATAATAAACGTTTGCCTACGTCATCAAATCAAGTACCAACCTTATTCCAATTGTGGATTAACACTATTTTCAACATTTTTTTCATTTTTATAATGGAAATAGTTAATAAATAATTGATGTTTATCTACATCATCATCAAATGTATTCAAATTGTGGGTTAACACTATTTCTACAATTTTCGGTTTTATTTTGTCATAAGTTAATAAATAATAAATGTTAATCGTCCTCATCATCAAATTAAATTTCTATATTTTTTTTCAAATTGTGGGTTAAGGCCATTTCAACATTTTTCAGTTTTACTATGGCAATAGTTAATAACTAATAAAGGTTTATCCTTATCATCATAATGTGCCCTAAATTACTTACCGGTATGCTGTCAGTGCAACTTAAAATCCCATTCATTTATTAATAATGAAAAAATTGAACTTCAGAATTATTTATTACATAGTGATTGGTCTTATACAAAACTCATGATAAATAGGAAAGTTCAAATAGACTTACAAAGCTTGCCATTTCTCTTTTTCTATTAGGCTTTTGAATGTTGTTGACATAACAAAAGTGATACACAGCTACAGAATACAATTACAAGATAGTTGTTTGTTTTCAAATGAGAAACTTCAATTGATACTTAGAACTTGTATTCATATAATCGACTTTAGTTTTAGACTTGAGACTTTATATTCATTTGATTTATTTCAAAGTTTTAAAAGACTTACTTTGTGGACCAAATATTTGAACTGTCTAATCATTTCTTAATCACAAGCGACACAGTGGATCCTGTGTTGTTGGTTCCCATTTCAATGATTGTTTTCAATTATTTTTCAGTAAGCACATTGCCCTTCAGCCATTCTTCTATAGAGACAACAATTTGACAGTTGATGATTCAGAGTTAGTCAAAGTTCTTGTTTTCTTGCAACAAACAGTCTTAACTGCTTTTAAAAGTTTACTTTTAATCCGACTTAGAAACTTTGTCATCTTAGCTTCTCTAATTAAAACTTATTAAAAATAGGAACGACTTTGTTATGGTTTAAAAACTTAGTAAAGATAGGAAAATCATTGTAAAAAAAGAAAAACTTAGTTAATTTTTATGAATTTTAATAAAAATTAGCTAAAAACATAGAAATTTTTGCTTTTTTTATAAAAAAAATCCCTTAAAAATAACCAAAAAAAGTGCTCTAAGTTTTTTATCTTATATCATTGTTTCTGTTCCACGTTGACCCTGTGTCCCATTACCATGCAAACTCCCCCAAAGTGTAAACATTGCACAACCAACTCAGAAGTTAGAGCCCTGCGAAGTGTTCCTAAACAGATGTTAAAGTCTCCAAAACCTGCATTATACGAGTAATCATTTTAAAAAAAGAACAACTTGGCACTTGAAAACAGTAAAGACTCAGATCATAAGACACCTTGCCTGTCTGATCTGAGTCTAAACTATTTTGATTCATTAAGAGTCTTTTATTGATGAACAAAGTGTATGAATTCTGACTATGATTTGTACAATCTAATCAGCAGCCACACTCTTTGCTTATCACAAACTGAGCCTTTAAAGTTGTAAGAAGTAAAGAAACAAATCAGATAGCATAAATATACATTCTAATCTGAATCTCTCCTTCGCCGAATGCCAAATTGTTCCTTTTTTGCTTAGACCATCCCATATGATGCGACACTGCCACCTCAACTGTTTTACACACTTATCCTGCAAATAGACATTCTGTCAACCTTAATTTATTTCTCTGTATTAAATCATGCTTACTTGGGTTGGTTTGCAAATGATGTTTTTAAGTTTAGAGGACCTAGACAAACATATATTGCTTGGTAGAACCAGATTATATGTACTAGTCAGTATATGGGTTAAAAGGAATCATTCTTTAAGGTAACCTGTCCATGTTTCCCGATAATTCATCACCAGTACTTCACAGACTTGGTATAATCAACTTCTAAATTTAACTTGTTAGTAGATTTGTTTCAATTTTACAAATCTTTGAACCAAGTTCTATATCTAAAACATCCTTTACGTGAACCTGTCCATGTTTCCCGATAATTCATCACCAGTACTACACAGACTTGGTACAAAAAACTCTTGATAACTAGTATATAGATTTGTTGGTAAGTTAGTCTTTTTTCATCTTTACTCTATATTATTAAAATCATTCTTTATGTGCACCTGTCCATGTTTCCTGATAATTCATCACCAGTACAACACAGACTTGGTACAATCAACTTCCAATAACTAGTCAAAAGATTTTTCATGGTCTTTCATTCAAGTTCTATACCTAAATCTTTCTTTAAGCTTACATGTCCATGTTTCCTGGTACTTGACCAGTACCATACAGACTTAAAGAAATCGAAAAAAGGATATATTGAATCTGGAATTTCTCCTTGAGTCATGTAGTTTTCAATTTAGAAGTTTTTTTCTATTAAGTCCAATTTCATTTATCAGACTGTATAGAAGTTCTCTCCAGAAAACCAGACCAAAAGAGAGTTTATTTAAACCCAGAATTGAAATAATGGATAGAGTTGGTGTTCTCAAAATAAAATATACATGCAGTCTTACACTTGCGGACCATACAACTGGGTTTGACAGAATGAATATTTACATAGATTTGGGTAAAACAGACAAAAGTTGCATTTACCATGATTTATCAAACCCTTTCTCTGTAAACCATCTTATTTATGATACCTTTTATAGAAGGAAATATTATACCAGTTTTTTGTTGAACTCTTTACCAAAAGACAAGAAATTTGCAGATAACTGAACTAGCTAAAATTAGTTTTCTAAACCAGTAAACCAGAAGGCATTTCAGATTGCATTGAGACATTGGGAGAAGCTACTCATATGAGCAACTTTTCCATTTCTTTAGCATTGCATGTCTATTTGCAGCAGATGTGTAAACTCAGATATCATTTGGTAAAAAGTCAAGTTGAAATGCCACAGACAATCTGTTCTTGTTGTTCATATGGGCACAAAGAAACATCAGCCATTTTATCTGATAAAACAAGAAAGATAGGTTCACAGAGAAAGAATAATGACTATCACTGTTGTGTCTGGTTCTGGAGACTAAATCTGCAAAGGAACCAATCTGATAGGGCTGAAACAAGAGTAGGTTATGCAATGTTAACATTTCAGAGACACTCAACAAAGTTCCATACCAGCCATCAGCACTTGGGGTACTGGAAATGCAATGCATAAATTGTGTAATGACAAAAAATGCATTGTGTGTTGCATGATATATAAAAGTATATTTGTAGTATTTGTGTTATGTCGAAAGATGTGTTGTGTGTTGTATGATTTAACCTTTAATGAAATTTGACCTTGAATCCAACAATATTGCTTTGCTTGTCTAAAGGTTTATACAAAAGGATTGATTTATTTACATAGATGGGTTTTTACATCACATCAACATGAATCAGTTAGGCCCAACTCTTAATGATGGGAGAAGGACCACATACTACACTACCCGAAAGGTCGGGTCAAACCAGATAGAACCATCTGCATTCCGCAAGTCAGTTGGGAGACTGCCGTCATCAGGATTTGAACACATGTGAAGTGGGGCCTTGTGATTCCAAGTTCTGTACTTTAACCACTAGGCCATGAAAACTCCGTACAAAAAGCTATCCTATCAATTTAAAGCTTTGATCAAACTGCAAGCTGATATATTCTTGCATTGTGTCATGACAAGAATTTTGAGAAGAGACAATCCTAAACTCCTGTTGTCTCTGAATTTTAGTATTTTTGCTGCGACTGGCATTTCATGCCAAATGTTGATTTTTCTAATAATAGTGCTGTCTTAATGGGCCTTGACCAGGGGCATTTAATAGTTTTTAACACCTCATGAGTTGATTTAACATACAATACCAAATCATAAGTGAAATCCTAAGAATAAGACCAGTTCATCCCCTTCAAATAATTGGTGTTAAGAACCTTTGCACTCAATGAAAATACAATATTCTTAATCTACACTGAAGAAAAAATGCACCTCCTTATTTGTAATCCTTCCAGAGGTTTATTTAAACCCTATGTATGGAGTAGTGTGATTGATTGGGGATTTATACCATTTCCAATGACTTCATAAATATCCCAAGTGACAATTCACTGATTCATGCAAACTGGGTTATCTACCAGTAATGAACTAGGAACCAGTAACTTGCCTAAGGCCATATAAAAGATTTCCATTGAATTTGAACAAAACCAAGATTACATGATTTCAAACTTGTATTGTTTATCACTGTGCAACTGTAGGACCAGAAGTGCATGATTTAAGTGTATAAAGTGTGTGTTGATGTATGTTTGTGAAATTTAATGAGATGAATGTCCAGTAACCACAAGCGGTTGATGATTGATACAGATTTTGCTGAGTGGTGGTTAGCACGCATTTAATGGAAGACAGGGCCGAAGGTTCAAGACAAAACAACAACCAAAGCAGGAACTCCATCAATGCGTACCTTTCAACATTTAAAGAGATCAGACACCTTTCTTGAGAAATTATTTATAATTATCAATTTAATTTTTTTTTAAGGAATGTTAACCCTATTCTTATAAGAATGACAATGCAGCAGATGTTTGAAAACATTACAACAAAAGAAGACTGGTATGGATAAACAAATTCTCTTTTTGTAACAATGATTTTGACTAAACTTGATTACTTATGTATTTTTCCATTGCAAAGATTTGGTCATTGTAGTATTAATTAGTTTCTTATATCAATATAGACATGCTCTTCCTGAAGATATTTGAAAATATTGTGACAGAAAGGGGAATTAGCTCAGGATGAGTAAATCATCTTTCAGACACAATAATTTCAAATTAACATTATTTCTTTGGGATTTTTATTGGATATTTTCATTCGCTTTGATAGACTGCTCTTATGTCATTCCGATCCTAAAAACTTTGAACAGGAAAAGGTATAAGAAAGGCAGATAACATGATGTACCTCACAAACTAAAATGCTTTATCCTCCATTATTATAATAGAAAAGATAACACCTTTAAGTTTGGGATGCATCAAAGTTTGCTTTTAACATTTGTGATATAAAAGTTGCTGAATTATGAAAGATGTTTTATTGCATTTTTTCAATTATTTTTATACATGAGTTTTACAATGTGTCAATAGTATTTCAGTTATGTTGTGATGACTGCCTCATAATGATGGAGGAAGACCCTTTACTTGACTAGGCCAGGTAGAACCATCAGAATTACGTATGTCAACCAACAGACTACCTCTCATGAAAATCTGGCAGATCCGTTACTAATGGGATCGTGGTACCTGGGTAATAAACCAGTACTTAAACTAGTAACATAACTGAAATGCTTTTGACACAAATGTAAACTTCATGTAATCAAAATTCAAGTTAAAGCTAGGAAAGCAAAGACAATCCTGTTCACTATATGAATTTTCCTTCATTGAATATAAAACCTTTAGTCAAATATGACATATTCTACTGGTGTCTGATCTTCTTTAGTGTTTAATGATTTAATTGAATTTTTGTATGTTTAAGTTTGCTTTCTCACAGATTTATCCTATCCACCTATTAAATCAAAACTTTACAGGATATCAATGTCCTTTAAACATGAAAACAGTATATATTCACTCAATTAGGACTGTATTTTTTTTATTTAGCTCTAAGTGAAATCTTGAAATCCTCAGTAATTGGGAAATACTGTGAAAGAACTTGACTGGATCTCCCAGATAAGCCACACTGATTTTGTTGACCATGAGACCTATAATCAGAAACAAAATGGCTGACATATCTTCATTGAACAAAGAAGAAGGGGGTATTAAATGACTCAAGGATTATTCAGAATGAAGATTTAATGTTTTGTCTGCCTCAACAGGTTATTAAAGGTTTTCAATGAAAACACCTAATCTAATCTTGCTATGTCCTTATTTCATGCTATCTGTCTTCATAGGTCAAACCATGATATATGCTGATGTAAAAAGTACACACATGTCGATGGCTTAAGACTTCTAATCATATGACATTGTTTGTGAACGCATAACTAAAACAGCTCTCTTTGAACCAAACTAGTGATCAATAATGAGTCTTCATTGCTTAGAATACACCAGTACAGAAATTGTTAAGCAGAGAGGTATTTTTATTCCATTTTTTTCATATTCTAATCTGTGAAAAAGCAACTTTGAATCAAGCTGTAAGTAGCTATTGATAAAGCATTAGGTTGAAGGTACTACTTGAAGAGTTCATGCAATGTTTGTCATTAGCTGAAAACAAAATATCATACAACAAAACAGGCATAAATACAAATTACAACAATCAAAAAATAAACCCATTACTACATCATCCTGAATAATGATTTAAGTTCTCATATAAATATGTTTATGTTTGCAGAAAACCATGTAAGCAAAAGCAGAAACTGTGCACAGTGTGCAATGCCTGTCTCTGTACAAGGTTTCCAACAATACAAAAACCCATTTCTTTGTAAAAAGTAAAGAATTTCGTTTGTATTTGACAAAACTTGAAAATGAAAGCAGACAACCGAAATATAGGTTACAGAAATTGACATCTGGAAATTTTCTTTAAGAACTTAGTGTATGCTGCAGATAGTATAAAATTACTTTTAAAGGATCAAGGGGTCAATGTAACACATTAGTAAAACTTGATATAATCAATCCTCTTAAACAATGAACAAGGATAATTACTATGTATTGAGATGCCTAAAGCTTGCAGACATAGTCCAGTCAATCTGAAATTAAACCTTTAACTAATTGCAACAAAAATATGTCATGAAACATCTACTAAATGATTTATCTATAGTCTAAACAAGTCTTTGCATAGGAAAAGATTTAATATGTTGGTTATCTGTGGCACTAAGAGAGAATTTGTTGAATCATAAAGGTGCAGGAATAAACTTTTTATTGAGGGTAAATGCAAGAATAGAGCAAGTGCTTCATATTTGTGATGGACTAACTTTTAATTCTCATTTATTTTGGGTGTTTGTTTTCATAGAGGTTGTTTATGCTGCTTTAATCTACTAACAGTACTTATTAACACTAAAACATGTATTTTTAGATTGATAGTATCATTAAGGAAAACTACTCACTTCAATCACAGGGCGTTTCTTTTGCAATCTAGCATCAGTTCTTCAGTTAATGGATTTTAATGGCCGTTCACATGTTTAGTTTTAAATGTATGTATCTAAAGTAATATTGAACAACATCAGTGAATCATAACCAGTTGCGGGATTTCTGTTTTGTTATAAAATGGAAGCTACTTCTGAAGAGATCTTCATTTCAAGCATAGGCCATTTCTTTATGCATTCTAACATGAACTCTGCAAAGTGTATGTCTTTTAACATTATGATTAAAATATTAAAGATTTATTTAAATTAAAATTAAACTGCATTTATAAATCATCAACACCTGCAGGATGTCTGTTATTTATAAATGTTTGGTTTAAGATATTTGTATTTATTCCAATTTACCTTTAAAGGGACTATCACACTGATTTGTGTTTTAATTTTTCAAAATAAATGTTCCTCTACCAATAAAATGACAACATAGATTTCTAAAGTAACATAAGACTTATTGACAGTTTTCAAACACTGTCAATAACGGTACAGAAAAGATAAAAAGCATTTGTAGTGCAGATATTACAAACCAATTAAATGAGTAAAAAGAAAATACAAGTTAGACTTAGAATAATATGTGCCTTTTTAAGATACCATCTTCACATGGGTCTTTGCAAAAATCTACTCTTGTCCCAATATGTTAACAGTCTGCGAGAAGGAATTCCTGGATTTATTTATAAACCAGCTTGCCTATAGAAGGGCTGACAGATGCAAAGTCTCACTTCATATTATCTAACGCAAAGTTTCAGCAACTTAAAAGTAAAGAAATTGAAAGTAGTCGTTGGTTTAGTGACAATGATCATTAATATCAATTGTTTAATGCTTATAACTCCCAGAGCACAAACCTCTGAGTAAGTCCTTTTAACCACTTTTATCATTAAAAACAAGTTGCAGGAAACATGTTTGGTATTACATGAATCCTTTTTCTGATGAAGAGTTTGATAATAGACCTACATTCACATTGGAAACCATAACAAGATGCTAAGTTTTAACTTGTACTCTTTATCTTGCAGTTCAATGATTTATCTATATTTTGCTAATACAAATGGAAAACTTGTTGATGGCAACAAAAATTACTTTCTGCTATATAATGATCTTATTCATAATAAACTATGCGTTGACTAAATGAGATACTTTAATATTAACTTGTGATAATATTTCAAAATATTAAGAAATAAGTTATATTATCATTCTAGTAAAACATGTGCATTAAGGTTCAGAAAGAAATTGAATTATTGGAAACCAAAAAAATATTCAATTTTAGAAAATGAGTTTTTTATCTTTCAATTTAACTTGGGACACCAATATCTCCAACCTTAAACTCTAATGTATGTATATGGACAAACATTCAGTTTATGCAATAATAGTTTGTACCATTGGGGCTTGAGAAAACTGTTGATGCAGGTGGGTCCAAATCAGTGCCATTATTCTTTACATTTTTCTGATTAATCTATTTATTTATATATATATTTATCAATATGGATTTTATATCACACCAACATTATTACAGTAATGTTGCGATGTCCAACTCTTAATGATTGTGGAAGTCTTGACACTCAACTGCCCATAAGGGCTGGTAAAGGTAGGTAGAACCAGCTGCATTTCATAAGTCAGTCAGGTGAATACCTTTCATGAAAATCCACATGCCTCACTGGGATTTCAACTCAAGTAAAGAGGGGTCATGTGATTTTAAGTTCTGTACTAAAACCACTTGGCCACCACACTTTTCAGAACCTTATCACTTGTTACCTAACTGTACTGCTTGTATACATGTATCCACCCTCATTTACTTACTCAGAAGTGTGAACCACTTTGAATACAAATGGTCCTGGGTTTCATACCCAGCTCAGCCAATATTCTCTAGGTGGTTCAATGTGACATGCCAATCTGACAAGTTTTATCCGTCTCTCAAACTGATGAATTAAGTTGTTATGAAAAAAGAGTCTACAGCTTGGAAATAACATTGTGCATTTCTAGTCTGGAAATATCTGCAGCATGGTTAAGTGTGCTGAATGTCTCAAAACTACAATAGTGCTCATTTACAGCAAGATTGCAAGTTCTAGAATAATTGACAATTCACATAAAAGTACTTTAAAATATCCTTCTAGGCTAACTGAAACCATAACATGTTTATATAATGCTTTTAAAAGAGTTACGATGATAAGGTTTGTTTACAATTAGCAATAAAACAATGTTAGCCGAGAATTGTCATGTGAATTTTGTAAAACCTTAGGAGACCCCTTGGAGACCAATGAAATCTGAGAATTTTGTCATTTTGGATATTCCCGTTGATGGGGTTGGATAAATGACAAAAATTTAATGTGAATCATGTGACTTTGGTCACCAGGCACCTGCCACTGGTTATCCAAGCACTCATTGCAATTTTAGATGTAACTTAAATGTAAACAATGATGTCAAATGTGTGCTACACTAATTGTGAATATGATACTTCGAAACATCGCTAGTAAATAGTGCACATGTTTAACCGTTATAACAATAAGATGTTAAGCTATGTTTTAACATGTTTTTTCATTATCAATTACTCATTATTTTCCTTTTTAATACTTAGTTATACATATTTCTGATACTACACTACAAGTGAATAGTTTACTGTAATGTGTTTATGCAAAAAAAAGTATTTTTCTTGCAAATGAAAAAAATACATAGATCAGTGTTTCTCAGTTGGTGTTGAATGGTTGAAAAAAATTAACTAAGCAAAAAGGTAAAAATCCTGATTTTCTTGTTATCTACAATCATTGTAAACACTAGAAATAAGTCTTAATATTCAATGAGTTTAATTAAATGTTGGAGTTAAAAGGTATTTTATAAGAATCAATATGCTGAGATAAACAATTTGTTGTTGTGTATGAATTATTTATTTACAGACTAACATTGATACTATGACTTTTTTCTCTTCTTTAGTTT
This sequence comes from Cerastoderma edule, assembly GCA_947846245.1. Classification (NCBI taxonomy): domain Eukaryota; kingdom Metazoa; phylum Mollusca; class Bivalvia; order Cardiida; family Cardiidae; genus Cerastoderma; species Cerastoderma edule. The sequence goes on from OX401415.1 coordinate 36,294,765, forward strand.
TTTTCTTAAAGATTTTCCCTTGGGAAGATTTTTCTAGACTTCTTGCATGTCTTCTTGTAACAAATTAGAATTAGAGACTGTTGCATATTAAATGATTTCAGGTATAAATCAAAGGTTGTTTTCTATGTTACCACATGTTGACTGGACTAATATCTGCCGAAAGAGACAGGTTAAGCTTGATGAAAAATAATTTCTTTGAATCATGAGGAAATATTGTGACAGAACAAGATAATGCAGGTATCAAGCACACATCATCTTTTCTGCCACAATTTTTTGTCTGAAGAAAGTTGAAATAGATATATTTACAAACACAAATTGAACTCTTCAAACAAATATATATTGAAAGTAGCAGCAGATGCTAGCAATAGGTCATGATAATTTATAGCTCTATGCAAAAATTGCTTATTATTTTGAACTTGTATGAAAAAGCAATTTCTCATTCATTTGTAATATTTTCTACGATTGACTTCAGCATATGTGTTTCATATTGATTCGAACAAATTTCACAGCTTTAGATATGTATAGACTTATGTAGTTTACATGTAAGTAGTTTACATGTCTTTAAGGCATTTCAAGGGTTCAATGCAAGATCATAGTAAGTCCTTCACTAACATGATGCACTTGCTGTAAACTTACACTGAACCCTTCATGTACACAGTAAATATTTATAGCAAATCAAAGGCATGAATATATACTAATATATTCCCTAAATTCATTTTGCAAATAGTCAAAACCAACAGCAGACAACAATTAATTAGTATTAAAAAGAAAACAGATTAATGTATGGTATTGAGTAGAAACCAGGAAGACAAAAATAGAAATTGCTTGTCACAAGTAATTTCTCATTTTGTCACAGTGGTAGATATAACATTTTGGATGCAGGTGTTTAATATGAACATAGACTTATGAAAAAGTGTAAAGAGAAAAGCATAAAGGTTCATTTGAAAATATCAACTCTTAATTCTAGGATAGAATAAATTGATTGATGATGTAGTAATGGATCAAACAAAAATATATAAAAAATAAATTTTACATACAGCCAAAGCAAATCACACAGAAATGTAACAAAAAGCAATGTTTCGGATTTTAAACAAATGTACAAGATCTGTTTAAAAACCTCTTTATGACTAAGCAAGATCCGTGTTAGAATAACTATCCCCTGCTTTATGTGTATGATAGTAGGACATTTTTTATGTTGGCTTCTAGAAGAATTTATAGATAAAGAAATTTGTTGAAAACATTCCAGTGATTATGAATGTAAACAAAGCTGATTCTCAATTATTCATCTATTTGATATCATTAGGTCTGGTTAAGGGTGCACTGCACTTCTCCTTGTTATGGTCTATCTACATATGGTATAATTCTGAAACTCATGCACTTTAAAAGCTTTACTTCAAAAAGGTTTGTAAAATTAGAAAGGGAAATAACTCCCACACCATGCCAAATAGCGTTTATAAATGAAACCATTCTTGTGCACTACTCTCCATATTAAGCTATATCGACCTTTGTAGTTACACCTTTTTCTGGCCTAGTGGATAAGTACAGAACTTGGATTCACATGGCCCCTCTACCCAAAGGTTCAAATTTTGGTGACAGCATTTCGGTTTGCATGAGAGGCAGTCTCCCGAATGATGGAGATATGGGTAGAGTTAAAGAGAAGACATTTACCATATCACTTTTGGCAGGGGATAAAAAATAAGAATCTTAAAGAAATACTGGTTTACAAAGGCGGTACAGTGTTTCATGAATGAACCATCCTACAAAGCATTGGCTTAACATTCTACAATTGCGAAATGAATTCTTACAACATATTAACCCACACATGATTCTGTTTCCTAGATACATAACCAGTACATGCAATGAATGTGGATTTATAAAAACTAGTAAATCAGACACTGCAACTCACGGAAACTAAATCAACAAACTTTGTGTTACGAAGCTGACACACAACAAAAAATCATAATTGATTGTTTTGAAGATATTCATAACAGATTTCCTTTCTTTTATTGAAATAATGTGCAATGTCTCACTTTTTGTTGAAATCTTTAAAAAGCAACTGGTGCAGAAAAAATATAAAAATCCCAAGCAAATTTCATGGGGACAAAAAATAGCATCGCCAGTGAATTATTTAATGTAAAAAGAAAAGATCTTGCTCAATCAATGTTTTCAACAAAAGAAAAATTATTGCATTTCTACAAACAACTATTTTTTTTCATGTATATACTCCTTTTAAAGTACCAAAATCTCAAAATTCAAGAAACCATTGTGACGAAAGGAAAATGCCTTGTAGCAAACAATTTCACCTTTTGTTAGACTGGTTTCTATCCTTCATAAACTTTGCTTTTACCAGGTTTTAATTTGGACCAATCAGAAAACCCTATATGAGGGAATACTTTAATGTATACAACTTTCTCAACGCTTTCTATTTGAACCTGTCAGACAAATAGACATGGTGTTTGTATAACAAAATACATTAATGAGGACATATTTCTTTAAATTTGAACCACTCAGATATATCTTTATGTGATAAAAGATAAATCGACTCTCTTTTTTTATTACAAAGCTTCCAATTTGAACTTAGATGTATGTATGTATGAGGTAACAGAGTATTAAAGTGTATCAAAATGGTCTGAAAATATTTCATAAAAATTTTATCTAGTACATTTATAAATGTTGTTGGAACCCATTAGAGCTGTCTCATGGAAACAATTCAAATGGGTACCAATAACAAATGGTTTAGTTAGAATTCATTCAATTACAATATAATTAGGCCCGAGTAATTTTTGTCTGTCACAAACATGATTTGATTGCATCTGTTTTGATATCAAATTGTAATAAATATCTGTATTGGAAAACAGAATATTTGAAATGGTCTGAAAATGTCTCTTGAACCTATATGTGAATCAAGACCCCTTTTTCTATGAAGATGGAGGGTGTTTTCTAATGTGTATTACATTCATAAAATTATGCTGTTGGTAACCATGTGAACAGTCTATTTTAACTGATTCTAATGAGTACCAACAAAACAATGTTTAGTTTATAATGTACTCAGATATCGTAAAATCATACCAGTAAAAGTTTAAAACTGAGCTTGATTGTTATACAAGTTGTTTGAAATGGTCAGATTTGATTTTAAATTGCTTCAAATATAATTTCAATTTATTCACCATTTCATTATTGATCAAAGAGGACCCCACATACACACTGAACTGCCCATCAGGGCTCGACCATGTATCTGGGTAGAACCATCAACCTTTTAGAACTCAACTGGAATACTGTTATGCACATATTCAATAGATTCAACATTGTTGTAAAGACAATGATCTGACACCTCTTCTTGGACCATTTCTGTGAGATCTTTCCCTTCCATTGGTGCTTCTTTGTGTCTGAAAGACGAAAAATATATTTTTGTTATTTCAAAGTTCTTGTTTAGCAATTGAACTTTATTTGCTCTGCTCTTTGGTTGTTGTTTTTCCTTTCTTCATATTTCTACTTTTTTAAAGTTTTTAATCAATATGCATGCACACTGTTATTCATTTCATCCTCAAGCCTATTTTCATCATGAGCAATCTATCAAGAACAAACAGATGCTGCATTTATTTCTTTAAAAAAAAAAATGTAATAAAAAGTGAGGATTATAGCTGTCTCACAGACAAAGGAATACTCTCTGGATTGCCACGTTTAATACATATCAAGGTTTTTATTTCTTTATATTGGTGCATAAAACATCTTTCAGCATTAGCCTGTTTTGTCTGTATGAGTTTATAAAGAACAAATCTTAACTCTGTATTGGTTTATAAAGAACAAAATGTTACCTCTGAAAGAGCAGTTAAGAGTTTGTCTTAAAATATTAATTCAAAAGTAACACTTGTTCATTCAAGCTAGATACCTTTGTGGTTTATCCTTTTTAGAGTTCAATGCAATGTGAAGCACTCTTAGATTGAACCCTTACCAGGTAACTTAAAACGCTTCTTGAATTACTCGAAATAGTTGTTTGCTTTCGCTTTTAATTTGGCCCAATCTTATAATTCTATAACATTTGACGATTCATAGGTTTTCCGTTACCAAACAATATTTGCCTGCAAAACAATCTTTTTAATCTCCACATAAATAATTATCGTTATTTAACATGAAAATAACTTGACAAAAGGAAAAATACTTCTTAAAAGTTATGTCTTTGTCAAAAAGCCTTAATTGAATATTTTGAGGCATCAGTCAGGAGCAAATTTATTCTTTAACTGCAGCTGTTTTTACATTTTTTGTCCTTTTGTTTTATTCAGTTTTTTGGCACCATAAAACAGATAGGCAAGACTTAAAACACCATTTTTCAAATCTAGTACCTATGGACAAATGTCCTGCATAGAATATCTCACCTGGATGATAGCCATGCTATAATAGTTAATATCGCAATGGTCTCAACTTATCAGCCAGTCCAACATTGACCTTCAACCTACACACAAAGTTCTGTCATCTTTTCTCAATGTTATGATTAGAGCAGAAGCAGCACTCACAGATTGATTCCATCTGAAAAACACAAACAAGTACATGGTAAGACTATGTTTAGATTAAAAATAAAATGTTTGTTCACCTTTCTCCTATTTATGACAATTTGCAGCAGACAATATTTTAAAACCAATTATTTAAGGTTCAGAATTATTTCCATGGATGAATGTATGTTTCCTTTATAAAGAATTGAAGGCATTGTGAGGACAGGACTAGAGACTTTTGCTTTTTCTTAACATCACTAGGATTACAAACCAAATCATTGATTCTCACTTTTCACAATTCAATTGCACTCATAATAATGTTCATTAACACAATGGAAATATAATGTACATGATAATGTTGATAACAATGCTGAAAGAATCTGCATTTCATCAAAATGAAACCATTAAAACTTATCAACTGCAAAAAGTTTAGGAAGCCAGCTTTGACTGGCAACCTATACTATAAACCTATTTCAAAATTATTCTAAAATTCTGAAGTTTTATTTCCAAAATAATTTAATTTCCCTTTTTACATCATAATATCATTCTCTCACAAAATGAATAAACAATGTTCATAATAATTTTACTAAATACATAATGTTGTCTACAATGCTGAACAAATTCAATTCATCAAAATTGAACAATGAAAACTTATCAATTGCAAAGTTTAGAAAACATGATGTACAGATCAAAAACACTGTTGAAAGAATCAATCATATTGACTACACCTGGGTTTTTTCTATTTAAGACATCATCCTTTTAAATGTTCTTTGAGTCTTCATGTTTGTTTTGTCTGGATCATTTTATTTGATATTTTACTGTTTGTTACATAATATCATTGCTAAAGCATGCTTTGTGAAGGAAGATTGTTTCTTTTTCTCTATACTGTTTAGAAATGTAACGATATGTGTTTGTTTCATTAGTTTTTATGACACTTTTAATTCTTATTTAAAATGATCATGTACATATTTCAACATGGTCTACTCTCGTTATCTCGAAGAATCAGAACAAGAAAAAAAAATCGAGGTAACAAGAGCTCGAGATATCCGATAAGGCATTTGCAAAAAAAAGACCTTGTGTTAAATATCTAACTACTGAGTGGTCTTACTTAAGCTTATACCATTGTGTTGCATAACACTCACAACGGTGTATGCATTACTTGTGAGATGAAATGTACGTTTCTTTGGATTTTTTGTTGTAAAAAAACAAGAAGAGCATGTATATTATTGCAGTTTGAAACGTATATGTAGATTAGGCAAACATGTTACGGTTCCACGCTAATAACTTCAAATCCTTATTACATTCGCATAAGCTCTTTTTTTCACAAATTTTCAAATTATGGAGTTCTTAGCCCTGCCCAATATCCCACAGCGAAGTGACATCCAATCAAAAACGATTGATGGAATGGAAAAACTCCATCTAGTAGAGTTTACAATGGTACCAACCGAAAGTTCATGTACAGAGACATCCGGTTATCACCGAATGCTATGATTTCTATAAATAGAACATGCAGAATTTGAAGAAAAAGTGCTTACAAGCATGTACAATGACAAAAATGAGGGTTTTGGGAGATTGAGGTGCAATGTAATGTGATTATCTTTTACCACGCGTGTTTTGGTTGCAAATCATCACTCGATTAATTAATGATCGTAGTTGTTGTGTGTCACAACCAGCGAGCTCCAATACCGTGTCAGAGAACAAAGAGGCAGTTACAACTTCTATTCAAAGGGTTAATAATTAGCTAAGTGCAGTTAAAGTTCAAGTGGCATGCCCTACTCAAGTGTGAATCCAATGGATACGAGGTACGTGCCGGTATTGACGCGATTAACATATCAATTATATACCACACATTAGCGGGGGCAGCAAGGTAATCTAAGAAAGAAATTTACACCTTTTGACAAGACGTGGGGAGCAATTCACAGATCGTGATAAACCATCGTAATTACATGTGAAATGTGGACCCGGGACAGATTTTTACCTCAAGATATCTGATTAATTTAGATAACAAGAGTAGACTGTATTCCTTTACACTTGTACATGGATGGTACAGAAACAAAGAATATATACTAATTCATTCCCTTTAATAGGATTTGAAACTGAAAATTTGAAAAATGAAAAAAAGAAAAATATTAAAATATAATTAAGAAATTATTGTTGTAAAATGAGCCTGGAGTTAGTTCATCTAGACTCACAGTGGTTTCCTTATTTTCTTGCTGCAGGTCAGTTTATACAAGTTTTTGAAGAAATTTGTAAAGCTTCATTCACACGTATAATGACTATCTCAGAGAGCCCTGGAATTCTCTTAGAGTTAAGAGCGTTTTTCAACTAATTTGACATCTGTCAATTCTTTATCATACATGAATAAATTTTTACAGGTCATTGAAATTAACCTCTTTCTTTTTTATACATGATAGATAGATTCTATGAACTTAAACATAGTGTTGTATCCTGGTAATTCTCTATGTTGTACGTAGCTTACTTTTGTGAAATTTTCCACTATTAAAGGTGATTGTTCACAGATGGGAAAATTTGAGAGTCACAATTAAATGTCATTGAAACAATACTAAATTGTGTTGGGATTTTATTTATAAATGCAAATTAGCTTTTGAATGGAAATTAATCTTCAAGGTGTCATTCTATCTATGTATATACAGCCGATAAGTGGTGTATCTCAAACCAATTGCAAAGCTTTTGGATTTTAATAAATTTTTGTTCACTGTGTACAGGTTATTAATACTTAAATACACACTACTTTTGCCTCAATTACTATTTTACGGAGCATGTAATACAACAGTTCAGCTTTAGCATAATTTTAAAAAATAAAATTTTGTCATCAAAGTTTCAAATTGTATAGATTTATGTTAATTATCAAAACAGGTGGTCTTGGTTATTTTCCATGACTTTTGTATCCTAGTTGTGTTATTTGGTATTTTTTATTAGAACTATTAGAAATGGACCCAAATCATGCCAATCTATTTAATGGCAGTTTGATATAGTACCGGTACTCATCACCTATGAAGGAAGTTCTTTTATTTTGACTTAAGCAATTTGATTAAGAAGTCTGGCGAATCAATGCTCTATGAAATAATCCATGTAATTTTTTGCATTACTCAAACAATGCCTTTTTTTAATATTGAGTAGCTAGAATCTGCCAAATTAATACACTGCTAGATTCCAGTCCAATAGCTCAACAGGTAAGAGCATCTTAGTATTTCTAAGGAGGATCTGGGTTCAAATCCCAGCTGGACTTTCTACCAACTTAACTTCAGATTTCTTCTTAGCTGTCCAACTTACAGAGTACATGTAATTAAAAAGTTATATTATTTTGGCTCATTGAGTAATAAACAAACTTTTAGCCCATCATAACTTCAAAATGGTCAAGAACTCAATTTATATTAAATCATAAGATAACCTTTGCTTTGATACTAAATTTGATTTTCTGAACATTTAGTAAAAAGCTGTTTGGTTCAAAAAAGGAATCAAAAAGGATCAAGTCAACAACATTTTTAAAATACCAAATGCATGTCTTAATACAGGAGAAAGGAGGTATTATGGAGTAAAGAGTAAATATTAATTAAAAAATTTGATCCATTGAGTTACAAAAGAATATGTTGCTATGTCTACAAGTTGTTATGATGTCTTATCTTGATTTTCTTTATCTTATATAACCCTTAGAGTGCTGGGTAATTTTCTTTAAAAATATTTTTGTGTCGTCTGCTTTTTGAAACCTAAGATGTCTGCTTAACTTTGATAAGGAAAGATACTCAGAATAGCAAACAGGTTAGATCACAGGCCAGCCGCAAATTTACTTGGCCCAAATCTAATCTGTTTGCATAAGCATGAAGTCGGTTCCAGCACTATAAGGGTTAAACTAGATCATATTTATTTTCAAACAAATTAGGGAGTATTTTTGTTTTGTTTGAAGGTTAATACATGGTTTTCAAGGACACTCTTCTTTCCTGAGTAGTTAATTAACAAATCAAGTAATTTAAATAAAGATGAAAATGATGTTTGCAGGTAGAGCTGGGACGGGAAGCAATCAACTACCCGGGTAGTCGAGGTGATGTTACCCGTGCGTACCAGATCCAATATCATTTTCATTTAGATTTATATCTGATATGCCTAAGAACTTGTATTTTCAAACTGTAGAGAGATGATGTCCAGTTGCTCTTCATGTTTGTCTCTGAAGTGAGACATTTGGTATAATGTTGGCCATACAAATGAATGAGGTTGCTATTGGAAACACAAGATCAGATCATTGGCACTCATTGACAAGTCAATCAGACCCTACTAAATCATCCCCAAACATATCATGTAAAAATCTGTCACAGGAACTATATACTCTCCAATGCTGCTCCTCAGCCATCAAATCCAACATTGCTTTCGGAAAACTTCGATAAATTGCCTACATCAGTGTTCCATATTGAAAATCCATGAGATCGGGATTGACACCTTTACAACTCGTGTAAGCACCTGTACCACAAAGATTGGCAAGAAATGGTTATAGGCGCTTACGACTTAATACGATGATCGGAACAAACCAATGTTGAAAGTTTCGATAGCTGATACGCAGCCTTCAAGTTGGAGAGTATATAAAATGCATAGGACATTTTTGTACAAATGTTGAGAAATTGTTAAGGGATAATTGATTGCTAGTTTTGGATTAAGAAACACCTGATTCACTCTTCAATGAGTGCATATTTGTACATTTCATGTGGATTTATAACCCTTCTAAAAGTACTGTCGGTACGGTAGTGAGTTGCTACCCGGGTAGTGGCCTGTACCCAGCCTGTACCCGGGTACTCATCCCAGCCCTATTTGCAGGGGTGGCAGTCAATTGTCTGTATTGCCCAGTTTGGCCAGAAGTCTTCAAAAGGAACAACTAAATAACCATTATACTGACAGGTACAGAAAAAGATTTGACCTTTACAGACAAGTCAATCAAAATCAAATAATTATCTTATTAGCTTCCTCACTGCATCTCAAGAATGCACATCATATATAAGGTTCTTGAAAGGAACAAATATTGTCTTAAATATATTTTACTTTCTCATACTCTTTCAAATGTACAAGAAAATGGCATACAAAAAACTTTCAGACATTGTCTAGCACAATAGTTTTTATCTGATGTTAACAGGTAGATACATTATTCATATTCATTTTTCATTCAATTGTTATTTTCAACTTGCAATTGTCTTTTATGAGAGAATGGATTAAAAGGAAATGGAATGTTGTCTTTGATCAGCCTCTGTATGTCTGCTCAATCTAATTCACTGATTACCTTATACAACACTTTTTACAGGTCAAAATTGAAAATAACAGAAGACGACAATCAATAAATCTTCAAAATATTTTTTTTTCTACATTCTATTTGACAGAAACCTGTGTGACAGGTTAAGGATTTGTGTATTGTAAGCAATTTCTCCATTTGTTTCAGTGATTTCTTTACCCTTGAATCTTCTCTAACAGGTGTTTTTAAACTAGAGTATATAATATGAGGTAAGAGGTCAGGAATCACAATTTTCAAAGATGTTTTGAATTGTGTTTAATCAATTAATGTATACAGTAATGCTCTGGTTTATTCTTTCCTATGTTGAGAGCAATTTCCAGCAAATGAAAATCTTCAAAGGGAGGAACAAAATATCCACGATAAATTGAAGATTAATTTATCAACATTGGAATATGTGTTAAAGAAAGAAATTGTACAAGAAAAAGAGCAACTTCTCTCCTTGTCACAAACATTTCAGATACTTGTCTGCTGTAGAGGCTTTTGGTATTTTAAAAGAAAAGGTTAAAAGAATAAGTAGGGCTTCTTCATAATGATTGAGAAGATACTACATATTGCAAATGAGGACATTTTTTTTTAATTTGAAAAAGGCCTAAGCCTGTTTTTTTTTTTATATGGGTTTTACATCACATCAACATTATTTCAGTTATGTAGCGATGCCTGACTCAATGATGGAGGAAGATCCCATACTCAACAGCCCATAAGGGCTGGACAAGGCGGGTAGAACCATCGGCATTCCGTAAGTCAGTTGGGAGACTGCCTCTCATGAAAATCCATATCCCTCTCAGGATTTGAACCAACGTGGGTAGGCCTGTTCATTTTAGGTTTTATTGCTGAAAATGTTGAATAAGGAAACCAAAAGGCTGGTGTGAATTAGAACTTTTTGAAAATCTGCATGATTTTAAAGAATTTTGCAATTGAGAAGGTGCCTTTTAGTTTTGTAAGCCCATTTTATAACGCGAAAAAAGCCCTGTGAAAAAAGCCCCTCTGCCCATAACACTACCAAAAGGCAACTATTTTATTCCTGATTAATATAAAAGCCCATGAAAGGTGATGAGTACTATATCAAACTACCAGTACATTGATATGCAAAGTTTGGGTCCACTTCTAACAAAAACAAGAGCTGTCCGTAAGACGGCATGCTTGTCTATTCTGTAATGTTAAAGAGGGGTAAAGGTCAGTGGAATATTATTGTTTCTAAAATATGAGGGTGCGAACAGTGGTTCCCTACAATAGCTGATGAAAAACAAACATGCATGCAAAATTTTAAACAACAATTCTTAAGTACGAAGGACCGCATAATTAGCTTAAATTCAAAACAAGAGATTTGAAACTTTGTCTGGGACCTTAGATTTTGACCCTAAACACATCTGTGAAGTATCAACCCATTTCATACAGTGATTCATTAGATACAAACTTGCATGCAAAAACTTAATCAAGATAATTGTAAGTACAAAAAGCTGCATAATTTGCTTAAATTCAAAATAGAGATATGAAACTTGACCGGGAACCTTAAAGTATGACCCTGAACACATATGTGAAGTATTAACCCATTCCATACATTAGTTTATGAGACACAAACTTGCACATAAAAATTAACCTAGGTGTGACGCCGACAGCGACGCGGACGCCCGGGTGAGTAGTATAGCTCTCCTTATTCTTCTAGTAGTCAAGCTAAAAAGACCAAATAATACAACTAAGATACAACAGTATTGTAGAAATAACCCAAACTAAGTTGTTTGATAATTCACATAAATACAATTTTCAATGTTCGCTAACTTCGATAAAATATTAAGGTCAACTCATGACATCTTTGTCAGTTATGACAACTTGACATAATTTTCTAATAATATTGTGCATCGTCTTCACCCTTACCCTGTTTATGTGATATGAACATTTTAGCAAATTAATCAGATTTTGTTTATGATAGGTTTTCAAAAACTTAGTGAATATCTACCAGAAAATGTTCATAGTCATGTAAACAAACTTAAACACAATTGACTTCGAGCGAACAATATTTTGAGCACTAGGTAACTTTCTGCAACAAAGTCAATTCATGACTTTTATACCCATATTTATGTAATTTATAATTTTTCAGTCATTATAAAGTACTCATCACCTTCATAGGCTTTTAAGACAGAGGTCAAGATAAAATGTATCACAGTAATTAAGCTCATTACTCATGAGTCATTAGAATGCAATTTTTCATAAACAATGGGGCGATTCCTACATGGGTACTATTCTTATGTGTACCAATAATGTTTACCTTAGTGATAAAGAAATAATTGAGGTAAATACTGCTTTCATCACAATCTCTTGTAAATGAAATACAAAAAAATCCTTATATGAGTAGTTTATGTACGCTCTTCCCAGATTTGCTAAAGCAGGTTTGCGACAGACATGACATATACTGAGATCGTTTGGTAAAGAATCAGAGAGGAAATCAGCATTTTCTTGAATTCTAGATCATCCAAGAATAATTTTTCACCTAGTTAAATCTAGATACAACTTCACTATTTGCAAGTGATATTAGGCATTTCAAATTATCTTATGTTACCAAAGTTGGACATAATCTTTTTATTACAAATTAGTCGGGTCATTATATGGAAAAAAATGGCCGAACCTCCAAAAAATTGCTACAAAAGGTATTTTAACTGATTCTGATAGGGTAGAATGCCCTTTATAACATAACAAAAGTTTACCAAAATCCGACTTCCGGAAAGATGTTTTTTCAAGATGGACACCAAGATGGCCGCCAAAACCTATTTATGGTCATAACTTTGTAACTATCCACTCAAAATTGATCATTTTGGTGTCGTTACGTAGGTTTTTGGGGTCAGGTAACACTTTTAGATCACTATAAATAGTATAAATTAATTATTTTATACAGAAATCCAACATGATATACTCAAATATACACTGGCTCAATAAGAAGGACCTCAAGTACATAACGTTTGACTCAAAGGTTTTTTCTTTTGTTAAACCCCATAGTTTGGGACACAAAAAATACTTTTATTGAACTGACGATATAATACGGTAGTGGAATAATCATGAAATACAATTTACGTTGTTCACTGATACTCTATAACCATTGTCCATAAAATTGGTCTCGGGTTTAAAACTGTTGTGTTGTCTTCCCCTTCTTCATTACAGACCTCTGGTAAAATGTTTTGATTGTCACAGTTTTTAGATTGGCAGGGGCCACATACACAGCCTCCAATCTCTGCCTACTTCTCTAAAATGAGAAGAACGTAAAGGTAGGTAAAGTAGGAAAAGGCTTTAATCAATGGAACATGGTAAATCATTTTGACACATTTTTTCAATTATAAATCAGATTCAACATAAAAAATCGAAAATCTAAGAATGCTATGCTTCGGGTGATTTTTTAAACTATCCGTAGATCATGACCTTTGCGTAACTGAACTTCGTTCGAAAGCGTAAGAGCTTTTCTACCATTGCACAGTTATTCAAGAAAAAGGTGGATATAGCATGGTTTTGTCTTCTAAACATATAGTAGCTTATGGTCCATTATTCATACGACCGATGCTCCTCCACATCACTGTTGTCTCAAATCCAGTTCTTCGAGTTATGTCACGAATAATTGAATGAGGAATTACCGAATGTCCTTACAAGAAGCAGATGAAGTTCATGAGAAGCAGGGTTGGTTCGGAGGAGCAGGCGGGGTTCTCCAAACAGTTTAATTGTTCGAAATTACTTTTCATTAAACGCCACCAAAAGACAGAAGGTTTGGTTCTTTCTTTCCGATTAGAATCCTGTTATGCTTACAGATTAGTGGTACATGTACATCTCGACCTACATTCTCAGACTGGATATTAACAGTTTTATACCCACGCCCCTCTCATGCTTTGATTAGGAACCCAAATTAACACTACAAAATTTACTGTTATGAACAATACTTGCAGTTATGTACAGGCCAGTCAAATAGAAGAGCGGGGAGTGGGATAAAAAGGGCTGTACTTTTGTAAGTACTGTTTTATCTTAATACATATCACAATGAATTGTGATTAATTGTGATTAATGCCTATGCCAATTGCAGCTGTACTTAGCTATTTGTCTCTCAAATCTACACAATGTATAGACATGTTATGATACATAAAACAACAACAAATGGAATCAGAAGGTCTCAAATGACAAGGCATTGGTTTAATGGCCTACAATTCTGGGCTATACCTGTCATCAGACCAATCCATTTCAAAAACAAAACACATATGAGTTAAAAGATGAGAATTCCACATAATTGTTGTTTGATGTATCAAATGTTTTGAACGTGTATAACAGTAAAACATATTTTGTTAGATGTCCTTTTACAGCGACCTTAGGTCGAAATATACATGTATCAGTAATATGTAAGCATAACATGATTACAATCAGAAAAAATCTTCAGATTTGTGGTGGCGTTGAATGAAAGGGAATTTCGAACAAATCAAATTATCGGAAACCATTGCCTCTCCTCTTTTTCAAACATACTTCTCACGACCCTTACCTGATGCCCGTAAGGAAAATCGGCTATGAAACACTCAATTATTAGTCAAATGTCTAAAAACTGGATTTGAGACAAAAAGAGGAGGAGGAGCATCGGTCGTATGAATAATGGCATATACGCTACTATATGTTTGGTTAGAAGGCAAAACCATGCTAGATCCACCATTTCTTGAACAACTGTGCAACGCGAGTGAAGATCTTGCGCTTACAATCGAAGTTCAGATACGCAAAGGTCATAATCTACGGATAGATTAAATAGTTGCTTGATGCATTGCATTCTTAGATTTTCGATGTTTTAGGTTAAACGTGAATTATAATTGAAAATGTGTCAACACGATTTACCATGTTCCATTGTTTAAACCTTTCCTACTTCTCGGAAGCGCCTATGTCTACTTTTTCGTTCTGCTCATTTTTGAGAAGCAGGCAGAAATTGGAGGACGAGACATACATCAGTTAAGAGGAGTCCATAGAGTCGGAGGCTGCATGAAAGGATTTACATCAAACAACACAGTTCCAATGTATGATTGTCAATTGTTCGCCAGGTGCAGGATAGCAGGGGTCATGTTTGGAATTAATTTGTTGTTTTCCTGTTTCCATCCCCATTCAGTAGGTTTCATATTATTTGGCACCCTGTCCACACCATGATTTGATAATATAAGCGTTGGTTATGCCATTCTGTTGCATGGGATGTTAGAGGAGGTCGCTCAGGAGTAACAAATGTTTCTTGAATGGCCACTTTCTTTGTGAAAATGTCATGGCACAGTGATTCTAAGGAGTCAATGGACTTTCCACAAAACAGTCCCTCCATCAAGCCTTATCCATGATTTGTAATTTACTCTTGCAACCTGTTTTGAAGGAGGAATGAATAAGCGCATATCTTCATGATTGGAACACATTTTATCAATTTACGAGAAGAAGTTAAATGACAACCTGTGTAAGTACAAAAAGAAACTCATTGCACACTTCGTCCCCTAAAAGTTCTTTCAAAAGATTGATATTATACACTTTGTGTTCTTTTGACTGGTTTTCTTTTCAGAATGGAAGTGGATATGGTCTTATGGTACCTTTTAGAGTAATGCAGTAGCAAGATTAACAAATCTGTATCCTCGCCAATTAACTCTGTGGTGCAATGACGGGATCATACCAATGTTACTTATACAATATCTTTAGCTGCATCCCCTGGTGAAACAAAAAAATTACACCGGCTAAAGGTCAGAGCTAGGCTGATCAGAGCAATCATGTTTGCCTTGTTTTTGTCACAAAATAAAAGTCCTCCTTTTTGCATAAACATTCTGTTTCTTTGGAGACACTCACAATATGGTTCACAATTGTCCTCATTTTTGATGTTTCTTGCCTTTGAAAGAAGGGCCATCTTCTTAACCACATACACCACTAGTGCTTGTATGTTATATCTCGCAGTATAATCTGCACAAGACTCAGCAACTGCTTTATATTGGTCGCCTTTTTCCGAGGTAAACTATGCACCATCAAGCACATAACACTCTGTTTCAGAGACTCAGTTCATCACATCCTCATTTGATGCGTTTTCAGCATGACCTTTAATTGCCAGAATGATCTGTGGCTTGTCTGCTTTGCAATATATGTTCTTGGCTTCAAAGAGGGCGGAGAAACGGGGACTAAGTTCATAAGACAATACGTCTTCAGGGGAAAGATTTCCAGATTTTGACACTAAAAGGAAACGATGGAACAGAAGGGCGGGATCAATAGCACGGGCTTCACCAATCCTTAGAACGGAGCTTTTTCCAAAGGTTTTGGCTCTATATCTACTCTTGAATTTTCTCTTAAATTTGTAAACAAAGGCCGACTTTCCTTTGATATCTCATATGATCTTGTTCCCAATGTCCTGAAATGCATGCACATTCACATTTGACCAAGCCACTATCCCATTGAAAATGTTTCTCAGAGTAGAATCAGCTGTGTAGTGGGAGCAGGTTCCAATCCTGGTGCATTTTCTCCAGATCAGAAGCATCTCTTTTAATGCGTGCTTCAGTCGACTCACTGTGGACTTCTAGTATAGGCCAGGTCTGTGAAACCCTGCATTGCACTATTGAACTCAGATGTTTCAGGTGCAGATAAGGTTCAAAGGCTTTGCATTTCCTCGGTCATTCCACTGCCGCGAGTTAGACTGTCAACCCCCTTAAAAGACCTCATCAATGTTTGCTCATTGATAAGATCACTGCTTTGCCCACCCCAAAATTTATCACCTCTAAGTCAAACGTTATGTTTTTGACGTCCTTCCTATTGAGGAAGTGTCTATTTTTGTATGTCATGTTAGATTTCTGTGTAAAATACTTACCTAATACTATTTCTGGTAATCTTAAAAAAACTTATGTAAAGACACCAAAATTATCAATTTTGAGTGGATAGTTTCAAAGTTATGACCGTAAATAGGTTTTGGCGGCCATCTTGGTGGCCATCTTGAAAAAAACATCTTTCCGGAAGTCGGGTTTTGGTAAACTTTTGTTATGTTATAAAGGGCATTCTACCTTATCAGAATCAGTTAAAGCTACTTTGTAGCAATTTTTTGGGGGTCAAAGTGTATATTGACCCGACTAAATTAGAAGACACATTCTTAAAAGACAATTTGAACATGACAGTATTCAATATTTTACATGTAAATATCAGAGGTCAACACAAATGTTGCTTTCACTTTTCTCTCAACCCTAAATATTTGATACTCTGATCTTGTTAAAATGATACAGAGACTGTAGTCACAAAATAACAAATAACCTTTCTGGTTTTGATATATTGTATGGTTAAGACTTAAATATTCCCTCTAGTTTTTACATAGATCTGTATGGTGAAAAAACTGCAAATTAAAACAATGATAATAAACCTTGTTGCCATTCATTTAATTGTTTACCAACTAACCCAGTTTTGATTAAACACACTTGAAATAAATTACAGACAAAAACTTTTCAGACAGTAATCAGGGGCCTGTTTAACATAGATGTGTAACTTTAAGGACATTTTCTACATTTTCATAAGTAAATAATCCTTTCATAGAATTTTCTAAATTTTTAATATGTTATTTAAAATTTTATTGTGAATTCAAAAATGAAAAGAAAAATGCAGGTCGACGAGTTAGTCCCAAAATGGGAACTTCCATGTTAAACGTTAGGGGTGAAAATGCCGAAATGACCATACCATCTTTAAAGGTAATAAAATAATTTCTGGAATGTTTATTAACACAAAAATCATGTATTCATACATTCAATAGTTTAGAATTCAATGGTACTTTGAATTTTTTGTAAAACCAGTGATAGTTCTTCCCAAAATTTCAACAAACTAAGAATTCTTTCAAATCAAGTGAAAAAGAAAGGCATTCATTTCTTATGAAGTATCTAGTTCAGTTTCCTCCCTGCATATATAGAGAAGAAAGCAATAAAGATCAAAGGGTATCAATATTGTTTGCATGCATTGTTTTACAAACTTCTTGATAAACCCCTAATAGTTGGTTGGTACTCATTACAATTGTCTGACAAGAGGATCTTATTACAAGGATTATTACTTAAATTTAGAAGATGCCTAGACCTGTTGACTTGGGGAAATTGTATCAATGAAATTGCTAAATACAGAAAACAAAAAGGTGATGTGACTCTAAACTTTTTGGAAAACTGCTTGATTTTAAAGAAATTTCCTATTGGGAATGTGCCTTTTATGAGCCTCTGTTATATAACAAGAAAAGACCCTTGTTTGTACTCATTAGATCATCTAACAGGAGGAGTATCATAATGTACAACATCAACAAAGTAGGCTTAGTTGTTGTAGTTTGTACAAAAAAGCTGTTCTCATCTTATCTGGACCTCATTGAGGATTGTGAAAATAGAATCATTATCATGTCAAGCTTACCTTCATGATTGTACACAACATGTACCACTGTGATGTAGAGACTTCATGGAACCCAATCAGATCTGGGTATTTGTGGTGAACCAGTTGGGAAACATAACTCCATCCTGCTTTTGATTCCAAAATCCATCATGATAGCAGCGATGTCACATCTGATACAATTACTAATGCTTTATTCCTGAAAAGATTTAATAAATAAACTGGAATATATTGCCGGTCATAGTGATGATATGAACATCAACTTTATATACATAGGTTCTAACCAGAGTATTTAATTCATCAAACAAGCCATCTAAATAACTAAACTTATACTACTTATAATTACCCATTGTATTATGACTGTTCTGTTGTTGCATTCCTTTTCATGTTGTATTACCATTTTTCTGTAATAACCATGTCTTTTCCATGTGTGAATTGTACATGCTTGAAGGCAAACATTTTTGCTGATGCTAATATAATGTATGTATATAAGAAAGATTAAGATAAAAATGTTTGCCAAGGTTATGCTTGTCATGGTTTTGCCTATAATTAGATGAGTTTGAAAAATTCAATGCAAAGCATTCTCAAAGGTACTACTCTGTTTATGAATTGAACACAACCAAATGCACTTTGATCTTATTTAGAATAAGTTTCGGAGACTGATACATAAATGTCATGAATTTTTGGAGTAAGAGGCCAACTTTTTTGATTTCGGTAGGCAAATGAAGCAAACACCAAACAAAAATTAGGTGTTACAACTACTACATATCATATTTTTTTTGTTATTTGAGCCAACCAAAAAGTAATTTGAAGCGGTCCAATTGGCAGTCAGCTGGCTCTTAATGGCAACCCTGATGACCCATCAATCGTCCTTGGCAATTGATTAACTCTTTAGAGCAGATTAAGTGATGGCCTATTGTGGATGGTATACCCAACATAAGTTTATCAGTCTTTTGAGTACGCAATACACATATTATTACAACAACTTGCAAAGTAAATATAAACAGCTTTCAAATTCCGCCAGATTAATAATTAAGACACTTTTGTTTAGGCAGATGCTGATCGATAAGAAACATATATTTCATACATCTTTCATTTTGTCCAAAATTCGTGTCTGTTTTTCACTTTTCTCATATGTATGTAATATGTAACTTACCATTTTGTACCGCCTTTAAGGCTATAAAACAATAATTGTTTTTCGCCAATGAATAATTTTGACTTGACTTGATCAAGTCTTTATCCTATTTCAGTTACTTGTAACAGCCATTGAAAAGTGTATGAAGTGTGAAAGTTACCAATTTACAATTATGCTGTCATTTTAGCTGAACCTGACTAATCACTTTACTTATGTTGCCCTTGACTAAGTTTTAAACAAGATATCCAGTTTGAACCATATCTTATACGTATGAATACAAAGGATTACTTACCACTCTTTAGGTTCTGTACCGCGAAAACCATTCCATGCCGGTTGAAACATGTTGATATGGCCGAACCCCTTTTGACGACCGGAAATGCCATCTTTGTACATCCGACTGTGTAGGTTCTGAAACACATTACTTATTTCAATACAGCTTTTTTGAAAGTGACAGACATTAATAACGTAGTAAGTCGAAATGTTACCAATATCAAATTACTTTTGGCGACATCAAATGTTAAAAAGTTAAAAAGTCCAAGTCTATTTGTGCGAATTGTTATGCAGTAATTCAATGATAATAAATAAGCATATAAGCAACACTATTGTTTATGTTATTTAATCCATTCATTTACTGATCACAATGTTTATGATTTCCTCTTATCATTTAGTACGTCATGAGTTAGCTTCTAAGGTAA
Organism: Cerastoderma edule; assembly: GCA_947846245.1. NCBI lineage: Eukaryota > Metazoa > Mollusca > Bivalvia > Cardiida > Cardiidae > Cerastoderma > Cerastoderma edule. Next base: position 36,314,721 of record OX401415.1, read on the forward strand.
AATATCAATTGACTACAGAGTTTTCCAAAACAGCATTATAGAATTTTCTTTAAAGGCCATCAAAGTGATTCGAAGATAAGCACATTTGATCAATGGTACGAGATAAATAAAATGAAATAGATCCATGGGCAGCATCTGGGACTTGAGATTGGTCAACCCATTTTCAATTCCAGAGAGGCCTTACTATTCGGCACGGAATGTCCTTGGCCAAAACAGGTTTTTCTTATAGTCTGGTACTGGTTGATTATCTTGGCAACATGTTCAATAATGCTGTAGTCAAAGAGTGAGTCTTTTACATCATGTGATCAAAGGACTAGACTTTATCCAAAAGGAAAACAAAATCAGGCAAAGTAAGGGTTCAAACTGGTGACCCTCATTTCAATATTGTTACATCTTGTGGCTGACTTGAATGGCCAAAGTTCGAGAAAGACACAACATGGTTACATTTATAGGCGACAGTTGTACAGTGGTTGAGGGTTGGCCTCTTTTAACGAGGGTTCTGGGTCCGCATTCTCAGTAGGCTAGGTGAAAATTGCCAGGACTAACCCAAAAATGGCTGTTAAGCTGGTGTAGCACCAGAAAGCATTCGAAAGTGACTTTGAATAGGCTTAATCAATTTTCCTTCATAATTGATGTAAAACAAATCAAACAGACAAACCTTATTTCTATTTGTTTGTTTGTTTGCATAATTTTTTTTTAAATTGATATTGAAGGAGGCTAATAAAGGCCAGCATGTTACTCTCGTAGTCTCAATAATGATCTGTGAACGAAGCTTTTTTCATCATTTGGAGATTTATCGTGCTTCGTTACATCTCAAGTCCAACGTGATTTTTATGCTACAAAATTTCGAACGACCGACTGAGTGCTTTTAACTTGCGATTTTTTGTGTTCAAAAAGGTCTCAAAAATCAACGGAAACTTGAAATACAAACATTAATAATTTATGAATCGTTTCAGCCCACAAAAGTATCCAGTACACTTCTTATATGCGAGTTATCTAAGTAACATCAACGATGCCCAGAAATAAACAATCGCCGTACATGTTGTTTACAAACGCCCGCGAGATTCTCGCGGGTCAAAGGTCATCGCATTACATATACAGTTTGGGATGAAGTACCCGTCTTTACATAAAAGTCGAGTTGTACAGTAAGTTGACCTCTCTTCACATACAGGGAGAAGACATGCATGGATAAGATGTTTTTTGCAAACCAGCATTTGAAGCATAATTCCTTATGGTTTTTCGAAAATAACATCCTTGTTTTTGTTATCTATTAATTTGCATATTTTGCTTCCTACGTAATTGTAGTCTTACCAAAAATAAATATATATTTATATATAGAAATTAGTAGCCTCAATATACATTTATATTTTTTCAAAATGAATGGAAATCATTTCATATTTTGTTTTGAATCGAATCTAACAGGAATAAAGCATCATTTAAAAGTTCAATCTATAAAATTGTGTTTGGTGCGAAATTTATGCCAAGCGTGAAACACCGGACGTCAGACCGATAAAACTTGCAGTTATTTTCCTTGAAACTAAAACAAGCTAGTTCCTTCTCCTTTGTTGGATCGGTGATGTTTAGTCCTATGAACACCAAAGATAGTACTGCAACTAGTGGTTAAAAGGGTACACGCAATCAGCGACCTGTATGTGAAAACCGCATAACAAGAGGCCTATCTATTACGTATTTACACAGTTGATTGAATGCCAAAGGAAGGAAACAACACATGCGTAAGCAGTTAACTTAAAGCTTTCACCTTCAAACATGTGTTGCTATGCACGAGATCTCTCATAGAGTCATCTGTGATTGATTTCATAAGGGATCTTATCGCCATAATTTATTTGGGGGACCGGACCGATTCTAATAACTGAGTAGGCCTACTGACTTGTTACCTTTGAAGAGAACAGGCAACATTTTATCATTATTAACAGTCGAGATCAGTAATATAGAAGAGGGGCAAACAAATCATTTTCTTAATTTTGTAGATGATTTCATTTTTTTTTTTTGTCTTTGGTTACTGCACATGAGGAAAAACATCTTTCAGAATGGTATTCTTTAAGGGGTAACACCACCAAGGAGGGCTTGTTTGTGTCACCAGTTTTGACGAGAGGGCACCTCTCCACCCAATAAATTCTAGTAGGATGGCAGTTCTCCGTCCAGTTAAAACTGTTTGAGTTGGTACTTCTCCGGGAGGGCACTTATTAGTAATCCGGCTTAATATTGTCTTTGTATGCTTGTTGACCCATTGAATCAACAAGCCATGACCAAACACTTTTCAAAGGAGGTCACACTTACCCAATTTGTCACTCGAGACAAACCATCCAAAACAAAGAAGACCAAAGGTATTTCAATTTGTGTCAGTATGACAATCAAAGACCATCACATTTGATTATTAATACGAGAGAAATAATTTAGCCGAAAATAAGAAAATTAACGTCGAATCAAGTTTCACGGATGGATGAGCATAATTGACCAAATGCCATCGGCGTAATAGAGCAAAATTGACAGGCTAGTCTGATAAAAAATATTATCTCCATTTAAATTTCTATTGAAATATAACGGAATACGATCAGATCAAGTTACAAAAAATTAATATGAGGGGGAAATGTCCGTCATCTACATTACAGTGAGGGGACAAATGTGCGCCTTAACCCATTACCAAACAATAACGACATTTTACGGGCAATTTATCCTTTTCGCACAATGTTTTCTACCTAATAGGAAGATCATTTTCCAATTTCATCACATTTTGAAATGTCGTCTGCAAACCCTTTCAATTTGGGACGGTCGAGAATTTAACGTTTGGTAAAGGGTTATACAAAAATGGGGGCAAATGTCCCTGGGGTTGGGGCAACTGTCCGTATATCATTTCGCAAGTTTCAGCCAATGCGTTCAACTATGTCTGCAAGAAGCCAAATTCAACTTTCCATGTATTCGGTTTCACTTAGGAAAAATGACGGCCTCAACTTTGTCTGGACTTCCCATTTTTAGAACAAGATAGTTAACAACAGTCGAATTCCATAACTAAATCCATCATTTCAAAAAAGTAACAAAGAGATACAATCAGATGATGAAAAAACTGAGGGAATTATTTTAGTCAAAGTACAGTATCAAGTGCTCACAAATATTGTACTCCCGCTAAACATGTACACCGTCACTAAGAGTGATTGTGTGTAAATTGAGTGTTAACCTGTTTATCGGACCGTGTAACATAACCCAAAGCGAGACTTGGCATCAGGATGTTTCGGACTTATATGTAAACATTTGTTAGCATGTTTTATGAGTGTGATCTAAATCAAAGTTTAGGATATTTATACAATAGTGACACTTTTGAGACTTCACACATCGACATATAAAAGGTTAAGCTCTAAATCGGTATGTTTGATTTCATAATCCATTGCATATTTATGGAATGATAGGTGGTCAAACGTGCGCAGAAAATTTGTGCGCAAAACTCTAACGTAAAAATCATGGTTGACTCTGGACTCGAAGGCGTCAGTCAAAATAGCAATAGCCTTCGAGACCAGTTATCTGGACTAGTTACTCTCGATGACTGCTTCCTGGACAATACACCAGAAATCGCGCCGGTTTGTGGGTTAGTCCCGGCAATTTTCACCCCGTGGATCCCTAAATATTCATACTAAAAAAATGAAGAATAATGATTGATAAATAACTGTACAAGGTAAAAATAGTCTAAATTTGCAGTGGTTACGTGGATAAGTACATGCAGTTAGAAGTGTAAAAACAATAGGATCCCATTTGTTAGGAAGGAGATGTGCGCGCAACCGGAAAGTCGTGAAAATTCTAGAGCTAAATTTCCAAAAGGAAAATAAATTTATTCCATCATTTTCAGATCGTTTTCTACAGTGTAAAAAGGTTGTAAGTGTATATAAATGTTATCTGTCCCTACCACCACTGTCAGTATGGCTTTGTAATTGGCACAAGTAGCTGGTAAACGCCCTCGACCACCTAGTCTGCCCACGAGTTGCTCCCCCTGATCCAAGATGGCTACCAAAACATTAAAGAAACAACAACAGCGATCCCCCGTCCTACTACAGACATTGTTAACTTGCACCATTGTTTGCCTGATAATCTACTCATATGGCCAACACCAGAACTACTCCACCCTGTTTTCAGTTATCTTCAGGTCATCCGTTCCCAAGAGACTTCACTCCACGAAATCTGCTAGCTTCGGGATCTACATACCCACTCCCTGCTCAACTAAAGCAAAACCAGGCATTGCCTTGCTCATCATTCTCCTCTCGGGGGACATACAACTGAATCCCGGCCCTAGGAATGCATCAATCTTCCCATGCGGCTGCTGTGATGTGCCAGTGACTTGGTCCCAGGAAGGAGTGTGTTGTAACAACTGCAGTGTATGGTACCACAAGAGCTGCGAAGATATTAGCAAGAATATGTCCTACCTAAACAGATCCAGCGTCGTTTGGCATTGTTGTAAGTGTGAGAGCATAAACATTGACAGTTTTACATTCAATAGCTACGAGCTACTCACATCAAATTTCTACATGCCAATCGCAGACCTAGATAGCACTCTCGAATCGATAACATCTTCCTGTTTTAGCCCGATACATACAAGCAGCCCCAGTACATCGACCGGCCGGTCCAGAAGTAGGTCACTAGTATCCAACACACCGCCCTCCCACCTTAGATCTCACAACAAAAGTGTGCCCACCTGCCCAACCAAGACGGCTAACCTCCGCCTCCTAACTGTCAACTGTTGCGGTATCCGTACCAACCGAGCAGAACTACATTCAGCCCTTGACTACATTAAACCGGATATTATCTGCGGAACAGAGTCATGGCTTAAAGGAGTGAAACCTGGTAAGGACCCAGAGAAGAACGCGATAAAGACCAGCGAAGTCTTCCCTGACACACTCACAGTTCACCGAAATGACCGGTCTGTTGGGATGGGTGGAGGTGTTTTCGTCGCAGCAAGTGATAACTTGGCCTCGGATGCCCAACCTCATCTCACCACCGACTGCGAAATCGTCTGGTCCAAGATACGCACACGAAACAAAGTAGATACCTACCTTTGCTCCTACTACATGCCCCACCGAAAACTCGACTGCATTGCAAAACTCAAAGAATCTGTACAACAACTGACAGAGTCCCCCAAAGAGAAACACATGATCATTGCAGGTGATTTCAACTGCCCAAACATCGATTGGGACACCATTACAGTAGAGAGGGGAGCACCAGACCGAGAAGTTCAGCAAGCGCTAGTGGATTTTGCAACAGAACACGGCCTAACCCAAGTGCACCAGCAACCAACAAGAGACAATAACCTCCTGGATCTTGTATTTACTACCAACCCCTCCCTAGTAAAATCATCCACATCTATACCAGGTATCAGTGATCATGCAATGGTCGTCACAGACATTGACATCATACCACACTATGTCCGCCAGATACCAAGAAAGTATTATCAGTTCCCTAAAGCAGAATGGGACAACATCAATTCAGATATGAACAAACTGTCAAGTGAAGTATCTACCCTCCCTGAAACCGACATCGAGTCAATGTGGAACTTCTTCAAAAGTAAGATAACAGAATCAGTAAAACGGAATGTACCGTCTAAGATGAGCAAGAAGAGGAAATCACTACCCTGGTTTAACAAAAATCTCAAAAGAATGATAAAGCGGAAGTCACGTCTGTACAACCATGCTAAACAGTCAGGAAACTGGGCACCATTCAAAACCTTCCAGCGGGAATGCAAGGTATCGTTCAAAAAAGCTGAAATAGAACACATTAACAACACAATCCAGAAAGGCCTAGAAGAAAACAACAGCAAACCATTTTGGCGACATGTGAAATCAAGAAGGCAAGATAATATCGGCGTTCAACCATTAAAAAAGATGGGACATCTCTTCAACAGCGGTAAAGACAAAGCTCAAATACTTGTGGACCAATTCAAATCAGTTTTCACCAAACATGGAACCTCAACATCACTCCTAGACACATCTAAAAGACCCAAGGAACCTATACCGACACTGAAAATCACTACAAAGGGAGTAGAAAAACTTCTTAACAACATCAACATCAGCAAAGCCCGTGGACCAGATGATATACCAAACATCATACTGAAGACCTGCGCGAAGCAAATAGCACCTGGACTGCGACACATATTCCAAGCATCGATAAACACTGGTAAACTTCCATCTGACTGGCGCAGTGCGAATGCAACTCCAGTATACAAGAAAGGCGACTCACACTTGGCAGAAAATTATCGCCCTGTATCCCTTACTTGCGTTTCAGGCAAACTTCTGGAGCACATCATTTGTAAACATATTCTAGACCATCTTGAGAAAAACTCCATCCTTACCTCCCTAAACCATGGATTTAGACGTGGCTACTCATGTGAATCACAGCTGCTAAGCACCACCAACAACCTACTTCAACACAATGACTCTCGATCCCAAATTGACGTGATAATACTTGACTTCTCTAAAGCCTTCGACACCGTACCACATGATAGCCTTCTCCACAAGATGAAACTATATGGCATAGACGGAAATATAAACAACTGGCTTCGGGACTTCCTGACAAACAGAACCATGAGGGTTGTTGTGGATGGCGAAACTTCAGAACCTGTGACCGTCGACTCGGGCGTCCCTCAGGGCACAGTCCTTGGGCCACTTGCCTTTCTCTGCCACATCAACGACCTTCCTGATTGTGTGAAATCCACAGTCCGCCTTTTCGCCGATGATTGCCTGCTTTACAGAAATATCAAGACCATACAAGATCAAATTCAACTACAGGAGGACCTGAAAGCACTTGAAAACTGGGCAACAACATGGGGTATGCGCTTTAATGCAAAGAAATGCTATGTCATGAGTATCAACAACAAGCTCAACCATTTCTACGAGCTTAATAGCCACATTCTCCAACAGGTAGACGAAAACCCATATCTTGGCGTTACATTTGCTGATAACTTGAAATTTGATAGCCATATAAATAAGATCACCAACAAGGCCAACTCTACACTTGGATTTCTGAGGCGCAACCTGAAGCAATGCCCACTATCATGCAGAAAGACCGCATACCTATCCTTGATCCGCTCCACACTGGAATATAGTGCAGCTGTCTGGGACCCCTATCTCCAGAAGGACATAGACAAGCTGGAAAGAGTCCAACGACGCTCAGCCAGGTTCATCTCGGGCGACTATTCCTCACGAGATCAAGGATGTGTAAGCAGAATGCTGCGGAACCTTCAACTGCCTCCCCTACAAGATCGAAGGAAGAACGCCAGACTAACATACTTCTTCAAGGTGGTCGAGGGGCTGGTCCCAGCAATGACATGTCATGCCTATCTGACCCCCATTAGTGGTAAGAGACTTATCAGACCCAAAAAGTTTAGTGACTGTGTTAGTGACAATATCATTAAAAGGCAAGGCCTTAACCATAACAAGTGCTTTAAACAAATAGACTGTAGCAGTGACCTCTATAGAAACTCCTTTTTTCCCAGAACTATCAGGCCCGTAGTTGGGCATACGCCCGTACGCCCGGGCGTATCATCATTTCTTGAACTTGAAAAAAATAAATGTCTTTTAAAGTCCAAAAATGTGATAAAAAACAGAGCCTAAGGGGGGTTAGGGGTTAATGCTTAAGAGTTTGTCAATTATTTTCAAAGATTTTCAAGCTTAGCAAGAACAATTAACATCGCAAAAACAATAAGTACTACAATGCTACGTGCGTTCATTGAATAAAAAAAGTACAGCGAAGGGACAGTACTGTACTCGGTGAATCTAAGTAGCCCCCTTACTAGCACTGCATCGTTATAAATCATTTTGTTCCGAATGAGATGTTTACGAGGCGGTCTTATTTTGAATAATGGCCGACAGGACCGATTTTATAGAGCCAAAACACACAGACGTGTTTGGTGCCAGCGGTCGTTTGGATGACAATGCACGTAAAGATATATTAGAGAATCACTGGGCCCATGCACACAAGTTTACATTTCCTAACAGGTATGTTGAGTTTTTGTGTACACTGAAGTCTTGAAACTGAACGCTGTAAAAACTTCAGCGAACAAATTTCAAATAACATTTCAAATTATTGTACATGACACAGTACAGTACTAGATGTTTAACGTTTTGAATGAATGAATGAATGAATGGTGTTTTAAGGCGCATCGACAGCTAAGGTCATTTAGCGCGCATTATGATGATGTGGATGAATGGATATTAAAAATATTAACAAGTTAAAATGTATTTGTTTAAAGAAAAAATAAATAAGAATTTGTAATTAATGAACAAAAGTAGACAGAAAATTTGTAAAGAATTAATGATTGTTGATTGTTTGTAATGAATGTGTGATATGAAATAAATAGTGTGTGATGAAAAATGATATTGATAAATGTATATATATTTAGAATGTGTAAGGAATCACAATTTATTGTAAATCCCAACCTCTTTGAGAAAGGAAAGAATTAATTCAATCCTGACAGTCTCAAAAAGCTCAAAAATAGTGTTGACATTGAAATATTTTGCACGAATTCTTTGAAAATCAATGCAATCTAGCAATATATGTTTGATGGTAAAGGGTGCATTGCATGGAATGCATTCAGGTGCATCTTCCTTAGCCAAGAGCCAGGAGTGTGTAATGTATGAATGACCAATTCGGATTCGTGCAATTGTAACTTCCTCTCTTCGTACGGACCTGTAAGAAGGGTACCATTCTCCGAGGGTAGGCTTAATTGAATGCAATTTATTAAAAACATCATCATTCCATTTTGATTGCCAGATGGATGTGATGTAAGTTAAAATAGAAGGTTTAAAGTCGGTGTATGGTACTTTAAAATCTGAAATGGGAAGGTTAAGAGCTGATTTAGCGGATCTATCCGCATGTTCATTACCCATGATACCAGTGTGGCTTGGAAGCCAACAGAACACAAGTCTGTTTGAAGACAAAATATGAGAGATCCTATGAATAATTTGGCATACCAAAGGGTTCTCCAACTTTTGATTTGATAAGGCTTGCAGTACTGATAGAGAATCAGAAAATATAATAAATCGGGTGGAATTTGCATTTTCCACCAGGTTAAGGGCTAGATCAATAGCCCTTATCTCTGCAGAGAAGATAGAAGACTTGTCTGGAAGGCGGCATTTCTTAACCCTTTCTCCATATACAGCTGCAGCTGCAACCAAATCACCGTCCTTGGATCAAATATGATTCTAAAATAATGTGAAACGCATCTTATTTGTATGTCTTAAATTTGGAATATAAGTTGATTACGACAGTGCAAATGCGGTAATGTAGCAATCACAATCTTTTTACCACAGGTCATACGAAAGATTCACGCGGCATGTGCATCGGACCTGACGGCGGACATTGACCAGTTCCTGAGTGAGGTGCGGCGATGGAAGGCCCGCTGTCAGACGTCAGAAAACCCAACCGACTGTCTCCAAACGGCGCTGTCGCAGATCAATAGAGAGCTGTACCCCAATGTCCATGCCTGCTTCTCCCTTCTTCTCGCAATGCCGGTGTCGACAGCCTCGGCTGAAAGATCATTCAGCACAATGCGAAGGGTAAAGACGTACCTCAGAAGCACCATGACAACAAAGAGACTGTCTGGCCTAGGTCTCCTCAACATCTACAGGGAGAGAGAGATTGACTCAGAAGCGGTGGTGGATACGTTTGCCAGAAGAAAGGAGAGGCGGCTTTCTCTAATATTCAATGTTTAGATGGATTCTAGCTTGATACATGTTCAGTAAATTTATTTCACATGTACATGTACGTGTACACACATACCTTATAAGTTACACTTGGTCACTTACACTATGTCACAAAAGAAGGGCAACGTTTGTGAGTATTATGTCTTCTCTATGTTTGAAAAATATGATACTTTTTATTTCCAATAAAGTGAATATCATTATAATAATGATTATGATCAGCTGACCGTTTTGATATTTCATAGTTATTTGTTTTTGATGTAATCAGGGATAAACAATAATATAGTAACATGATTGAAATAAACATTATTTGCATCAAAAATCATATTACATCTAGAGATCGTCATTTGTTTACACAAAATATCATGTTTAACTTTTATTATACTAGAGTGACATGTTTGACAAGTTTTCGCTTGATTTTTCTTCAACTCCGACCAATTATATAAGCATATATTTGGAATAATAAGACATAATAAATACATCTAGAATGCACCATTTGCCGTCTTTTTTTTTTATTTTTTTTCGGGGGAGGACCCCCGAACCCCCCTTCCATTATGTCGATTGTGCGTATCATTAAAAACAGTCCAGCTACGGCCCTGACTATTATTGACTGGAATAACCTTAGTAGCGAAGTTGTGCGTGCAGAGACAGTACAGGGTTTTAGAGCAGCCCTCCAATATCGGGACTAACTAACTTATCCCATCTCTCTCTCCCGCTGCGTGTATACCGAAAGGTCCTGCAGTGTAACAATCCAGATCCAGATCCAGTTACGAGATATCCTGGTTACGAGTTAAATTTATCAAGAAGTGACTGGAAGCCATTTTTAAATCAAAAACATTGTTGATTTATCGATTCATATTGACTGTTTACCTTGTTTACAACTGCTTTAGGCTGATTGCTTCGCTTCGTTTACTGTTTGGTTACTTCTTTTCCTGAAACACCTCCAGAAAGTCGGCATTGCTGCACGCGGGAAGTGACGTCAGAGTCTCGTTTTCGACTGTTCCACGCACATTTCTAAAAGGTCGTAAACGTCTATGTCAAAATAATACATAGGCGTAGGAGCCGGGGGGGCCAGTGGGGGCGGCCCCCCAATATCCAGACGGGGGGGGGGCAGAGTATACTTTGCCCCCCCCTCCCAATTTTCACAATGGAAGATGAAGATTTTTGGAAAGAAAAAATAAAAAAAATGAAATTTAACAGCAGAATTAATATAAAAATGTATTTTGTGCTTAATTTAATACCAATTCGCCTCTTGTTACGAACAATAACCAAAACATTTTGACTTCATCATCGCAAATGGCAATCTGAATATACATTAGGTTTATCCAATGAAATCTCAGCTCACGGAAAGTAGTTTCAACTAACAAAAACAATGAACGAATGCAAAACATACTCTAAGCAGTCAGACCCTATATTGTATTTAAATATAATTTTATTTTTTGTTCGGAATCGTACACGTACCCGTGGCTGTGACAGAATGGTGGCTGTCACTCTAAGTTATTATCAATACAATATGCTTTCCGCGTGAGATCGAGACTTGGCCTATCCTATTTTCTTTTTCTTTTGGTTATTTTGTCTTAACTAAGATACACATTTTCATACATTTTCTTTTAATTCATTTAATGATATTGAATTTGTAGACGCATTATTAGTCATGAGAAAGTTTAGAAATATTCATTCTTAGACCGGTCTCATCTGAAGTTGCCCCCCCCCCCCAATGTTGAAAACGCTCATACGCCTATGTTTAAACCCATCCCCGTCTCTTACATGCATTTGTATATTTAGCTCTTTCTAACACAACACAATTTAAGGATAAGGTGTGAGTAAATTTCAATGATAATTGCTCGACTTAAACTCCACGGGCGCATTTTCCGTACTCAGCTTTGAATCATCGAATTCCCTAAAATTTGAAAATGGGTCCGTCCGAAATTCAAAACAAAAGCAGACGGTATTTAATAAAGCCTACAATAAAAAAGTTCTCTGCTATCGCATGAGAAAGATGAAAACTCCGTGTGAAATTGTTCGTAATGATTCATTTTCTGTTAAAAAAAATATCGCCAAAGTTTAAAGTGCTCTTATATATACGTGTCCCATTTTAAGTGTCGTCTGCAAAATCCTGATTCGTGAGCATAACTCAATAGCTTAAACTGATCAGAGGAATAATCCGTGTTCTGGTAACCAACCAATCAAGAAAAACCCGCCCTTTTGCTCGCCGGCGGGTTTTTTCTCACACCAGGACATGTTTGATATATTCCACGTGCATTTGTTCGTCGGAGGTTTGTTAAGTGTGGATCGTTACAATTTTCTCGCAAGATTCGCCTCATTCTAGTAAGAGTATCCAAGTTTCCGAGCGGCGGGCTTTGTTACCCCGGGGGTCGTAGAGACAGTGCGTTATTTTTAGTCCAATCCAGTTGATACACGAGTAGGTACACGGTATGTATTTGATATAGGATCCCCGTGTCGGGGGCTGTGTAAAGGACGGGTAATTTGAATTTTTCCATGGGTAGGTCGGGTACTGACCCCACACTGGGATCGGTGTTCCGACAAAGCGCAGTGACTGATAAACAAGATTATCGTCTGTTCTTAAAATGACCCAGCGCGTTTTGAATGAAGCATAATTCATTTAATATTAAATATTTGCCAAAAACAACACTGTGTTACTCTTCCCATTCTTCTTGAAGCATGATCTAAGTTGACATGGGTATGGCAAATTTCATTTTTCAAAGCGACCGTTCGACAAAAAAAGTCTACAAGCTTCGTTCTTACAACCCACTGTGGTTCAAGAACTATTCCTGACTGCACCAGGGTGAGGTATGCTGTTGTTTGATCGAAACATTGTTAGCGAAACTGACTGTAAACCTACAGCTCACAGGCATAGAACGGGTAAGTCTCTCTTTTTTCTTATGTTTTACCTGAAGTTTATAAATATTGAAAAGTATTTTCAGTCTCTAATGTCTTCCAATTACAATTGGTGAATTAAAAATGGAGAATCAAATGTTTGAAGCCCTTACTTATAGAAAATTTGCAGGTAATTAGAGATTACCTTTTCTTGTCACAAATAATTTATTCCAGGTACTTGATTTCTTAATGCCAATTCGTTATACCTGTATATAAACGAAGATGTGCTGTTTGAATTTCGAAATGAAAAAGTTCCGTTGCCTACATCT